>CAXITT010000132.1:1214393-1226669 GCA_964033795.1 Lymnaea stagnalis | reverse complement strand
TTTTTTCCCCCCCCCCCCCCCGAAAGTTTTCTGCGGGCGCCCATTGGTAGTAAACAAGATCTTTAATAATTGAAAACGGGTTCATCTCAAATGTTAAAAACGGCCTGATGAAAATTTCCGAAAGACTTCCAATTCATAGCAGGTGCGTAGGAATACTAGGAAGGGGGTGTGAAAGGGACGCTCAGGCCCTTTTTTCTTTATATGAAAAGGTGGTATTTTTGGCCACCCTGCAGCGGATCTCTCGGCCTGCATTTTACAAACTTAGATTTAACTCGTTCAATGTTTCTATGTGGAAATACCATTCACCCCACCCCCCTTCCCCACATCTTAGAGTGCAAACAACACTCATTACTTAGCTAAAAGCTTCCACCCCAGGAGTTGGAGCACCGTAAGTGTATTAATATTATATTGAAAGAAATGAATTCATCGTATAATATTTGCGTTTGGATTTAGCGATGTGCGTAAGATTCGCCGAGGCTTGATGAAATGGGTTCATGGTTTTTAGTCCCTCGAAGAGAAGTTAAGGCGCGACTAGAGCGCTTGGGAAAGTATATAGAGACACCAGTGGCGTAGCTATGGGAGTGCGGACCGCACCGGGTGACACCAACGCTATAGCAACGCCACTGATAGACACCTTTGTTGAAGCATGTTTTCATTTAATGGTAGCTAGTTAAACTGTGATTGGACGGCTTTTTCCGTCAAAATTAATCAATTTATAACAAGAAAAGTAGAAGATGAAAAGGAATTAGGAAACGATTTACAGCCCAACCCCTAAAAAAAGAACAAACCAACAACAAAATAAGATAAATAATAAAAACAGAACAGAATTTCTTAATAACAGTGGAGGGAATGGTGGGGATAATAACGAGTTCTTACCATTTGGTACTACTGAGTATATCTTCAGAGTTGTTCATCTCACGGGACGAACTACGTACTCTGACAACAGTGGCAGGGCCGAATTCTCCGTCATGTTTCTCGTCCTGCCCGTCCCGAGGGGAAATCCGCCCGTCTTTAGGTGCGACCCGCCCGTCGTGAGGTGGGACCAGCACGTCATGAGGTGGGACCAGCCCGTCATGAGGTGAGACCAGCCCGTTATGTTGACGTGGCCCCTGTCCGGGATCCCCGTGTGTCATCACGCTACCAACGGATGCCATATTAATCCCGCGATTAGTTCTAGAGGCACTTGTGTTGTCGGAGTTCTCTTTTTGAATGGCATTATTCGTTACGCCACGTATCTTTCGGGTTTCGCGCTCACAGGTGATATTATCCAATGTAGCTGCCCTGTCTGTTTTATTGGCGCCGTGCTTGCGGTTAATGAAGGACTTACGGGAATCCCCAGAAGTCCTACTATTGGCACTGCCCAGGCTAGACCCGGCCGTAGCGCTGAGGTCTAACCCCGAATCTGCTCCAAATGTTTCCGAGAGATCTTTCTTTTTCTCACGGCTCGCAGTTGTACTCTTGTCATGCGATGATCGAAAATTGACTTCTGGATCGGACATGGAGCGAGTTCGGTGAAATGTGCCGTGGATGTGCCGGGAAGACACGGGCTGTGAAGACGAGTAAGGATCGATTTCACAGCTGGAGTCGTAATCGCTCGTGTCCCCGAACAGCTCACAACCGTATTCGTAATCCGAATAAGCAATGTCCAACGCTTTGCCTTTCATTTCGAACGTATCCAAATCAGGGTTCAACTTGAATGTGTCGAAAGAGCAATCGCGGCCCGGATCTTCGATGCAGATACCGGTTGAGGTCGCGAACAGCACGGGGACTTTAAATGTTGGCTTGGAAGGCGCTAACGTCCCTTCTTTATCTTTGGACTTGTGTTTGCGGGGCGTCGTCTCGTTCTCGGACGTTTCTTTCTGGAGACTGACCGCCGACGACTGTCCCTTGACGTTCACGTCAACGATGGCGTTGTTTCTGCGGCAGGTCAGCGTCTCTTTGGCGCCCCGCCAGATCTCCTTCTTAAGAATCAACGTCACCAAAGGGAATACTGCGGAGAAACCGAATCTCATCCAGATGAACGCGACCCCCAGCTCCCACGGGTAGCCCAAGTCCGAAACGTTCGCCGGTTGCTTGTCGTTCTCCGCGTGTTTTATGTACGTGATGGTGATGTAAGGGACTTCAGAAACCAGCCACGCCGCAGTGAGACACATCGTGAAAGCTGTTCGCCGGGATTCTTCGGAGTTTAGCGACTGGCTCTTGGTGATGTGAGCATACGTTTGTCTCTGGGCGTCCCCTTCGCACTGCGTGTAGCTGAGCTCACACGACAGCCTGAACGCGAGAACGTGAAAGACTACGATGGTGATGAAAGGCACTAGGAAGCAAAGGATAAGCGTCGCGTAGAGAAACGCGATTGAAGTTTCTGAAGTAACGGTGCACACGTAGAGCTTTGGACGGTAAACCGATTGGACAGCGTCTGTTAGAAAGGGCAAGCTGAACGTTATCGCGTGCACCCACACGCAGGCGATCACGACGTACAATCTATGTGATGAGAGCCAGGTCTCGTATTTATGCGTGAAGCGTAGCGACAAATAACGGTCGACGCAGAGCGCCGTCAGCATCAGCGCAGTCGCAACGGAGACGGCATTCAGAAAGAATATGTTGACCTTACACATGAAATCTCCATAGATCCACTCTTTCATCATCAGGGCCCCGAGGACTATCGCCATGTTGAGTGTGCAATCTGCCACGCACAGGGCGCAGACGTTGGCGATGAACACGTTTTGGGCCGTCCTGAGCTTCAGATTGTGAGCGATGACGACGATAACAAGCAGACTCCCGACGAATGAGGTCAACATGATGATGATCAAGAATACGACCTTTGTCGACCCCGAGGCATCGTCCACTTCCAAAGTTGCATTCTCACCCGGTGAACTGTATCCCATGATGAACTTATTTTTTTTTTTTAAATCCTTAACTAGGAAACACGTTGTTACACTCCTATTCTTTGACAACAGATGAATCTTAAATCTTTAACTTTAAGCTTCTTTTCACGAAAGGAGTAATCACTGAATGGTATTAAGAATTAAGCAAGAGAAATATCCACAGCTCGAGCCTCCAAGTTATTTATTCGCTGGGTATACAAATGTCTTAATTCCACAATCCCCTCTCCCCATTGCCGCGAGAGGGACGTGCACTACTTGAAAGCCAACACATACAAAATTATGGAGAAACAAAAATACTCTCTCATAAACAAAGAGGAAGGTGTTGTTGTACCTCCAAACGTTTCTGCGACACTCAGCGCACCTGGCTTGACGTGACGAGTCTTGCTGTCCCGAGGACACTGTCTGCCACGGCCCAGTGCCGCGTTCCTCTGATCACAGGTCCGCAACCACCGACAGACTGGAACCGCTCAGAGACTATTTTTCAAACGTTGATCAAAATGGTCCAACTGTCGTGACTTGGGTAAGGTATGTGATTCCGTACAGCGCAGCGTGGGAGAACTGGGTTAATGGCGGTAATCGATGGGGGGAAAGTGGGATCGATTTCGTATTGAATGACGGCCCCGGGACTTCAATGATATGGGACTCAAAACGTCAGCTGTTTCATTTGTGATTCCGCACTGGGGAATTTGTCTTTTGATCCAGGAGATATCTGTAGTTAGCACAGCACTTCTTAGTCTACTAGTTCTAGTTAGTCAATCCCAAGAAACAATTGCAACGGTCGCATGGTTCACGGAGGTAGCCAACATTGCATCAGGCATAAAAGGGTAAGACATCAAACAAGTTGCACCGCACAATGTCATGTTCCACTGTAGCCCCCATATTCATTTGAGCCGTATGTGCCATTCGAGAGAAGAAAAAATAGACCAGTGAGACACCGCAAAAATAGATTTGAAAAGGGGGGGGGGGGGGGGGGAGCGCGAAAACTATAAATCATTTTTACTCAGCTCAACTTTTACATATGTATTTTTTTTAATCGGACGGGTCAACTGTGTAGGTGGCGCAATAAATTTCCCGCCTTTTGCACCGCTCACAAGTGTCCGCACGATCAATCATTTTTATGGCGCATGTCCTTAAAACTACAATATGAGATGGAGGTGCGCAAATTTCATTTTTAAAAGGCCCCCACAACAAAATAATTACCATTCATTTCAAAAGACCTGTAGTTTGCAGCCTATTTCAAGGTTCACAAATCTTCTTTGCTCTTGGTCCAATAAACGCAGCTGTGCCTGTCTATACAAAGATAACACCTTCATCTTATAAACACATCAAAACTAATACTAATACCGTACTTATAATTTAAATGTCACCATTGAAAAATTAAAAAAAAATGAATATATATAACCTAGCAATGAAATTGGCCTTATTCAAATGATCTTTATCATTCAGCATTTTAGTAACATGCCCTCCTTCTAACATCTGTATTAATGGGTTCGGAACCAAGTATGTATGCAGGAGGCAATGTCAGGGAGTGTGAAAAGACACAAAAAAATCATTTTTTAAAATTTGCTTTTTTATTGGGGTGGGTGGGGGGGGGGGGGGGGGGTGTTTTATGTTTTGAAATTGGGGGGTGTTATATGTTTTGAAATCGAGATGGGGGAGTGGGGTGCTAAAAAAAGGGTAAAGAACCCCTGGTCTAAATTGATACAATTTTGGTTTTACCAATATAAATATAAATATAATTCCCATTGTTTTGACCAACAAGGAATTGCTTTACTTTTTTTTTTTTTAAAAACTAACATAAGAAATGTAACAAATGAAATTTACAAACGTATATTATGTGTCAACTATCAATGTGACATTAATATCATGTACAATACTTTTAATGGCCGTATCAAATAAAAATGGATAATTGCACACACACACAAATCTCAAGCACAAGATTATGAACTCAAATCTAATGAAGTATATTGTGATATTTAAGGTGAAGGAATCTTTTCACTTCAAATGAGATGATCAAATATGTCGATAACCTTGTCACAAGAATATGGTTTTAAAAATTATAAATTACATAAATGCCAGCAACTCAACAATAAAAATCACAGTTAAATAATTAAATCCAATTGAAATGTCTGTAATGTTATTTATTATATTCTGCCTTCGAAAAGAAAGTAACATGAAATAAACACATCAATCTGTCCATCACTTTTATTCATTACAAAATTACATGTTTATATTTTATATATATTTTTTTTTAACATTCTAAATGGAATAATTCCAATTTGAATATTTGTATAAGCCCTGTTAATGTTTATTTACCATATATCTAGTTTATAAACACTATTACTATTATAACATTAATTTTGTAAATATTTTATTTTATTTTTTTGTGTTTAACACTCCCAACCCTTCCTTTTCCTGAAAAAAAAAAAAAATATATCATAAAGAAAACCCCCAAAAATTAAAACTTTTTTTCTAGTGCAACTGTCCACCGCTGTTTCTTGAGAGTATTCAAACACAATTACATTTAGTAAATTAACTTGAAATAAAGCAACTGAACATTTATTTTTTGCTTACCAGTAGAATTACACAAAATTTCAATACCTGGCCACTGATATTTACAAAAATGTGAATAGATGAAGTTTAATTAATACATTGACTTTAGTAGCAAAAATATAGAAATCAATTAATAAAATCACATAATTCAATTTAAAGATTTTGAACAAATTACTGGTAATTCATTTTTTTTTTATATCTTAAAATTAATATGTTTTTACTCTTTAAGACTATAACTTTACTATGGCCTATCAAACTGGTTACTTACAAAAAAAGTAACTATACAATTAAAGTTAAGAATTAGCTCCAGCTGTAATTATTATAATTATAGATACCCCGGTAGATATAGTGATTAAGTCGTAAGTTCAAAATGCAAAAAGTTAGATCTAAGTTATTATCAAAGTAATTTTAATTCCAACATAGCCATCCATGCATAAGAATCATTATTTTTTGGTCATTTTAAATTTAACCAAACCTCTACTGGATCACATATCAAATGTATACTGGTAAATTTAAAAAGTTTTTATTACATTTTAAGTTATTTTGTGCAGAACAAACCATTATTTCCAGCTGAAAGAAATGAACAATGAATGAATGACTAGCAGTCACTAGGTCAGTCATTTAAGAATAATTTAACATGAAAGACGCCATCCCCAAAATTGGCAACATTAAATATAGCCCGTTTAGGGAAACAAAAATGGAGCCATTTTGAGTACCGTAACAGAAATGCAATGCTCTGTAACAAAAAGTAATTAACAAAAATTAAAATGTAAAAAAAAAAAAAGATACAAGTAAAAGAAATCTTAACTTTTACACAAGTATATTTATTCGTGATGTTAAAAATATCCTTTTAATCAGCTTTACAATTTACTTTAGGTGTACATTATATACTAAACAAGTAAGTGAAACTTAATAGCAAAAACGATACAATAATATTATAATTTATACAAATTTCCTCTCAAGAAGCTGGAAAATATAAGTTTTGTTGGTTGTTTCGGAAAATGAGATTCCTTCTCTCTTCTTTCCCATCTTTCACCTCCAGACCACTCTGGCAAATGTTTGATGTTTCCAGACGGAAAAATGATTTGGCTGATTTGATTTCTTCATTGCTGTTAATCACCAGGGAAGGCTAGGAGTATGGTCACGTGTGCTTGTTTGTGCATTTTAACCAGATCTAGATCTCCAATTAATGGATGATGTACTACATCAGCTGATCCGCCTCTGCCAGTTGGCCTTCATCATAGTCCGCATCATAAATATCCACCTCAGTGGTAGCACTTGAGCTACTGGAGCTATCAGAACTGTCTTGTTTATGGAGTTCGTTCTCCCTGGCAGCCCCTTCTATCACATGTAGCGCATCCTCATTGGTCTCATCGTTATGGGGGGCGGGCACTTCCTGGGAGTGCGCCTCATTAGAGTTGGCCAGATCTCTGTGGCACATGGGGCATGTTTCTTTCACGTACAGCCACTTCCTGAGACAGACGCAGTGGAACAGGTGATCACAGGGTGTAACACACGCTGTCTTCATGTCACTGTAGCAGATGGCACAGACATCATCATGCTTGGCCAGTTGCTGTTCAGTGGCTAGAGGAAGGGACTCCACCTTTTTGGCAGCCTCCCACCGCAGCAGGAAGCTTTTCCAGCCGCTTTGCAACCTCTTCCAGACGTTGAAGTAGCAGTGGACTATCAAGATGATGGAGTTGATCCAGCTCCATTCCCCTATCAGAGATTCCTTTAAACCAAAACATACAACGAACACAGCAACAATAAATTCTAAAACTCTAGTCAGGGCTCTAGCACAGTACACGACATCATCAAGTTTCTCCCAGGGGTCAGGCCTCATAAAGTCATACATGAACAGCATATAAACAACCAACGATCCTATGACTTGCACAGAGGTCAGCAAGCAACTGGACACAATGACCATGAGCCAGAAATCCATGTCGAAATACTGACAGATGAAATAAGTCATGTATAATGGAAGTATCCACAGCACTGTGCAGAGTGTGACTGCTTTTAAGTGCCTGATTATACTGGGGTTGTGGGAGGCACTTAGGGCCAGCAGTATTGGATCAGCAATCTCATACATGGACTGGATGAGGGAAGACAACACGATGAACAGCAGGATGCTCATGAGAAAAGCTCTCTGGAGTGGTTTCAGCTCCAGTAGATCAGTTTGCACAGCTATCAGGAGCATGGTCAACCCTTCAGTCCAGCCTCTCATTGTGTCATGTTCAAACGCATCCATCCCTTGGAGGTAGAGCTTAGTCAAGCAAAGAATGGCGCAGGAAGCATAGGTGATGGCCACGCACAAGGCCAGCAGACTGACAGGTGTGGCGCAGCATTCCCCCATGCTGGCCAATAAAAGGACCAGCCAGCCCTCCTGCCAAATTCCAAGATTCTCAGTGTACACATAAACATAGATCTGCGACAAAAACATTAGTCCCCAAAATAAAACAAGCTGTACTGGAAGAGCCATAGTGCGCCAGAATGTTAGAGCCACAGGTATAATGCCAAAGGTTCTGAAAGAAACTACTGCCACATTGATGCCCTCCTTACAGATGTCAATTATAATGCCCAGGTTGTTGAAGATGCAACAGAGAATCAACAAAATTGTGTAGACAGTTGCAAAGTCGTGCACAAGGTGCAGCTCTGACACAGGGAACCCTGTCAACCTTGCAACAACAGGCAGTGCGAAAGCCAACAAGGTGAACTTGACCCAGTTCTCAATCTCCATGAGGTAGGCCACAACAGCTGCAATGAAAACTTGAGTGAATATGTGCAATACCAGACGCTCAATGTGTTTGCGATCTTCAAGCAGGGCCGATAACCCTGCATGCAATGTGATGTTTTCTTTGCCAGCTGTTTCTAGTTCCTCTTCGTGCTCCAGTTTTTCTACAGACACATATGCTTTGGACACCATTTTAGCACAGGCCATAAGACCAGCGCACACAAGATATATGTAGAATGTGACCAGGTGCCTCAATGGCAGAGTGGCAATAGCTACTGCTATGACCAAGGCTGGAAAAGAAAAAAAGATAAGAAACTGTATTTATAACTTTATGTAGACTATAATTAATTAATTATTTATTTNGGGTTCATCGAAAGTTTTAAAGTTGTGGACAAAAAAGGTCAGTTTGGTTGTACTTGTTATCAACTACTTTTTATTTTTTTAAACCGAATTTGGCTGGTTTTTTCAAAACCGGTACTGAATATGACTTTACCAGGCAATTTCCACCACAACTTGAAAAATGGCACTTAAAATATATTTTCTAAGGGATTTAAAAATAACACTTAAAAATAATAATTCTGATACAGTCGAGCAATATGCTCTATGAGATAAACTGAAAGAAAAACCATTTAAGGTATTGGTATTTATTTTGGAAATAATAACAACTTTACGCTACCGGTATAGGTAGTTTCTGTCAATTAATCATCAATGTAAATAAAACACAAAATATTCATAGCTTAATTAAAATAAGCATTTTATGACTAGAATTAGCATTTTTAAATTATTACTTACCCATATAATAGGCTGCTGTGACAATTAGCTCCACATCATCTGAATGAAGCTGTATAGTTTTATGAGGATTGGTGCGGAACCATACCTCAATAAGAAATAGAGCTGGAACTCTGAGAATCACACTGACTATTGTCTCCAAAGACTCTTGAGATATCTTTAAAGGATGCATTCTCAAGAAAACGTTTCTTTTAGTTCTAGGCTATCTCTGATTCAGTTCAAAATTTCTATGTTCAATCTCCATGAGTCCATCTGACTGTAAAGACTGAGGCTAGTAGGAAGGCTTACACTGGAGAAAAAGTAGAATTTTATTAAATTATATTTTAAACTTAGGCCTTTATTAACTTATTAATATTTTAGAATCAATAATATTAAAATTAGATTAGGGGCCATATATGATCATGAGGTCATGCTATTTTAGCAAATTCTTTACCCCACCACTCAAAAAAATTTGGAACCCTTGTAATACATCATAACAAATTCATGACACACTCCCTCATTTTCTTCTTCTTGATGAGGGACTTCTTATTCATTGATTTATCTGCATTTTGGTGATAAGGCGATAAGGCCTAACAATTAAACTTATAATGAAATCTTATTTTATCATACTGTTACTTATTAGTTACTGGTAGCACTTAACAACTTTTAATTTTGACATATTATAAAAAAGCAGTTGAAATCTATTTTTAGAACATTAAGACAACTCTCATTTTGATACAGTTTGTTAACAGCAATTTATCTATTTTATAATTAGTTACCAAACTGTGACAATGCCATTTGCATTTACACAACTTGTGAATTGAGATCTATACTATAAGTAAATTACAGAATACATGCAGCGTATTTCATTCCAATCTGCAGTTATCTTGCTTTGGAAATTTTGTATGGTTAGACATCTGCAACTATATTTACGCATTGTCTACTGTCTAATTGTATTGATTTGTTTTTAAGTCTTTTATTTACATAATTATTTTTAAAAGACTGGCTTTTAAAAATTAAATAGTTAAAATATGAAGACGAAGATAAAAATATCTTATCGTTTTTTAAAAATCAAGAACTATTTATCTTAACCAATAACCACTGAAAAAACTAAATTACGGTACCCGTAATTAACATCTAAAAATTTTAGACCTATTTAAAATTTAAACTATTTGTTTGTTGGTACACTCCACACTGACCTGGCACAGGAGAGAAGTGTCATCCATATTACCATAATGATGCTGTAATGAATGAGTTGTGAGTATGTCTTCTCAAAACTCACTTCTCATGCTGTTAGGGGTTTACCAAGAATTTGTGATCAGAATCATGACAATGAGGTTTTGAATTTGTTCCAGTTTGACACTGACACACTGACAGAGTTTTTCCTTGGCCTTGGTGGTCCTTAGCTTACTTTTACTTTGAACTTTTGTCTTGTTTTTTAAAAATTAAAATAGTAGTAGAAGTAGTTTTAGTTTGCTTAGCAGTCAGTTGGGTATTTAATGTTACAATTTTATTAAAAAAGACAGTCACTTTCATTAAGCCTTTATTAAGGCTAATTAATGCTAAACTAAGACTTATTTTAAGTAAAAAGTTCGACTCTTTACTGAACTGACTTTACTGTCCTCACTTTACACTTTTAACTGTTCTGATTCTCCTCAAGCCTCGAGTTCTAGTCTCAACACTCTACTCTACACTCTTGTGTCTTTCTTACTCTACTGCTACTAAATTACTAAAGACTAACACTAGTAACTAAAGACACTAAAGTAAGTTAGTATATTAAGTTATAAGTTTATCTAGTACTTCACTAATAATAGTTTAGTAATAATAGTATAACTTAGTTAGTATAAGAAGTAAGTAAGTAGGCAAGTCTAGGTCCGAATCCTAGTCTAGACAACTTACTTGCACTAACTGATAAATCAACAGTGATATGAAAAATTATAAATAACAAATCCCATGGTATGTATTGGTAAATAGTAAAGAGTATGTCTTTAGTTTGTAACAGGTGGAACTTTTTCAGGTACGGTGGTACTGACTACTAAGCCTAAATTACGATGACTCGTTTGTTTACTTCCGGCAGAAAGACTATTTAGATTTTTCTCCCTTTCATTTCAATCCACGTGTACGGCTCGGTACAAATTTTCAGCTTGTGCAGCCTTTACGCTTTCACTTTTACGGTATTTACATATAGTATGTTTTAGAAGTAGACTATTGGTTCTTGTGTCGATACGTTTATCAAAAGATTAATAAAATTTGAGACCAGCATTATGAAAAATCACTACTTTAGAATTTTATGGTTCATTTTGTCTTTCTTGTCCTGGTTATTTTCATAAAGAAACCTAATAAAAGAACAATTTATCAGCAACTTCAGTAATTTGTTTTTAAAATGACAATGTGACATGTATATTTGCCAATCTCTGGTGTCAAACACATTTTAAGTCATTATTTTTTAAATGTTTCAATCAAAAGCTCAAAAAGTCTATGTCTTGTACCCAGGGCTTTACCCTGTTGGACCAGTAAAAAGACAACGCTGACGCCCCTTAATATTTGTGAAGTGAGCGTACTTGTGATTTTATCGTTTACTTAAGTATTAAAGTCCTTTATAAATACAATTTTGGCACTTCATGAGAATGCCTCCTTCCCACGGCCCTGCTTGTACCATTATTAGACCGACCTGGCGCAACTAAGAGCAACAGTTTTCACTCCCAGATAACGCATTGGAGCTTATAACATATAGAGTCTAATAAATTTTTAAAAAAAAGAAAAAAGAAAAAATTATAATGTGGAGGAATATTCTTGCTTTGCATCATCATGAATCGAATATTATTTCCGATAATATCATCGAAAAATTCATTATTGTATCATGGACATATTCTTCATTATTTGGATGAACATGCTATTTGTTCGAAATATATGCCTAGATAGAAAATGTCAGGAAATATAAGGGTTTTGTTACACGCGTCATTTAAAGATGAGTTCAAATAAGCTTTAAAACAAAAGTCACACATTTTCCCAAAGATAATACTAACGCTATAAACTTTAATTTGGGTTCTCATCCAAATTAAAATCGTCAACGTGTTCGTGTAAGTGTAAGTAAATATCCTTGTTAGGAAATCGGTCCAAAGTAAGCAAATATAATGTGAGAAATTGATTACTTAAATGTTTACAATAATGGATACTCTGATTTAATGCTTTAGTAGCTCAGCCCAAATCAGTAAATAATTTTGTAAATTGAAAATTGTAAAGGGTCGTCCATCAATTACGTCAACACTTTTTACGCAATTTTGACCCCCCCCCCCCTTTTTTTTTTGTCAACAACTGTAAAACTTTCGATGACCCCCC
>CAXITT010000132.1:1186381-1214076 GCA_964033795.1 Lymnaea stagnalis | reverse complement strand
CCCCCCCCCCCCCCCGATTTTGCTGGTTTTATTTAAATTGCTATGTACTATGGCGCCTCCAGTGGTACTAATAAACAACTTAACAAGCCGACCAAGTTTTGGTTTTGCCCCCCCCCCCCCTCTTCCCCCGCAAAATACCTGAAATGACGCCCCTGATAGATATAGTCTGTAGTAGCTGATTTATCATTTTCATCTTGCGAAACTGATATACCAGACAAGTCAACAGCCTCCTTATCTAATCATTCAGCACTTAAAATAGAAGCAGTGCCAGTGTGATCAATAATTGCCATAAGCTCTCTCTGTGTTTGAGTTGGTGTAGTTATTAAACATAGATAGGTTGGTGTTTTGTGTTAATTGAACACCGTGTACAATGATGTGTTTATTATTCTCGGGAGCGGATTAAGAGAAAAATGACAGGTTAAGAGATGCCAACTTTTGACTTCTCTTGCACTAACAAAGTGTGCTAACATTCTGACCAATCATCTGCCGTGCACATAAAGACACACATTAAATAACTCTTATATTGTTAAAAGCCTAAACATAATTATATGACTATCTACATTCATTAAATTGTTTAAAATAATGTAAGAACCAGTCAATTTTTAAGATTAAAATTTGGAAGAAAAAAAAAGATTGTTGACGTCAACTAATCTAAACCTCCCGCCCCTCCCCCCTGTCAACAACTGTCCTTTCCACCCCCCCCCCCCTCCCCATATTGTTGACGAAATTAATTGACGCCCCCCTAACAATGTTCCCTAGAGGTTTGCTGGTTCGTGTGCAAAATCATACAGTTGAGTGCAAAATTTTACAGCATCAATTTTTTTTTGTGTGCAAAATTTTACAGTCCACAAACACACACATTGAAATTTGCTGCGCGGATACTCAAAACTGCTGCGCGGCGTCTGTGAGTTAGCTGCGCGGCCGCGGAGCTTAAGGCATTGCCGTTAAGTGCGTTTAAAAAAAAAATTAGTCAGTTTTGCGTTGGAATTTAAAAGCAGGAGGGGGAAATATAATTAATAATCGTGATTATACGGATCTTATTACAAAAATGGTTGTCTTTATTCCTAAGAAATTCAACTAAAATGTATTTTCGAATACATGTATTTATATATTTTAAATTTATTTTTAAAAAGAAAAACAATTTTCCGCCCTCTCCATACGGCGTGGCCTCCTTCGCCCCCCCCCACCCACCCCCCTTGCTTTGTCACCTCCATTGCGTTAACATCCATTGAAATCTTTTTAAAAGTCGACTTAATATATTTTTGGGGTAACTGCTAAAACAGTTTCTCACTCATAATTTAGTATTGGAAGCAAAGCGATGTATGAAAACTGGAAAACTCAACAAAGACAAGGAACCTGGTCACAAAAAGTGCCTTGCAAAAATTTAGACTTGAAATGGAAAACAAACCATTGTTGCAGGAGGCATCCTTAATTTGGGGGAAAAATGGGGGGGGGGGGGATTTAATACACATCTTTAAACTGGAAAACTCAACAAAGACAAGGAACCCGGTCACAAAAAGTGCCTTGCAAAAATTTAGACTTGAAATGGAAAACAAACCATTGTTGCAGGAGGCATCCTTAATTTGGGGGAAAAATGGGGGGGGGGGGGATTTAATACACATCTTATAGACAGATACTTATAATTGTGCTTTTTTGTTGCCTTCTTGTAGGCCTACATTTATTTAGGTATATTTATTTAATTCCTCAAACCATACCAGGGTAACAGTTCAAAATATGTAATCAACAAGAGTTTTAGTCAGGGGCGTCAATTCAGTTTATTCGGGGAAAAAAGGGGGGGGGGACGCAAAACCAAAACTTCGTCGGGTTTTTAAGTTTTTTTATTACTGGAGGCGCCACAGTACATAGCAATTTAAATAAAACCTGCAAATTCGGGGGGGGTGTGGGGTTTAGGTGGGCAAAGGCCCTACCCAAATGACGTCCTGCTTTTAGCCTTTATTGGGTCATCCTTTCCGTTGGAATTTCGGTCTTGCTGTGCAATTATATGAACAGTTATGTGCAACCGTCTACATTTGGAAACTTAGCACCTACAGTTTGTATTCTTTTGAACAGTTTTAGTTACAACCAGAACGTTTGACATTACGTGGCAACATCTTGTCCATTAGGCAACACCTTGTCCATTTCTCAGTAAGGGTTTGTTAACCAAAATTGTGATTAGTGTTTTCGGTGTACTTTCAGTTGTTGACACCAGACGGCATTTAGTCAAGGTACGCCCGTTGGGTACAGTTATTCTCGTGTCTCCTCTTCAAGCCCAAAGTAAAACATTTTACATCTGTTACATGTTACATTACATCGTTCAATGGGTACCAATGCAAGCCCACATAGTAGGCGTATAGCTAGTGAACATATATCAACAATGGTCCTGTTTAGCCTATCAACAACAAGGCTGCTTTTACTGCTATATTAAATTACGTTTGTGAGCAGTTTTATACAAAATGGATTAAGAAGAAAAAAACACTTTTAGATTTAAGTTTAGATTAAATTTAAAATTTATTAGATACTATGCATCACTTTCTTCATTCAACGCGACAGCAAAATTTTGAAAACCATGTTCATGAAAATGTTTTTAAAGAAATAAATGGTTCCCTATTATAAGCTTTTACATTAAAAAAGAAAAATCAACGGACAAAGAGCACTCGATAACAAACGAACTGATATTTTCAACACAGTTCTCACCACGTTTTCAACATTGAATGCTCCCATGTCATTGGGTTTTAAATGTTCAATCTAAACCATAAAAATGATCTTAGATTTAAGAAATAACCAGGCATTTCTTTGAAAGTGAAAAATTAATCAAGAATACTGTACAAGATAAAAATATAAACCGGTTTTACCCAGTTTCTGACTAAAACTATGTATATTTTTATGATCAATTTTATTTTAAAATAATCGTATACTACCAAAAACCAAAATCTTTGGAATTTGTGAACAACTGATGTTAAAATGCCAAAAAATTAAAAGTTTTAAATTTATGTATATAGCAAAAAACATTTCTTAAAAAGTAGAAACAACCCCAGTATAAAATTAAAATTGCAAAATTGCAAAACGCCAAATTATATTTAGTTTGATTACAGAGCTCTCACTGAGATCTCTTTAATGTTCGAGTGCATGGGCTGTGGGAAGTCTATTGGTGGATGGGCTTGTAGGGTCGACACCCACGGACGACTGAATTGCTGGGCTTCAGGCAATGGGACCCTTTACCCGGATACATTTTCAATATACACGTTTTCGACTTGTTGCTCAGTGAAGTTCTGCTCAGTGAGGTTATGGCCACTGAGGTACTGCCCAAAGTAAGGTTGTTTGAAAAATAGGTAGTCTTGCATGCGATTAAGACCGGGGATAAGCGTGATCATTTGCGCTGATGGGATTAGTGTCATCAGGGTGAGTGTTGTCGCTGATGGGATTAGTGTCATCAGGGTGGGTGTTGTCGCTGATGGGATTAGTGTCATCAGGGTGGGTGTTGTCGCTGATGGGGTTAGTGTCATCAGGGTGGGTGTTGTCGCTGATGGGATTAGTGTCATCAGGGTGGGTGTTGTCCCCATTCGACAGAGTTATATTTGGCTGTGCAAATGAAGGTAACTTTTGGACTTTCTGATTGGCTGAGATCAGACACGCGAAAGAGGGTGCTCTGGGGTTTAATTTGCTTCGCAACGGCCCGCTTCGCCACACGCGATGTCGCTCAAAGTTCGGAATTGAGAACACAGTAGCCGCATCGCCATACTTCATGGTGGCCCACGTGTTGAGTGGTTTGTGGCTCCAGATTCCTGTGTGCTGTAATTCCATGTTACCTATGACGTTAACCTCCCAAAGTTTCTCATGATCTTTCTCAAACCTTGTTACGCGAAACGGACCTTCCGAATCAACAGTCCGCGGGATAGCGTAGGAAATCGGTGGAGAATCTGAAGAGAGTGGATCAAACATCTTCTCGACCTCCTCGTGCCATATTTCTAGGACAGTGCACGTCCCACTCTGGGACGCTAGTCTTCCACTAGATGGTTTATTGGCGCAGGACGAAACGGCATCAGGGAAATCATTTGACTGGTTATCGACATTAGGATCTATTTCCTCTGTGGTCCTGTCGGGGTTTACTTCCATATTTTGAGAGTCTGTTGAATTTGTGGATTCTTCTAAGTGGACTCTATATAGCGAATTTGGTTCAGCAGCCTTATTTTCACGAGTGCTGACCTCTTCTGCAAGTTTCCCCAAGCTGGCTTCACGGAAATTGCATTCCAACCGAGGACTCGTTTGCATTGACCTAGGGGATCGTTTTTTTCCAGTTTCCGGACGTATCACTGATGGCTCGCGCACTCCATGTTCATCTTCTGGTAACCTTGGTTTGGCACGAGTTACAACTGCCAGTTTTGGCAACTTACCGTCACTAGTTGGACCCTCAAAGAAGATTTTTGTCGAGTATTTACGGAACATACTCAAATCAACTTTAGTCTGCATGTCTTGAGAGATGTCAGATCTAGAGTTTTGGGCGTTCTCAACTTTATGCATTGTGTTTTCCTTTTTTAGGATTCGATCGGACTTGACATCTTCAACCGTTTCGATCGCCTCATGCTCCAAAGCTTTTGTTTTACGTTTGCCTTTAGCCAACTGTTTCCCAGAACGACTCTGCATAGTCAGGAAACGATCAGATATTTTGACCTTTTCCTTCTTGTCTCCTTTATCGGCGCTGTTCGTTTTGAGCTGCATCCATCTCTGACCGACTGGATTCTCTTGATCACACGATGTCGTTAACTTGGTTTTAGCGGACGCAGTGCTAGTTTCAGTGTCATTTTCAATGTTAGTTTCAGTGTGATTTTGAGTGCCATTTTCAGTGGTTAATTGTTTTTTCTCACTAGTTTCATTGACTGAAGAGGGGGGATAACATGAAATTGAGGATTTTCCCTCAGACTCCGACACTGTTCTCGATGGAATACTCCAGCTATCGCTATAGATACGACGGCACATTTGGGAACCAGATGAGAAGAAAGAACTTTCTGTTGTGGATTCATCGCTGGCATCATTATCCTGAGATGTTAAATGTACCGAGAACAATACACCATTGACGTGTCCAGATTTCATTTCCTGTTTAATTTTACATGTCTTGCCATTTGTTGGTTTGTGAGCATGGGACTTCACGCCACTTAATGGCCCGAATCTGGACTTTGTATTAGTCGATGACACTTTGGTGTTTTTAACTTTCATGGCTGCATTGTCTCTGATCTCAGTTCTCTCATCAACATGTTTGGCAGATAATGTGGCTTCGACTGTGTTTTTAGCCAATTTTTTCCTTGACACGTTCAAGTCACAATCCAAGGAAACTTTCTGCGAATCTGATAATTCAGAATCAGAGGACTTCGCTCCGCAGATTTTATTATCCCGAGCGATGTCTTTGCTCCAAGTGAAGTAGTTGTAAGTGGTGGTGTCCAGTTCATCTATCGATCCCGTGTCACTTGAAATGCTATCTGACTCGTGTGCTTCACAGGACTCTTCTTTTGATATTGGTAAATAATTATTTTTATGAAACGCCCGTTTACAATCACTGTCTTGTGAATTACTTTGGCACGTGTCCACGTGTGCGGTAGTCCTACACTCGTCTCCTCCGTGCGGACAATAAGATCCCACAATCCCGTCCAATGTGCAAGCTACGGCACTGCGTGTTGAAGTTATCGGTTCTTGTTTGGCTTTACCGTTAGCATTATCTTCCGGACGTCCTGCGTTTTTGCAGGCTGGAGACACTGCTTTTCGATACTTTCCCATCGTCTCAGATTTCGATGCACCTTTTATCTGAGTCTTCTGAGTGAGATTCCGATCAGTTTTTTCTGGTGGTTTCTTAATGTGTTTCTTCTGGCGTACAAGCTCATCACTTGTAAATGTGGGATTCGTCAGCCCACCAGAGATGTTACTATGAGCAATTGTGAAATTGATGACAGCATTAGACCGAATGACATTCCAGACTTGTTGAGTCATATATATTTTTCTGATGATTTTGTTGTCGATAACGTTCAGCGCAACCAGTCCCGAAGGAGCACAGATGTTTTCACAAGGAGAGGACCGAGCTAGATCCGTTGGAGCTTCAGTTGGTGGGCCTGGTGTATCATCTTCCGTCACTGATCCGTTTGCAGTGGCACCAACAATGTCGGAGCTGGAAGAATGTCTCTTTAGCCCAGTAGGGTATTTGAAAAGAACCCCATGTGAGAGATCCGATTTGATAGTTGATGGGAAGATTGATATAACAGCAAATGGCACGCTCGATGAAGGGCTTGTGTTGTTGCTAGAAGTCGGTGTTTCCTTTTCATCAAACCAAATGTACCGGACCAAATCGTTTAAGGTTTGACCACAGTTGCTGGGAGTTAAAGATGGCGGAACAATATCTTTTTTCGAAATTTTTGAAATTAGCCGTGATTTTCTTAGCCCCATACTCGCCCTCTCACCTTTCTTGGGGGCTGATAGGGTCAAATCTTTAGAGGTCTCTGTTTCCAAACCGTTATGACGACAACCCGTGCAAGGGAAGTTTTCAGAAGAATTACCTACTAAAGGCGAATAGGTGGCGATCTCAGACAAAATCCACTTTTTGAATTCAATTATTTTGAGCACATTTTGTTTCAGAAAAAGTCGGAACTCTTTGCTGTCCTGTCTTGTAACATATTTTCTGCACTTCCATTTCGTCATGACGCGGAGAGTCGACTTGACACCCATCTCCACAAAGTCATTTACTTTTCTGGCCTTTTCCACAGCTTTTTTGAACTCTTCCGCCTCTCTCTCAGCTTCTACCCGAGCCCTGGGTGACTTTCTCCACGTTGGTAGCTTCTTGTCAACGAGGTCCATGAAAGAGTACTTGCTAATAAAATCGACCATGAACTCAGAACTCGCTGTAAACAGTTGACGCACACTAGCGTAGTACTTGGGGATCTCATCTTCTTCGGGTCCATATTTTCCAGACACGTAGCAGGCGTCGAATGCATTCATGAGAGGTTCACTCTCTTCCTCACTAGAGACATCGTCGTCAGCTTGCAATGAGAGGTAACTGTAGTTACCTAGATTTTATTAGAAAAAATTAACTCGGTAAGTGTATGCATAATTAGTTATTGCTAATAACTTATCTATCATTCAACTCATAATTTGAATTTGACATATTCTGAAATCCACCATTAAGCTCCTCAAATGTTCTAAGCTTTTCAACATCACCCGCGATAAACTCACCCTCCATGTCTGTACATATATTTAAGTCATCCACTACAGCAACAGGTCTGCTGCAAAGGCTGTAGTAAGTGTCTTTGAACTCGTGCTTGACCAGCAACTGTAAGTCATTGAAAACAAAGTAAACCAATCGCTCAAAAACGTAGTTTCTTTTACTTGAAATTTAAAACTGATCACGACAGAGTAGGCATTTTCATGTTCTCATGTTATCGCATTGTACACCCCACGACTCTAGATTAATAGTTAAAAAAAAAAAAAACCATTTATACATTTAGTTACAAAATGCAACTGAAACAGAAAAAACCAAACAATATCGAACCCTATCAGTCCCCGAGGTGGATGGGATAGGGCCTATTAAATATGGCCGAACGAAAACGGGCAACATTTGGTTTAAATTATTACTATTGCAAAAAAACAACAACAAAAAAAACACAAAAAACTCCCGCATTTTTAATTCTTTGGTAGGTTTGCATATCTAATCCCAGTGGGGTCAACTCCTACCTGGAGATGGTAGGAAATACTCAGCAGGTCGTCTCGAGCAATGCTGGGTTGTGTAGAAGGCATGATGTCTCCTATAGACAATGTGAATTTGTACGTGAGAGCTCGCAACTTCTTCCTCAGCGTCACGTTACGGCACTGGTCACAAGGGGAGAACACTCGACTGAACTCAACTGAGGGGTCACTTTGAAAGACGATATTCTGGAGGGGTGGAAAGATACAAACTTCAATGTCTTTATTGCATCTATATTTTTGAAAAATGGCAAACTTTTTGTTTATGTAATAAAACTAGTCACAATGAGAAGGGCTGGCCTGGGGAGGTAAGTTGAATAAAGAAGTTAAAGCGACTGGGTATTATAGCAAAAAGGGGGGTGGGTGAGAGAAACAAGGAGTCAGAAAGAGTAACACGTTCAAAAAGAGGAACCAGGGGTCAGAAAGAGCAATCAGTGGTCAGAAAGAGCAATCAGGGGTCAGAAAGAGCAACCAGGGGTCAGAAAGAGCAACAAGGGGTCAGAAAGAGCAACCAGGGTTCAGAAAGAACAACCAGGGGTCAGAAAGAACAACCAGGGGTCAGAAAGAACAACCAGGGGTCAGAAAGAACAACCAGGGGTCAGAAAGAACAACCAGGGGTCAGAAAGAACAACCAGGGGTCAGAAAGAGCAAAAAATGGCAAAACTAGCAATTTGAAGTCTAAAAGATGGAAAAATATGTCAAAAAGAAAAAGCAGGTTTCAGAAAGAGCAACCTGGGTTCAGAATGAGTAACCAGGAGGGCAGAAAGGGCAACCGGGCTGAGAAAGGGCAAGCAGGGAAAGAAATGGCAAGCAGGGGGTCATTAAGGGGAAAAAAGAGTAAAAAGGGCAACCAGTCAGTTACAAAGAGCAGCCAGAGGGTCAGAAAGAGCAACCAGATTTCAGGAGCAACCAGTGGTAAATAATAGCAATCAGGGGTCAAAGAGCAAGCAAAGGTAACAAATTAACCAGGGGTCGAAGAGCAACCAGGGGTCAGAAAGATCAGCCTGGGGTCAAAGAGCTACCGGGCGTCATAAAGAGAAACCAGTTTGTCTCAATGGTTTCATACCGGGCATTCATAGTTGAGACTTGTTCATACACAGCCCGTCATTTGGACTAACCTGAACCAGGACAGGGAAGATCTCCTCCAGCTTATAACAGCCAGAGAAGTACTGCTGTGTGATCGTCACGTCAATGTTGACCCTCTGCCCCGTGTTGAATACAGCCCCCTGAGCAGGCAACTGGACCTCCACGTGCAGTTTGCCCTTTAAGGCTCCATCCTTCCCAAAGACCTCGAGAACTTCTGTACACGACTTTTGGCCCTGTTTACCGCAGTGAAAATAATTAGGTTCATTGGCCCAAGCGTGACCATATTAAACAAATAATTTAGTCAACTTAATAAACTAGCTTTATACAAGCAAGTACAATAATACTTTTAAAAAAATGCATATAACCTTAAAAAAACCTGACGGTAAAGTTTGATTTTCATGAAATTTATTGTATATAACAGTTCTTCATCCCAATGGCGTACCTTAAATATCACCGGGGACGAATTCCCAAAAAGTGCACCCAACGCAAAAACACATATATACCTTTTTATTTAAACGTAAATATTGCGGCCCAGGGCGGTCATATCCCCCCCCCCTTTTTTTGCCTCACCCATGTCACAGGACGCTACGCACGATAGCATTTTCGTCTTTACTGCAACAACAGACAACTAAAATGAAACTCACATGTAGAATTCGTTCTTCAATGTAGGGGTGACTACGAATCTTCACGTAACCACCAAAAGCCATGATTTTCTTGTACTCGTGGCTGAAAGTGAAAAACAAAATTGAAATTGTGAGATATATTAACATTCATCTTAACCCCAAGGCTTTCTCTCAAAGCAGTGAATTAATTCGGTGTATTTGTCCAAAGTTTTCGATTTGAATTTTTTTTTGTTTGTGTGTGGATGAACTCACTTATCTGGCGGCACAAACTCCACTAGTATGCAATAGAGGACACTGACGCAGCTGTCCAAGGTTGTCGCCCTTGCATTTTCAGGGATCTGAAGAGAGAACTTAAACTTGTTGATGCCACTGTGAATACTACCATCGTCAGGAGCTGCACGGGAAAGAAAGCATTCAGACCATTTCCATCGTCATTAAATTGAGAAATACATTTTTTAACGCTCACTAGCGGTAAATGCAGTGTTTTCATGTTAGTTCGTGCTCTGACAAAACTGAAAAAAGTCATGACAGGTTGATGCATGGTGAGATGAGAGGAAACAGTGGATCAAGGTAAATATAATGAAATGGGCATTGGACAGGACGGGCACCAGACAGGACAGGACGGGCACCACACAGGGCAGGCACCAGACAGGACCATATTGTAACAGCACCCCCTCTTCTTATATACATCTTCTCAAATTGTGTAGCGACTATGTGGACAAAGGTTGCCCGATGATGGGCGGTTGGGGGATCATTCTCGGTATACGGAAACCTACCTTCAGCTGTCCAAGAGTTAAACACGTCAACGTGCAGCACTTCTATACACTTAGAACCTTTGGGATGTGATGGTGGCAAATCAATAAAACAAACTCCCCTAAGGTGGATGTTGACACCTGCGTTAAGAAAGAACCAAAAAAAAATGCTTGAACTATCTGGATAGTGACGTCTACCATAGCTTGTGTTTTGAGACAGGATCGGACGAAGACGACAGCTTTGTTTCCATAAAACAAAAACTGTGTCCTATTGATAAGAAAAACTCCCGAACCGTATTTAAGGGCTGGCACCAACTAAAGATCATGATTGATTTCAAAGCTACCGAAAGGGAACGTGGGTTCCCTTGGGGCACACACGAATGCATTAATGTTCATGTACAAACAAGTACACAAAAAACTACAATCACGTTCCCATGGTTTAGCGTACCGCTAGTTCATCCCATTGAATGTGTACGTGTACTTACTTTTACAAGGAAATGGGTCGTCTACAAAGGCGTATACTGTACCACTGACGGACTCCCCGGCGGCGTAAATGGGGACCTTCCGGTGGAATCGGCACGTCACGAATAGATTAGGCTTGTCCTTGTCATCCAGGTGGAGCACGGATTTCACCGCGAAGTAATGGCGAGATGTCTCCTCTAAAGAAAACTCACACGTGTGTGGCAGCCACTCGTGCCACGGGAAGACATCTTTCCCGTCTGGTCGGTTCATGCTGGGGATGTAAATTTACAATCATTTTTTTATAGTATTTGTCGTCATAAATAGTAGCTAACCGTACTGGGGAGGGGCAACCTGACTAGATAGAAACACTCATCCTTATTTATACAACTCCTTTGTGACTCTCTAAAACGACTCGCCATTGGGACCGAAATGGGATGTCGACATCACAGAATTTTTAAACAACTCTGGTGGTAGACTGCGCTGGATAGGACATATTGAAAGGATGCCGGATTGTAGAGCACCCAAAGGGATAGACAGAATTCTAGGGGGCAGGCGGCTCACCGTTCGATCAAGACTGAGATGGAGCGACGATGCACTCAAAACACATCTTTTTAAATTATACTAGCCTGAGTGATTCCCCTCCTCTGACCGATAAACGATCTTGCTGGCTGCCGTCCATGGTTTGCCTTGTAAAAGTTATGTGGTGGGGTGGGTGAATATACATTTTGTTTTTGCTGTTCTTTATTTCATAAATTTATTTTATTTTAATATCATGATTATGTCTCTTTTGATAAAATTTTTATGTACAGCGCGGTGAGCCCAGCCCTAGGCTGGGGTACCGCGCTATATAAGACGCTTATTATTATTATTATTATGTAGAGAAGGGCTTACACCAGTTAGGGGTTTGCGCATGGAGGCGGAAAGCCATGGATCGATCCGAATTGAAAGATGCGGTGGAGCCAGGCCAGGGCCTTACATGGGCTATAGAGCCACTGATGATGATGTTACAGACTTATCCAGACCAACACGTTACAATACGCAGAATAGAGTAACTTCTTTTGCCTGCTCCATCCCACGCCTACATGCTTTATTTACTAAAGTCATGTGATCCCAACTACTATCTAAGGTATTGAAATTAGAATTATTCTTATCTGATTCTAAGCAATTGAAATGAGCTTGTTGTAATATGAACTTATTTACGGGGGGAAATCTTTTAGATTCAAATATGCACAGCACCATTTCTATATCAGTTTTTAAAATTGTTTAAAAATGTTTTAGGACATCCACCCACATTAGAAATGAAAAATGAATTTCAATTAGACAATAGGTTACTCACCTTGAGTACACCGGATAAAATTATTTACAAAGTGACTGTTAAAAACTTGACTTAAAAATTCCATGTTAAAAATGTCCAGAACACAAAGAGTAAAATCATGTTGCAAGCACAGACCGAGGTGCTTTAAAACATGGCCTCTGAGTGGAGACCACGCAAGACCCCCAACTAATGAACAATCGCGTTCATTGGTCCTTGAGCCACGACCAGATATAAATGAACACTACTCACAAGTAGCCACATCATGTTGACAGTTCATAAAACCAAACAGCTGACCTTTCTTTCTTGCTTTTTTTTAATTTTATTTTTTTAAAGTTACCCGTAAAAATGTGTTCCGACCATTGAGATGGCGTTCATGGCACGAGGGAAATGTCGAGAATAAAGAAGCTGACCGAATGGTAGTATCTGGCGTGTGGATTTGGTTTGGGGTGGGGTGGGGGGGATTTTACGATGGTAGTCAAGCAGTGGTTAAAGTAGGGGATAGTGGCGTCACTAGGTGGCAGTGGCGTCACTAGGTGGCAGTGGCGTCACTAGGTGGCAGTGGCGTCACTAGGTGGCAGTGGCGTCACTAGGTGGCAGGGGCGTCACTAGGTGGCAGTGGCGTCACTAGGTGGCAGGGGCGTCACTAGGTGGCAGTGGCGTCACTCTCACATGACACCCTGCTCAGGTAACACCTTGCTCACATGACACCCTGCTCAGGTAACACCTTGCTCACATGACACCCTGCTCAGGTAACACCTTGCTCACATGACACCCTGCTCAGGTAACACCTTGCTCACATGACACCCTGCTCAGGTAACACCTTTCTCACATGACACCCTGCTCAGGTAACACCTTTCTCACATGACACCCTGCTCTGGTAACACCTTGCTCACATGACACCCTGCTCAGGTAACACCTTGTTCACATGACACCCTGCTCTGGTAACACCTTGCTCACATGACACCCTGCTCTGGTAACACCTTGCTCACATGACACCCTGCTCTGGTAACACCTTGCTCACATGACACCCTGCTCTGGTAACATCTTGCTCACATGACACCCTGCTCTGGTGGCGACCTTACATCTGTTTAAAAAAAAAAAACTTCTTGATCGGGCACAATATGGATTTAAAAAAAAACTAAAAAAAAAAAAAATTGGAAGCTAGACCCCGCCCTATTTGTGAGGGCTCCCCTATCAGATCAGCGAGATCATGGTGATCCCTTGCCCTGAAAGTTAGGAAAGAAATATATGAAAATTAATTTGTTCTCCAGTCTATCAGAATTTACCAGTGTGCTTCCCTGGCTGTTGGAGAATCTAAATGATCACTCTTTAAGTCAATATTTTACTAATACTACGGGAGTGAAGTTCCATGGAACATGACGGCCGATTTGCGTGCTTGAGAAATACTTTAGATGTCATGTGTTTAAGTTGTTCTGGTTCAAAAATGGTTTGTCTTGGTAATTATAAATAGAACTAAAAAAAAAATTATGCGCCTTCTAATTTTTTTTTTTTTTACTAACCTGATTGCAGTCTCTCCCCTTATTAACCCTTTTTACAATATATTTTGCGAAATATTTTAAACATTTTTTTTTTTTTTGGGGGGGGGGGGGGGAGAACAATTATTGGATTTGCTTAAAACTGTATAGATGTATCGATCTATTAGCGAAATTATATTAGTTTTTTTTTATCAATGTCTTTAATGAATAGTCAATAATGTTTTAGCAATTTTTTTACCTGTACATTTCTGTATAACCAATATGAACTCTCGAATTAAATACCATGCAGAAATGCCGGAACTGACCAAGGTCCAGGGGAGAGGAGTTTTGCATCTACCATTCAAGGGGGGCGTCGAACAGACGCCACTGGACATGACACCAAATAGGAATGAGTTTTGGTCAATCTTAACCCACAATCTCCACTTAAAATGAGAGTGTTCAATTTAGAACAAATAGCACCAACACAACATCCCTTTATCAGCAAGATGTGACAATCAACACAACATCCCTTTAACAACAAGATGTGACAATCAACACAACATCCCTTTAACAACAAGAGATGACATGCTTTCAACTACAAGACAATGACAACAGATAACCAAAATCAGATCATGTAACAAACAGTTCTTTTTTTTTTTTATAAAGAGCTTTTATTTCTTATAAAATCTTAGCACAAAGTCTAACAGGTATCCAGACAAATCTGAACTTAGTAGCACTAGAACTAGAAGAACACAGATCAGACATGTGAAAAGATCTACACAGCAGGTAGTTGAAGTGTCCGAATGCAGCTCTATTCACATTAATATGTACATGTCTACTGTCCCCCTGCTAGCATCTGTTTCTATGGCATACCCCCGGTTTACAGGGATCAAGGGAGACAACATTGTTCTCAAGTCATTGGCATGAATCACAGAAAATTTATTAAGGCCCCTAACAAATAAAACCAAAACCATACAAAACAAAGTTTTATTGATTGCTCTGATCCAGATTAAGGATCCAATTTTGACATCAGCCATGTCACTGACATATCTAAAGGACAGGACAGAAAAACCCATAGCAATTTTTGATTTACAACACATGGTTGGGGGGGGGGGAAGGGTGTGTGTGTGTGGGGGCTGCTAATCCACCAAAATAATTTTAATTAAATTTGGGTATTTTCTTGACCATACATGGTTTTATTTAATATAACTAGTTTAGACTCCTTACATCTTTATTTCCTAATGTAAAACACTCAATATTTATGACCAAGCTACTGTAGACACTTGAAGCAAAGGGGGATGACATTGCCAAGTTGGATCTAGCCAACCAAACAAACAGCTGGTCAAGAAGTCCTCTCAACAGTTCAGGAAAAAAAAAGTCTTTGCTACATTTTAAGGAAGTTGCAGAGGGCAGTCGAGCTGGCCACTCAGCAGGTCACTTCTGTTTTACTGGCTGGTCACTTCTGTTTTACTGGCTGGTCATTTCAGTTTCCCCCTGTGCAAATACGCACCCCCCCCCCCCAACCCAACCACCAAATAACAAAAAACGTACAAGAATATTAGACTTAAAACCTTCAGTTCCCACACAGGTTTCTAACACAGATTGTTTTACTGGCTGGGCCCTTTTGTTTTACTGGCTGGTCATTTCCGTTTCCCCCCGTGCAAAAACCCCCCCCCCCCCCCCCAACCCAACCACCAAATAACAAAAAACGTACAAGAATATTAGACTTAAAACCTTCAGTTCCCACACAGGTTTCTAACACAGATATTAATATCCTGTCATGGTGCCCCACATTAAAAAAAATGATTTGTGCAACCATGACGGTTAACGAAATGATGTTGTCCTCATACCAGGCTCAATTATTTAAAAAATCAACATCTGATCTTGGTAAAAATCGCCATATCAGTAAATAAACAACTACAGTTGATAAAGACAGCCATCAAAAAAATTAACTCCTAAGCAAAACATTCATAGTAATAATAGCCGAGTCTTTGCAAGCGGAGTTTGCGACATTTGGGGAAAGCTGACAATACAACAGTATCAGAGAACATAAGAACAATAGTTTTAACATTTTGGTCCAAATTGATACTAGATGGTGAGACATGCAATCCTGTACCTGGTGTTTAAAATATTGTCAACACTGAATAACAGGGGTGAGTTCTTTCTGTACACATTCTAACATCAATTCCAACATTACATGATTTAATCTATCCACAACCTTATATTTACATGTTACGTTAATCACTCTAAATGACTTTATGTGAACAATCTCAAGGGACAAACTATAGAGCAGCACAATGACCCTCGAACTGGGGATTGATCTCTAACAATGTTTTTCATTTGTCTGACCCCCACAGCAAAACCCAATTATTCAGACTGATTGTGACCAGGGCGCGTCCAGTTAATATAAAATCTGGATAATTGATGACGCGCTGAATGCAATAATAAAATAGGAGTTTTCTTTCTATAGTTTCAAAGATTTGATCAATAAACTGGTCAAGTTTGGCTTCATGGTTTTTGTGACATGTTTGGCTTTGATCTTACTAAAAATATTGTGGTTATAGTGTTCCTTTCCTTGGCCAGTAATCACAATGGTGAGTCACAGAGTATGAGTCCTGGTAAATGATGTCCAGATATTTCAGTTTTAAAATTATTATTATTTTTTTTTTTTTACTGTGGATGATTTATATTTTTTCGAATGAAACAGAGGCATCTCATTGATCATCTTACATTATCAATTAACTGGAGATGATGATGAGTTGGTAAAAATACTTTGTATGTGAGTCTAATAGAGGTAATGGATCAATAATATATCCACATTCAAAGTTTGGGAGGGTGTGACTTATAGGACTAGAGACTTATGCTAAAGTGCCCTTATATAAATCAACTTAAAGTACTATAGACTTATGCTTATGTGCCCCTATATAAATCAACTTGTAGTACTACAGACTTATGCTAATGTGCCCCTATATAAATCAACTTATAGTACTAGAGGCTTGGGGTAACGTGCCCCAATATAAATCAATCAGGATTAATATGACAAGCACAACTAGAAACATCACCAATTTTCACCACAATCATAATGATAAAGCCCACAATGTCTTTGGTTAGATTTGGCAGTGTTTATATTATTTGTTTAATTTGGGTTTAATAACATTTGGGCCTCAAATATTCCACGGGTAAGGGAGTAATTTTATAAATAATTCCAAAAACTCTGTATATATACTGATAAGACAAAGAGAAACATTCCCATTCAAACACACTATTTAAATATTCTTTGGATACAACTAAAAACGCACGGACCACTAACTTACACGGACCACTAACTTACACGTGACATTCATGTGTGAATTGTAATATCTATTTAAGAAAATCAATATTTAAAATATGTTTATAAGTGTGTCTACAAATCAGATGAACTTTTTTACGATGCCCTCTGTCTCGACTAGCTGGGGATTAGCTTGTGTTGGGTTTGTTCCCATTTATTGGTGTCGAAATGTTAACTCTGCAGGGTAAATTATTTTGAAACCACCAGCAATCAACACCTGTTTGAAGTATTACACAGTAAAGTCCTAAAGAGCATGTGATCAAAGGCCAAAAAAGTGACAAATATTTTACTTATGACTTTAGACACATTGAGATGTTGCTTTTTTTCATCAAGTAACCTGCCTGCGTTATTTGACTGGACAGTTTATTAAATAGCACACCTTCATCTCTTTTCTTTCAACAAATTAAAAGTGTCTTTACAAATTTTTCAACACCTTGGAATTTTACCGTGGCACACCTAGCACGCAGGTTGCGACACACCTAGTGCGGTGGTTGCAGCACATCTAGCAAACTGGTAGTGGCACACTGGTTGCGGCACACCTAGTACAGTGGTTGTGACACATCTAGTATACTGGTAGTGGGCATACCTAGCACAGTGGTTGCGGCACATCTAACATACTGGTAGTGGGCACACCTAGCACACTAGTTGCGGAGCTCTGCTCTAGACTATCTCAAGTAAAATGAAATGATTTTGTGCATGACAGCCGCTTCAGATGCAATTTGCAAAAGGGCAATTACGCCACAACAATGTACATACTAGGGTTACATATGAAATAAAGAAGTATTCTTTACATTTCAAACTTAATAAACACTCCACATATCTAATCATCATTAAAACATAAGTTAAATATTGCTTTTAAAATTTCTTTAAACCCATTTCTTGCCAGCATCTCTTCATTAAGACATTTGTCTGGGAATTTGTGCATTATGCAAAATTCTTTCTTATTTTAAACATTGTACATACAAAAAAAGTGAAAATATGATATTCTTGTCTGAGATTTTTGGCATATTTTTCTTAAAACTAAACATTTCTGGCACCAAAATACAAATCAAAAATTAAATTTCAGACAATTTACCAACAAACTTTTTGACATGAAACACTAGCAATGGCAGATCACTTAAATATTTTAAGAAATGTTGAGTCCAAAAAAAAAAAAAAAAAAAAAAGTTTTTAAAAAAAAAAAAAAAAAAAAAAAAAAAAAAAAAATAAAATTTCAGACAATTTACCAAAAAACTTTTTGAAAAAAAAAACAAGCAAAGGAAGAAAACTTAAAAATTTTAAAAAATGTTGAGTCCAAAAAAAAAAAAAAAAAAGTAACAGGATTTCAAAGTGGACATGGTAAAAAAAAAATTGAGGCATTTAAAAATATCACTCTTGGCTAGTATCACCCATTCAACAAACATAAAAAATAGTGAAATTTCTTTCTTGTAAAGGAAACATTTTTTTTACACAAAAATATATATTAAAGAAAAAATACAGCATAAATTAATTTCTTGTGAGACGCTGAACAATAACATCAGTAATGGCAGCTCAGGGAAGTGAGAGTCTTACAGCAAGATTTTTATCTGAACACTAAACAGACAACATATTTATGTATTCTTTGATGAAGGTGACAGCGACATGAATTTTTAAATTAACAGAGTATTGAAATCGACCAACCAAAAATTGTAGTCATATTTTGTGATTCAAAATTCTTTGTGACTGTTGCAGTAGAGTTTCAAAGCAGGAGTCAGTTTGCCATAATTATAAGTGATGGATGACATGTAAACAGCTTGAAATGAAATGAGCTTTCTTAGAGATATTTACAACAAAAAAAAAACAAAAAAAGAACAAACATCAGAAGTTGTATCTGCATCACATTAGTTCATAAAACATATAATGTCAGTTGGCAGCTGAAGCTGGTTGAAGTTAGGTCACTCGAAAGAAGCATTGATGTTTGCACTTGGGGGGGGGGGGGGGGGGGGGGGGGGGTTAAGTTCAGACCTGGAATAATATATTAAAATATAATGAGCAAAAAAAAAAAAACCATCTGCCAAATACATTCTACTGACATTTTATTGCACAGCAAATGTAAGTTTTTAAAAGAAGGAGAAGAAAACAAATCTACTCTGATTATTTTACAACAAGCTGAGTATGTATAAAACTGGGTTGTGAAAAAGAATGGTGAATAGCTTTTCTAAAAGTTGCTTGCTGTGAACCTCACCTAATTCACTGACAGTTGTGTGCTGGTGCTGAGATCGTCAATGAGTTTCACAAGGTTGGTGGCCCCCACATCTAAAGCTCTCTGTTTGAAAGTGGTAACAGCATGGCTGCACTCCATCATGGCACACATCGGGTCATCGGGGTCACAGATTTCATACTGTAAACAATCAACAAAAATTGAATATGTTTAACAAGAGATAGAAGGATTTGGTCAAAATCGATATCATTCTAAAATGCAGAATAAAAAAATATATGGAAAAAAAAAATATAAAAAAAATAAATGCATATATTATTATTTAATTCTTAAATAAACTATTAATTATTTTTTTTTTACAAATTGAGCAAAAAATTCATTGACTTGCTAATTGTTTGTAAACTTTTGACCTGTTTGGAAATATCTGTATGGAATCCAGCTTCTGCCAAGTACTGGGCCAGGTTGACATGCCCAGTGTCCAGACAGTCGAACAAGGTCTGACTAAACCTTGATTCACCATTGTGTTCTAGAAGTTGGGGGACAAGCTTTTTCATCTCATCCAGGTTACCAGACTGGAATGAACATCAAGACATTGTCAGACGTCAACTACTGGTTATCAATGATAGATTGATTGCTGAGTGTGCAGCCAGATCTAACTAATTTGTAAAGACATTGTCAGATGTCAACTACTGGTTATCAATGATAGATTGATTGCTGAGTGTGCAGCCAGATCTAACTAATTTGTAAAGACATTGTCAGACGTCAACTACTGGTTATCAATAATAGATTGATTGCTGGGTGTGCAACCAGATCTAATTTATAAAGACCTTGTCAGAAGTTAAACTGCTGGTTATCAATGACAGACTGATTGCTGAGTGTGCAACCAGATCTAACTAATTTATAAATGTAAAAAAAACTGTTCAAATAAACAGCACACTGATCTTATTTCAATGCAGGAAAGATGAGGCCAAAATAAAAAAAAGCTATAAAATATTTCTAAATGTTTAAACACGTGTCACAACGTTATATGCTTGAAACTGTAATAATAAAAGCTATATTCTTCAGCTCGAGTGAGAAATGGTCTCATTGTCCACAAGTCAACAGATCTAGAGATTTCTTGTAAAGGTACAATTAAAAGGGGGGTATTTAATCAAGCTGTTTTGTCTTGATTTCAAACTTTACCAAGAATATATTAATGTGAAAGTGAAATTAAACCTTTATTGCTTGGTGGAAGCGCTCCTCAAAGTTTGACTCTGTGAGAAATATGTCAAGGTCGAGGTTGACGGTGGGCCTCCGTCTCACCTTGAAGGTCTGTTCTCCACACTGGGATCTGTCATAATCTTCAGGCACAAAATCATACTGAGGATAGATAGGTATAAAGTATAAACTTGCTTGTGCACATTACAGGTCCACTTTGAAATCCTGTCACTTTCTTTTGGACAAAAAAAAAGTTCTTAAAATATCTAAGTGAACTGCAATTGCTGGTGTAACATATACAAAAAACTGTGGGGTGGGGTGTGTATTCTAGAGGGGTGGTACGCCAAGGGAGGCACTTTTTTCCTTACATGGGCAAAACTGCTGGGGAGCGGCAAAAAGCTTGGCCTGCCCAAGGCGGCACTAGCCCTGGCTATGTCGCTGCCAGTGTTATAACAGAACTAACTCACCACTGCCAATATTAAAACAGAACTAACTTACCACTGCCAATATTAAAACAGGACTAACTCACAACTGCCATGTTGAAACAGAATTAACTCACCACTGCCAATATTAAAACAGAACTAACCCCCCACTACCAATATTAAAACAGATCTAACTCGCCGCCTCCGCCGCCAGTGTTAAAACAGAACCAACTCAAGGATTAGGAGAGAATCTATTTACCACATCTTTGATGAGTGCACATGAACCAGTCTTCTCAATCAGATCTTGAATCTCTTTGCTTGCTGAGTATATGTAAACATAGTGCAGGGGATTTTGGCCAAACTAGAAGAAGGAAAGAAACAAACAACACATTTATAAATTAAACTTTGCAGGGACGGATAAAACATATGGGAAGAGAATTCAAACATATGACATCTCACAGAGATCATTTCTTATGTGAGAACAAATAGATGCCTCTCACAATTCTGTCTCTCCCCAGCATTCCCCCCCCCCAATTTTTTCTTAACTTGAACTTTTCAAATATTTTGACTTTAAAAATTTGACGCCAACTTCACATGTTTCCAAAGTAAGACACACTCACTTCCTCCAAAACTGATACATAAAATAATCGGTTTCACGAACGTTACAAACATATTTTAAAATATAAGATCCAATGAATGGCAAGTAATTTTTGGGAAGTAAGCCTAATTGTTTTGTTCATTACATTTGTTATTAAATTAATAACAGACATCTGTAGCTGATTAAAAAAAAGAACAAGAACACTACAAAAATTTGTCTTACATTGTTTGTATGTCCCAGCATGAAAGGATACTCCTGCACCAGGTACCTGATAATCCCTATATAATCTGATGCAGGATTACAGCTCTGGCCATAGAAGCGTTTCCAGCACTGGCCCCTCTTGAAGGAGCACTGGCCACTCTTGAAGGTGCATTCTTTTTTAAAACCCCGACAGCTGATGGACTTGGTGTCTTGCTGGTTGTAGAGCTGCTCGGTGTCTGAGTTGGACGTTGTGTTGCTGGGGTCCATGTTTGTGAGGTTAATGTCATGGAATATAATGTCCCTGTTGCCGTTGACATGGCTGTTTGTGCTGTTGCGCTGACCGTTACCGATTTGGGCATTGTCATTGACAGGCTGGCTCTGGCTGTGCTGGATGGCACAATGCAGTAAAGTCCGACCAGCTTTGTCCCTGGCGTTGGCGTACTTACGACTCATGTGTTTGATCAGCTGTGCCTTGTTTCCGGTCTTGACCAAGGCAAAGAGTTTCATAACATGGGCCTGCAATGATGAAACAATAAGTTAAAAACTTTCACAAATGTAATAATTCAAAAAGTCAGTAATAAATATAACCATTTAATGAAACTAAATTGTTATAGACTTACATTCTTTACTTCAAAATTTAAATTTAAAAAAATGGGCTTTAAAACTGTTTTGAATGTACATTTTTTAAAAAAGGGCCTTAAAACTTGTATGGGCCTTAAAACTTGTATCAATATGTTAAAAAATGTATATTTTAAAAAAGGGTCTTATTTGTATGATTGTACATTTTGAAAAAAATGGCCTTAAAACTAATATGAACGTACATTTTGAAAGTCCCCCTAATAAAGCTACAAATATAATGAGCATTCATTATCCAATATTCTTTTTTTTTTTTTTTTTTTAAAAAAGGAGAGATAACCATACTTGATGCCAACTTAGATTCTAAATAGTAAATTCAATTATGTAATGAACCACAGTGATTTTCTATGGATAAATATAAAGGGGATATGTAATGGATTTGACCTCATATAATGATCATTCCTCTGAGCATTAACTGTACCTGTGTTGATTGAATGTTTTTGATGAGTTCATAAAGCTGCTTGGAACATTTCTGTCTGACAATGGACATGGCATTGCAGTGGCCTGGCTCTGGTATGATGTGGCCATACAGCTGAAGGACCAGAGCTTCCAGCCTTTCAATGTCACAGTCCTGGATCAGCTCAAGAACATGACTGTCTATCAGCTCCCTGGTCATGGCCACACAAATAGAGACATAATCAAGCAAATATCTAAGCTGGTTGGCTGACGTGCAGCATGGCTGACAACTCAACCATTAATAAGATCGCAAGACATAACAAACCGTATTCATGAACGCACTACCAGCAGAGTGAAGCTTTATTAAAGCATGTACACACTACTAGTAGAATGAAGCTTTGTAAAAGTGTGTACACACACACACTACCAGTAGAATTAAACTTTATTAAAGCAGGACTCTGTACAAAGTAAACTGCTGACAGAAGGCCTTCACCATTCAGAAGATCACATTGAAAGTTCATATTTAAATCATAATACAAAATACACAAAAGAACACACACAAAAATGGTAAAAATGGGCACAAAGCCACAGCAAACACAAATACACACAAAAAAAATCAATGACAAATGTCATGGCTGGAGATGATGAATAATGACAACATAGGATTTATTTTAGGAGCACTATTAGCATGAACAGTCCAGCAAACCACATTATTTAAACTTGTGATCATGATGATTAGAATGCTTAGAACTGGGACGGAGTTCTTGTTTTGATAAATTGGAAAAATTATCTCTGAACCGGTCACTACAACAAAAAAAAAACAACAGAAAATCCTCTACGTAAGTGAAGATTATGAAGGTACGAACACCTACCCTATCGATGAAGAATGTAAAAGAAAAAAAAAAACATCTAGCATCTCAGTGGTGATTATTGTTAGTATTATAACAAGAGATATCTGGGCTCACTTGTAGTCTGGACGCTTCAATATATCGCAGTGATCTCGTGCTGTCCTCCCCATGGCATCCCTTGCAGCCACATTGACTCCATTGTTGAGAATGGCTCGGACGACCGCCTCACTTTCACCGTTGCACATGGCCTCGACGAGGACAGTCTGGCCGTGAATGTTGCGAATGTTCAAATCTGCATCTCTCAGAATCCTGGCAGTGATGGACTCATCCTGTGGGCGGCACTTTGGATTGACCAGCTGTGGAAGGCACGACATTGACACATCTTACTGGGATGTTAGGCTGGGGCCCGGTAAACTTGGAGAATCTAGCCTTTTACATGCTTTGACAGTTCCTTCGCATCTTAAGCCCAACTCATTGACTTCTCAAATCTTGCAATACAAACGCAAATTAATTTTGGGCACTGCTTGCCAGTGTAACACATAATATGATGCTTCTCTTAAGAGGAGTACAAACTAAAGAAACCTTAGAGGGGTCTAAGGAGCTTCACACTTAATTGATAACTTTCAGAAAAATTAACATTTGCTATTTGTTTATTTTGAAAGTATCCCAAACCTGAAAGAAGAGGGGCTTTGGTGGGCTGGCAGCCTCCGACTCAAACGTGTACTTGACAGAGGTGTCTGGGTTGAGCTCCATGAAGGCATTAATCAACTGGATCTGGTTGATCTCCCACACAGCTGCCAGCAAGGGCCGCGGTGCCGTGGGGTAGTCCCTGTAGAAGAACTGGTAGGAGAAGTCCTTGGTGTTGATGTCCACTTTCTGGAGTTGCTCTGTGGGAGGTATGGGCATTTTTTAACACTCTCGCTTAACTAGCCACTTTATAAGTCTTAGACTTGAAGCCCACATCCCTCCTGTAATGACCAACTGCATAAAGGAGAAATCATTTTTTAGCCCACCACCTCGAGGTATTATTCTGGCCTTCATCAAATGAAATAATTCCAAGCCTCTGCTTTGCACTGAGATCTTTTAAAATGAAAAATTAACACTTTTTAAATGATGTGGTCTACAAATGAGGCTGAAACCTAGGCACGTCTGTTACAAAAACAACAACAGCAGTGGACCCACCTGCAGCCTTCCACATGTTAACAAACTGAAGTTTGCCACTCAACATGGACAGGGCCATCTCATTGGTGTTCTCATATTTCTCTAGTAGCATGACCGTGTCCAACTGGGTCTCACACAGATGAACTTGGCACTGTTGAGTAAACACACTACTGACATGAAATATCCTCTGAGTCTGACACATCATTACAATAGTTTTCCAATCATCTGATGTCTTATAAAATATTTACCAACAATTTTAAGGAAGACAAAACTACATTTGAATCTACTACAGGTAAAATGTGATGTAAATAAGGTTGCATAAAAACTTTACAGTCAAAAAGCTCTTTAAAAAATTAATTTAAAATTCACATAAATGTAAAATGCAATGTTCATTTCAAGTAAATTGAAAGTTACAAAAAAATGTATGCACTTTCAATCTATGCAAACAGCAGCAAGATAAATTACCATTTTTTTCATTTTAGACAGTAGTCCATAATATGTTCCATCTGATTTTTTAAATAAATAACAAAACAAAAATGTTCTACTAAAGAGAACTTGTCTTTTGGAAAAATGTACATCTTATTTTAAATTCCAATGGTTTATAAACAAAATATTATTTTGATACAAAAGCACAAATGAGATGAACTTCATGGTGTGATATTTTCACCACAAAAAAGCGGACACACAAAAAAAAATAAAATAAGTGATGATAAGTTTGACCTGAAATATACCTTGAGATTGGCCGTTTCCCTACCAATAACCTTGACTGTTCGGCACCAATATCTCAGTAACCTCTCAATGAGAACTGGGTCAGGATTCTTGGATTTCACTGCAGCCCAAAGACCTGGATCCAATGTTGGTTTAAATGAATAAGAGCAGTAATAACAAATAGTGAGAGAGAAGTGTATATATATATATAAAAAAATTAAATTATAGCCTTTGACATCACTGATGAATGGGTACTTAGATCAGACACAAAATTAAAAGTTAAAGACTCTGCAAAGACATTGTTGATAGAAACCTAATGGGCATAAAATGCTTGAAGACAATTGACACCATCTGAGTAAAACCTTAGGGACCAACAACACCCCCCCCCCCCCAACCACTTACCTGGGTGATATTTCCTAAGCCAGTGTAAGTTTTCCTCCCAGCCTGTGTTTTTTAAGTGGAGTATTTCATCTTCTGGGGTACGGCCTGCCTTATTTTTTCTAAGAGGACAGGCTCCACATCTGAGACAAATGGAAATATGACTTTGTGGAATTAAAGGAACACATGGACATTGACCCAAAAAAAAAATGAAATCACACAAGACTGATTGTGTGATATATACAATCTTTAAAGTTAGCTCTTTTGCAGATTTCCAAATTGGCTTAATGTTAGCACAGCATACTTTAAATCTACAGCAGAAGCACTGTAGTAAAACTTAATACATACATGGCTATGTGTAGCCTGAAGTAAAATTCAATATATATATATAAATTGCTATGTTTAGCTTGCTAAAGAAACATTCATCAATTAATACTGTCACACACCGGTATGTTTTTGAGAATTAAATCTGTGTCAAGATTTTGGCTCGTAGAAGAAACAGCACATAACAAAGGACTGAGAAAACAGCATACAAAGAAGACAATACCAAAGGTAGTGATGCTGACAGTAATTAATTTAATCATAAAAATTAATTTCCATACAAATACAGATTTGAGGACAGAAGCAGAAAACTGTATCAACTTACAGCTGGTGAAAAAGATACACTCCTCAAAATACATACATTAACGTAGGCACAAAATTATATAACATCTCACTTAGCAAAATTCTCTCTCTTCGTCTCTGGATCCTATCTCGTTCTGTCAGTCTAAGTGTCAGCTATGTCTATCTGGTAAGAAACCTGGCAGGCTTTATATAGGAATTAAATCTGAACATTCTAGTAAAGAAATTATAGAAATTGCGTCGCCTCATGGCATTCTTAAGAACGAATTGAACGCATTCAAATGTAAACAACCTCTTCCCAGCCAAGAAAGGGGCGGAAAGGGAAGGAGCGACACAGCAGATTTACACAGTGATGTCAATATCAAGGTCATACTAGTAGACAAGTTGTGGTGGCTAACAATAGATCTCTGCTGATGATTTAAAATAAGCCAAGCCACACGCTGCACTAGGCTATATATGACAATACAAAAAATCTCACCTCATCAAAGCCACAATACAACGCCAGGCCCCGGGGACTCTGACCACTTTGTGAAGGACCGTGTCCCCGTTCTCATCGGGCACCTCTATGTCCAGTTTAGTGGACAACATGTACATGATACGTGTGCCGTTGGCGGTCAGATACAGGTGGGTGTAGTCGGTCAGCACATGCAGGAAGGTCTCACCCGTCTTGCTGTCTCTGGCATTCAGATCAATGCCAGCTATGTAGTATTTACCTGAGGAAAGTTGATGAATGGATTAAAAGTGACGATGGTTGACAGTGGTAACCCTGAAAACCAGAGGTAATAAGAAATATGTGTACTAACTGAGGCATGTGTGTCTAAGGTATGTGTGTCAAGGTATGCGTGTGTCTAAGATATGTGTCTAAAGTGTGTGTGTGTCTAAGGAGTGTGTTTAAGGAGTGTGTCTAAGATATGTGTATGTCTAAGAAGCGTGTATCAAAGAAGTGTGTGTCTAAGGTATGTGTCTAAGGGGAGTGTGTGTCTAAGGTCTGTGTGTCTAAGGAGTGGTGTGTCTAAGGCAGCGGTTCTCAACCTGTCGTACAGCCCTTTGTCTAAGGTCTGTGTGTCTAAGGAGTGGTGTGTCTAAGGCAGCGGTTCTCAACCTGTCGTACAGCCCTTTCTCAGGGGTCGCCTAAATCCATAGGAAAATACATAAACTCTACAGTTATAAAGAAGCATCAAAAATAATTTTGCGGTTGTTGGGTCGCCACAACATGTGGAACTGAAAGTAAGGGTGGCGGCATTAACAAGGTTGAGAACCACTGGTCTAAGGTATGTGTTTAAGGAGTGTGTGTCAAGATATGCATGTCTAAGGTAAGTGTGTCTAAGGTATGTGTGTGTATGAGGAGTGGATGTCTAAAGTATGTGTGTGTCTAAGGAGTGTGTGTCTAAGGAGTGTGTGTCTAACACAGCTTGAAGCTCCAGACATAACTGTCAACTGTACACAACCAGTAAACATGAATAATTTGCTGAATGCACCCAGATCAGATATCTAGTGGGTTATATTTGTTTTGCACTTTTTTTCCCCATATCTTTTTTTTTTTTTGGTGGGGGGGGGGGGGGTTTTTTTTTTTTTGAAAAATAAAAAAAAAAAAAA
>CAXITT010000132.1:1170359-1186257 GCA_964033795.1 Lymnaea stagnalis | reverse complement strand
CCCCCCCCCCCCCCTTTTCTTTAGTGCAAGGGTCCATTGTTTTAAATGATATGATATTTTTATATTTGCTAAGAAAATAGTTTGGGAGCCGCATGTCATTCATGATCAAAGATGCTGACATTGTTCAATGAGCAGCAACCTGGCCCCAGCCAACACATGCATCTTTACTTCAGATACACAGCTAACAATACAGATGAGAACTTACACAAGAGTTCACATGAAATATGTAATTGCAGAGTAGTTCACATTAATACGTACTTGCAGACAATTTCACATGAAATAAGCACTTGCAGACAAGTTCACATGAAAAAAAGTACTTGCAGACTAGTTCACGTGAAATACGTACTTGCAGACAAGTTCACATAAATAAGCACTTAAAGACTAGTTCACATGAAATACGTACTTGCAGACAAGTTCACATAAATAAGCACTTAAAGACTAGTTCACATGAAATACGTACTTGCAGACAATTTCACATGAAATAAGCACTTACAGACAAGTTCACATAAATAAGCACTTACAAACAAGTTCACATGAAATAAGTACTTGCAGACAATGTAAAAAAGGAATATAAGTACTTGCTGACTAGTTCATATGAAATACGTACTTGCAGACAAGTTCACATAAATAAGCAATTAAAAACAAGTTCACATGAAATAAGTACTTACAGACAAGTTCACAAGAGTAGCAAATGTTCCCCATAGCGAATGACTTGGAGATCTCATGGTCCCTGATGTTGTCTATTATGGACTTGTTATCCAATACTTGTTTCTTCGGCCCAATGTTCTTGGTGTGGACCAGAGAGGGGCTCTCAGTGGAGCTCATGGTGCTCACTGCCTCCCACAGCAAGTCGAGACTGCGGGTCTTTGAGATCAGCTCCAGAAGAAGATCTGTTCCCTGGTGTACAGCAAAGGATGTGACCGGTCCAGAGACAGGGGGGGTTGACCGGTCCAGAGACAGACGTGACGGTCCAGAGACAGGCGAGTGACGCTGTGATGGGAAGGAGGGCTGACACAGAGCCGAATGTCCAACACTGCTGCCGAACCTGGTGACAGTTACCTGTGGCAACAGCTGTCAGTGATTTCAGTCAGTCCAGCCTTCACCTGGAATTTAGAGAGATAAATGAGACGACGAGCTAAAGAATCATGTTACATTTACGGTGTGTGCTTTCAATCCACGATTCATGCACAAATTATGGGTGGCAGTCCGTGTCCTAAGCTGGAGTGACAACATGTGAAAAATCAATACGTGCTAAACAACACACCGATACACAGGTTATAGTAAATATATACTGCAGTGAACTCCACGCTGGTATAGATTTATGTTGCATCGCCCATGGTGTCAACACTTACAACATTCACAAGGCCAATACAGGACTGTCATGTCAACTATCATCCAGTGAACTGGTATCAACCACAATCTATTTCCTATATATGGTTACAACGAATACTTGTGTGGCGCACTTAATTCAGACCAAGAACGAACCAAAAAAAAAAAAATATTTGAAGGAGAACTGGGTCAAGTGAACACCAAGACAAGGTCGAATGATTGACACAGGCTAATCAGTGGTGCTAATAGAAGAGTTCATCTGTTAAGTTATTCAAGGCAGACTTACACAACTGCACGAGGGGCCTCGGCCCTTTACTTGGTGAGCAGGGAAACTCACAAAGTTAAATATTTTTTTTTACATTTTACCTGCCTTTACAGACATTAAATATTAACCATTTCACATGCCTTTACAGACATTAAATATTAACCATTTCACATGCCTTTACAGACATTAAATATTAACCATTTTACCTGCCTTTACAGACATTAAATATTAACCATTTTACCTGCCTTTACAGGTACCAACTACTAACATACCGAAGTTAAAAACAGGGCACGCGCTAGCATTTTGTTTGTTTGGTGAACGTGGTAAACATTTGCAAGCAGACAATAAATACCAGAAAGGGTGAGGGCTATTTTAGTACACTAGCAGCTCTAAAACAGACAATTGTATGTGTAAACAAACACTGGGGGTAGGGTAGGAGGTCCGTCGGACAACCAGTCTAGTTAGGTGCTACCAGGGACAACCAACCAGTCTAGTTAGGTGCTACCAGGGACAACCAGTCTAGTTAGGTGCTACCAGGGACAACCAACCAGTCTAGTTAGGTGCTAGCAGGGACAACCAGTCTAGTTAGGTGCTACCAGGGACAACCAGTCTAGTTAGGTGCTACAAGGGACAACCAACCAGTCTTATTAGTGCTGGCAGCATCAAGGATGTACCGTTGTTTACCACCTACCCACCCCCACCGCCTTTGTCGTGTTTTATTAGACTTTCATCTTTAAACTATAACCTTTGAGTGAACGCACGTGGTTGAATCCACATGATTATTGCACACACAAAGACCCGAGGACCCGGTCTCATAGAGGAACCGAGGCTTGAAGTAATTCTATAATATAGCAGAGGATTAGGCTCGTAGCCTGGTCCACTCCGTGAGTCAATAAGGGAGAGCGGGGTATTGCACCACTGCAACGAGGCGTAGAAATTAGGTCACAACGAAGTGGACCATGGATCAGATATGGGTATGCGTGCAGACAAAACGGTCCACTTATATCGACCTAATTCCTAGGCGAGTCACCCGTCATATTTACTCATGTCAGTCAAGACTCCACCGGCAAAAAAGAGCATAATTGTTCCGCTTTTCCTGTTACGCTAATATGCAAATTCACGTTGGTTTAAAAAAAAAAAAAAAAATTAAAATTCCACAAATGTGCCCAACGGCGCGTGACTGCCGATTTTTCGGACGGTGCAACTATGTCAGTCAAGACTCCACCGGCAAAAAAGAGCATAATTGTTCCGCTTTTCCTGTTACGCTAATATGCAAATTCACGTTGGTTTAAAAAAAAAAAAAAAATTAAAATTCCACAAATGTGCCCAACGGCGCGTGACTGCCGATTTTTCGGACGGTGCAACACAAAGTCCAATGTCACCAGGCATTTTTGTTTTGTGCGAATATTCTATCTGAAGTAGTGTATTTGGTTATAGTTTATTTGGTATTCAATCTTAATTAAGTAGTGTATTTGGATTAGGTATTCTATCTAAAGTTTTTGTGTGTTTATTTTGGCAATCTATCTAAAGTAGTTTGTTTGATATTCTATCTAAAGTAGTTTATTTGGTAATCTGCCTAGAGTAATTTATTTGCTGCATAAAAAAAACTCATTTCTAGCTAGAGCGGCTAAAGGTGGTTTTAAAAAAGGACAGCCGTTAACGCACCTCTTAAAATCTTGATATCAGAAAACGTGACATGACCTACTTCACGGGTTGACCAGATCTAGATTTCTGCAGGTTCACTCCAGACAAGGTATACGAATGTGAGGAAATGTATAAGGTTAGATAATGAATTCCTTAACGAATTGTCATAAACGACTATTTCATCATCAGTTCATTGACAAGACAAGATGCATGGAATAACTCGAAGGTTTTAAGAAATAACCAACAACATTTGGTGACAGCAAGCATAGAAACGAGTACACAGTTAAAAACCCCACACATGGGTACACTGTTAAAAAAAAAAAAACCCCACACACAGGTACAAAGTTAAACAATTCACTGTCGAAGCTTCCGAATATAACAATTTTGAATGTACATAAACCCATTCGTTGGAAGCCGTCCGGCCAAAGCAACTTATACACACGCTGTTCGGACGTCACAAGGTACACTCAGACCCCCAGATTATACCAGAGGTGATATACATCGCCACCTCCACCTCTTGATTATGTCCACGAAGTATCCCAACATAGTCCCACACATCTGAACCGCTAGTGACACAGAGCTGGTCATTCTCACGAATGTCTGCATACAAAATTTTTTTTTAAAAAAAGCTCTGAACATCATAAGCAGCTCCGAACATCATTAGCAGCTCCGAACATCATTAGCAACTCCGAACATCATTAGCAGCTCCGAACATCATTAGCAGCTCCGAACATCATTAACAGCTCCGAACATCATATAAGCTTACAACAAAATGTGCAGCTTCAACAAAAAAAGAGGTTAAAAAAACAACAACCGACAACATTTAAAAGTGAAAGTGAAGAGAAAAACTAAAATAACAATGTATGAATACTGTAACTAAATGAACAATGTATGAATACTGTAACTAAATGAACAATGTATGAATACTGTAACTAAATGAACAATGTATGAATACTGTAACTAAATGAACAATGTATGAATACTGTAACTAAATTAGCAATGTATGAATACTGTAACTAAAATAACAATGTATGAATACTGTAACTAAAATAACAATGTATGAATACTGTAACTAAAATAACAATGTATGAATACTGTAACTAAAATAACAATGTATGAATACTGTAACTAAATTAACAATGTATGAATACTGTAACTAAAATAACAATGTATGAATACTGTAACTAAATTAACAATGTATGAATACTGTAACTAAAATAACAATGTATGATTACTGTAACTAAAATAACAATGTATGAATACTGTAACTAAATTAACAATGCCAATGTATGAATACTGTAACTAAATTCACAATGTATGAATACTGTAACTAAAATAACAATGTATGAATACTGTAACTAAATTCACAATGTATGAATACTGTAACTAAAATAACAATGTATGAATACTGTAACTAAATTCACAATGTATGAATACTGTAACTAAAATAACAATGTATGAATACTGTAACTAAATTCACAATGTATGAATACTGTAACTAAAATAACAATGTATGAATACTGTAACTAAATTCACAATGTATGAATACTGTAACTAAAATAACAATGTATGAATACTGTAACTAAATTCACAATGTATGAATACTGTAACTAAATTAACAATGTATGAATACTGTAACTAAATGAACAATGTATGAATACTGTAACTAAAATAACAATGTATGAATACTGTAACTAAATTCACAATGTATGAATACTGTAACTAAAATAACAATGTATGAATACTGTAACTAAATTCACAATGTATGAATACTGTAACTAAAATAACAATGTATGAATACTGTAACTAAATTCACAATGTATGAATACTGTAACTAAAATAACAATGTATGAATACTGTAACATTGTAAAGGTTCCCATTGAGTTGATGAGGCTTTTGTTTGCTTGAAGTAAACCGGTTCGCTTGAGTTTGTTGGTTTTTAAGACAAAATAATCCTGTTAGAGTGCATATATTTCTGCTCGATTTTTTGACAGCTTGCTACAGTGGCGTGTCCCGTACATGCAGCTGTGACAGGCTTTCTACAGTGGCGTGTCCCATACATGCAGCTGTGACAGGCTTTCTACAGTGGCGTGTCCCGTACATGCAGCTGTGACAGGCTTTCTACAGTGGCGTGTCCCGTACATGCAGCTGTGACAGGCTTTCTACAGTGGCGTGTCCCGTACATGCAGCTGTGACAGGCTTTCTACAGTGGCGTGTCCCGTACATGCAGCTGTGACAGGCTTTCTACAGTGGCGTGTCCCGTACATGCAGCTGTGACAGGCTTTCTACAGTGGCGTGTCCCTTACATGCAGCTGTGACAGGCTTTCTACAGTGGCGTGTCCCGTACATGCGGTTGTGACAGGCTTTCTATAGTGGCGTGTCCCATGCATGCAGCTGTGACAGGCTTTCTACAGTGGCGTGTCCGATACATGCAGTTGTGACAGGCTGTCTACAGCAGCGTGTCCCGTACATGCAGCTGTGACAGGCTTTCTACAGTGGCGTGTCCCGTACATGCAGTTGTGACAGGCTTTCTATAGTGGCGTGTCCCATGCATGCAGCTGTGACAGGCTTTCTACAGTGGCGTGTCCGATTCATGCAGTTGTGACAGGCTGTCTACAGCAGCGTGTCCCGTACATGCAGCTGTGACAGGCTTTCTACAGTGGCGTGTCCGATACATGCAGTTGTGACAGGCTGTCTACAGCAGCGTGTCCCGTACATGCAGCTGTGACAGGCTTTCTACAGCGGCGTGTCCCGTGCATGCAGTTGTGACAGGCTGTCTACAGCAGCGTGTCCCGTACATGCAGCTGTGACAGGCTTTCTACAGCGGCGTGTCCCGTACATGCAGCTGTGACAGGAGATAAACCATCACACCCCAAATATACACTGCAGCATTAACAAACAAGAACGCACACATTTTAAAACACCGGGGGTTAGGCATGCGTGCACAAGAAGTTCATATGACCCTCCCCAATTTCCCTGTTCCCTTGCCTAGCACCCCCCACCCTCCCTCTTTCAACCTGACCTCCCTCCCATCGGGTTGATATTAAGGCGCACACGTCACAGGGTGCATGGTGTGTTAACACTGTGAACCTCAAGGGAAAAGCACCCGGCGACTGCACTCTGTGCATCAATTAGACATGAAGGTTACCCCACAACAAAGAAGTTGATCATAACATCTAAAGCACAGTTGTACGTATACATGCACCTGAATGGTAACGAATGCTAGACAACTAACTGGAGGCTCATGCTAGCGGTGCACACGCGCCATCTTACAACGTACCAGATGGCGCATTTTCTACCCGCACGTATATGAAGACTGTTAAATCAAGTTTGTTGGTGGTCGAATCAACTTGTAAAAAATTATTTATAAAAAAATAGCCTTTCGATATAAAAAAAACAAAAACAAAACAACTTAAAAGCACACAATGTATGTGAGTCTTTGCCGCGCATTCTATAGAGTGATAATAAAGACTGCGTATGTCACAGCATCCATATGAAATGTGACGTCTCACTAATGCCTAAAAAAACAGGAGTATCGCTCCGTGACCGGTGCCAACCGTGACCGGTGCCAACAGCACCAGCGGGGGGCATGAACGCATGGGCCCATTGGTGTACAGCCGTGCGCACGTCTGTGGCTATGGCAGTCCAAGTCCATATAGCGCTCCATTTGATGGTGACGTCAGTTACGGATTGAAAGTAAACTATTGATAATGAACGCTTCACTTTATTTGGGATGCATCTTGTAACTCTGAACAAAAAAAACAAACAACAGAGTTCGATGGAACTAGGGGGTGGCAATCCGAAATTCGAAAATACCGTGACCATAATTGATGTTCAATAAAAAAAAACCGGGATTGGATTTTTGAAAACCGGGATTTTCGATAATCCCGGGATTTTATTTTCAATTTTTTTAAAATCGTTTGTTTAGATTCCAAGTAGTAGTTAAGGCAAGACATATCAATAATTTATGAGATGCGCAAATCCCTCACCCCACTTGTCTCAAGTTCAAAGATCTGGCTAGATCTGTATACTCCTATTTGTCAAGAATCATGACGTTGTTATTACAGTAGAAGACCGATAATCCGGCACGTTCGGGACCGGCTCGGTGCCGGACTGCCGAAAATTCCGGTCTATCGGGCGGTGCCCCTTCTTTTTAGTGTAGGTTTTGCCGTAAAACAAATGTACTTTGTTTTTTTAACTACATACATACATAAATCGTAATTATAAGAACAAAACTACAAATACAGTATGCAAATAAAACAAAGTTTATTTTACATTTAATATAAAGTATGTACACGTACTGTAAAACATATTTCACTTAGATTTAAAAAAGTAACGAATGTCTTTTTGTTTTCTTGACTTTTGGCGTTTAGTATAAAATTTATTTCTAATGATATGGAAATCAATAATTTCTGAAGCACTGTAGCTAGTACTAGCCTCAGCAAAAGAGATAAACTTATTTAGTGATTTTGCAGCTTCTGCCCAGCTGATATTTTCCTTTTCTTCCGTTTCGGCATCTGAGACACTTTCTTCAAGATTTTGAGTAGGCTGAGGGTTTACTACACTGTTGATAATGTCCTCATCGGTTCGTTCTTGTTCAACAGGCTCATTCTCGTCGATTAGAAGCCACTCCTCTACCTCATCTTCAGGCAGGTTTTTCAAGGGATTGTCAGCACTTCTAACGACATCCAAAACTTTGGTCAGAGCGTCTTGATGGTTTTCTTTAAAAAAACGCACAAAAAATGGCAAAGACGCTTCGTGCTGCACTGCACCTGTATTTGTTGTGACAGCTGAGACTAGTCGGCCGCTAATTGTTTCCGAACAATACCGAGCGCTTCCGGATGATCCCGAACTACCCCGAAAACTTCCGAATAGCTCTCGAGCGTTTTTATTTGCTTTAAAGACACACTTTTGGAGAAAACCAAAATTTTTACAATTTTCCGGAGCGATGCCGGACAATCGGGCATTCCGGACTGTTGGATGCCGGACTAATGGACTTCTACTGTAGTTTTGTTTTTTCCTCGTGCATGTGTAGAGCGTAAGTGGAGACGAGGCACGACGTGAGAGTACAGGATTGATAAGTGAATGTTCTCATACTATTGACAAATAAGAGATTGGTATAGTCGAATGAAGACCGAATTTTGACTTCCATTAATATTTTGTATGGAAATAATAACACGTTGCACGCCAATCACGGTGTCAACTTTAAAATAAATTTTAAAAATGTTGATTGCTTTATTTATTTTAATTATGGCTTAAAACCTACATATTTAAAATATGAGTAAATCAGTATTTTGATAATCAAATAACTTATGTTTAAGACATGTAAAAATTAAGTTACTTCTATTATGTGATCAGGGTTTCTTTCAGCTATATCTCGGGGGACAGTACCCGCCCCCCGAGGAAAGCCAAGTGCCCAACCGAAAATCTGAAATGCCCCCACGGGGGAAAATTTCGGAAAGAAACACTGTATGTGATAACAATATAAATCAATTACATTCACCTCATAATTGATTTTCGAGCTATTTTGTCTCAGGTTTAATTTCCCAGTTTGTCTGTACGGTACTTAGCAAAACATTTACATGAAAATTTAAACATTAAAAAAAAGTTGTACACGTCAAACCAATTCGATTGAATAAATAATTTTTTCTTAATGATAATTTTCCCTTCAGGTTGATAGAGGAAAATGGGGAACCCTGAAAAAAAAAATAAACCTAAATTTGAAAAGCATATCAAACAATCGGAAACAAATCAATCAGTTTGGCAATATTTCTTGAAAGCTACGGACAATCATCAGCTTTATGTATTAGATGTAACAAGATACTTAATACATTTGGAGGTACAACGTCAGGCCTACACCCTCATTTAAAGTCTGCACATTCCAGTGACTAATATGACGTGTTTCTAAGGCCAGATTGCGACTAGATGCGCAAACATATCGTGGATTTTCAAAAGCTTGGTCTGACAGCGGCTTCCTCGTAGGAAATATCTATGATCAATGAAATTGATCATCTTGGATCTGAGGAGGATGAACTTGAAGATACATCGCCGCTTAAGAGACAATTAGAATTTGAAATACAAAGGAAACTTCAGGCTCTGGATAATACTTCCAGACCAACGGACCAATGGAGACTTTGATACATTGGTAACAATAGACATGGCTTTAAGAATGGCGGTTCAAGAGGAAAAAATCTAGAAATAGCGTTTGCTATCTTAAGGTCTATTTCTAAGACCAGTGTGGAGTCTCCAAATATCGAAAATACCGGGATTCCGGTAGTGGTAAACTTCAATATCGAAAATACCGGTTTTGGCAAAAGGGACCGGTTTTGTGACCCCTAGATGGAAGACTCAATAAAATAAAACGGATGTGCACATGCCGCTTTTGTTTGTCAATGGATCACCCAGGAACTTCATTTGCTTACTTCTAGTTTAATAGGTCAAGGCCAACCACGCTTTCCTTAATTGGTGTTTTTAACTGCAGTCACACGACCAAATCTTAAAAAAAAAGGGGGAGGGGGGGGTATAAGAACGTGTTCAGCACAAACTTTCAGCAACTGTTTTGAGATTAGCTGGATGTGTCAAGTCTTGCTGAACATGGCATCAGATGAAAACATCGTCAGCCAATAATTATGTTACAGTCACCATCAACACTCCCCTCCCCAACAGATGAACAATTAGCGGGAAAAATAAAATAAATAAAGCAACAACAAAACAACAACAGAGAGATAATAGGATTTGTCAATGGTTGTTGTTCTGGTGGCGACGCCGAGTCTCATTAGCATCATGCACATAAGAAATGAGATGACATCCTGGTCCACTGTCCTGAAAGTGCTTGGGATGGGAGAAATGTCGCAAATTAGAATACAGAGACGAAAATCTTCTCAAGTAAACACGCACTAGGATTTGGTGAATAAGTAACATGCTATGGACTTCAAATCCGGGTGTGTTACATAAAAATTAAAAAAACAAAAAAAAAAACAGAAAATATTAAAAACAACCCCCCCCCCCCCGACACATTGAAGATAATTTGTTCCAAACTGCCGTCTTACAATGTGTTTGTGTAAAAAAAAGGGGGTCACAGTCACAGTAGGGAGGTGAGGAGAAAGCCATTTACCAAACATAAGACATTAGACTCGTGCCAGCTTTCATATGTTCTCAACTGAGGTTGAACAAACAAAATCAAGAATTGGAATGCTTATACGATTTAAAAAAAAAAGATGCTTCAGTGTGTCCACAAACTTAAGAAACTCTCAACCACCATACAGACCGCCTGTCTATGGTTAAGTCCAAAAGGACCCTTCTCTCCCCAATTACCATCCTGACCGCCTGTCTATGGGACTGTCCTATAGGCCTATTCCCTCCCGACCACCTGTCCATGGGACGGTCCTATAGGGCCCTTTCCTTGACTCATCGAAAGGTTTGTTGCTCCATTTCCGGGGCAAACCACCCATCACCCCTTATAAAAAAAATCTCTTTTCACAAAGTCACTTTGCTACAAGTACGTGTTCTCACTCTCACACTTCCACACTCTACTTCATTTAAAAGGGAAAAAAAATAATATTTTAATGTAAACGCTTTGAAAAATACTGGCTGCCACTTGAAGCTAAGTCGTGCGTGTCAGGGATATACCTTAGCAGGATAATGCACACAACTACTACAAACAAGAAGGCATGTCTCCCAAGAGCCTCGTAGTCGTAGAGCCTTCACATTGATGTTACGATCAAAAGGTTCAGACGTCATTGAGGTCAAGTAGCGTTAGGGCTACGCGGTCCAAGTTCGAACATAAACGGTCATAATATCTTCTCCGGCTTCAGTTTAAAAAAGAGGGTCATCCAAAAAAAACAACCAACCTATCCACCAGGGGTCGGCAAACTGCGGTCTGCCGGGTGATGCGGCTGCTGGTGATTCAGCTCGAGCAGGAGCTCATGAAGTGAAATAAATAATCATAATAATGTCGAGTTTTATCGACAAATTTAGCATCAGCATATATCATCATCGGGTTAGAAAACAGTACTTATGCCCTAATACAGACACAAAACAATTCAAGGAGACCCAGTTGTGAATTTTCCATTGAAAATTGATGGCTACAATTTAGTTTAAATTACATGGAAATTTCGTCACAACTAAATTTGATAAAAATGTGGACATTGAAGGTTTAAACCAATCTGGCAAATTGTTGATGATCCGTCAAGACGTTCCCCCCCTCCCCCCCCGGCACAAAAAAGTGTGTCGACCCCTGCAATACAACGATCAATCAGGGGGGGGGGGCGGGGGCGTTCAAGATCTATGCAATTTCTGTTCTTATAGGGAGGGGGAAATGGTCGTGGGGGGGGGGGGTTGAAATGGAGTGGTGTAGTCATGGCCAGGCGACAGGCCGGCCGGGCGATAATAGAATCACCTTGCTGATAGCGATATTTGCGTCAAAATGGAAGCTTTGCGGAATTAATTTTGCGTTCTTATGGCTAAGAGCAAAATATAAAGATCGCTTCCTTTGTACGACTTCACTTATAATTCTGAAATGTGGCTGTTGTTTTCTATTTATTAAAATTAGTGAAAATGTTTGTGATACCGTATTTCTCATGATAAAGAAACAAATACATACGTTCTACAATTTTTGAAATAAAGAATCAATTTGTGTGAATCTTTGAATCATTGATCTGGTATGAAGTGATGTGAATTTATTTAAAAAACAAGACATCGCGAACTAATATTTTTATAGCGACATAGTCCTCAAAACTTCCAATATATAAACCAAAATACTCACATACTCCCTCATATGTTATACTCACATGACTCATGCATACGTCATACTCACATGACTCAATTCATGCGCCATATTCACGCGACTCATTCCATACGTCATACTCAAACGACTCACTCATATGCCATCCTCACACGACTCACTCATATGCATCCTCACACGATTCACTCATATGCCATCCTCACACGACTCACTCATATGCCATCCTCACACGACTCACTCATATGCCATCCTCACACGACTCACTCATATGTCATACACACACGACTCACTCATGTCATCCTCACACGACTCACTCATATGCCATCCTCACTCGACTCACTCATATGCCATCCTCACACGACTCACTCATATGCCATCCTCACACGACTCACTCATATGTCATCCTCACACGACTCACTCATATGTCATACACACACGACTCACTCATGTCATCCTCACACGACTCACTCATATGTCATACACACACGACTCACTCATGTCATCCTCACACGACTCAATCATATGCCATCCACACGCGACTCACTCATATGTAAAACACACATGACTCACTCATAAGTCACTTTTGCTTTTATTGCTTACAGTCACATAGTTTTTTCCAGCGGCCCTAATTCAATCAAACAACCGTTACAGATCAAAACAACGCCATTAAACTTTTCATTATAACAATCCACTATGGGGCAGCAATCTGTTTGTTGAGTTAAGAGTTACATTAAAAGTAAGTTTTCGCAGGTCCCATGACAACAAGGGCAATAACTAAAAGAACCATCCCACATTGGTTATTTTTAAAAGCTGAAACATTCTGGTGATATTTCATCAGTGACAAAAATATCATGTGATGCACTGGACCCCTCAAATGGAACATGGGGGGAAAAACCCAGCCTTGAAGTGGGGAGTGGAAAATGTGTAACAATGTCACGGTCACTAATAAACACATAGAATCAACTAGAAACTGTCAATAAGGCAGTGCCACCCCCAACACCCCACTTGTTTGTTTTTTTAACAGACACAAATCAGAGCCTCAAATTTCAGACACATTTCCCCACCATCTCGCAGATTCAAAAGATCGCCACAAGATCTTCACAGCTCCACACATACACTGTAGTCTCGACATGTAATACACAATATTATAGTGTCGGCATGTAAGGTACTTAAACTGAAGTCTCGACATGTAATACACAATATTATAGTGTCGGAATTTTATACACAGATACTTTTGTCTCGGCATGTAAGGTACATAAACTATAGTCTCGGCATGTTATGTACACAGACACTATAAGTATAGTCTCGGCATGTTATACACAGACACTTTAGTCTCGGCATGTTAAACACAGACACTTTAGTCTCGACATGTTATGTACACAGACACTATAGTCTCGGCATGTTATGTACACAGACACTTTAGTCTCGGCATGTTATACACAGACACTATAGTCTCGGCATGTTATGTACACAGACACTATAAGTATAGTCTCGGCATGTTATACACAGACACTTTAGTCTCGGCATGTTAAACACAGACACTTTAGTCTCGGCATGCTATACACAGACACTTTAGTCTCGCCATGTTATACACAGACACTTTAGCCTCGCCATGTTATACACAGACACTTTAGTCTCGGCATGTTATACACAGACACTTTAGTCTCGGCATGTTATACACAGACACTTTAGTCTCGCCATGTTATACACAGACACTTTAGTCTCGCCATGTTATACACAGACACTTTAGCCTCGCCATGTTATACACAGACACTTTAGTCTCGCCATGTTATACACAGACACTTTAGCCTCGCCATGTTATACACATACACTTTAGTCTCGCCATGTTATACACAGACACTTTAGTCTCGCCATGTTATACACAGACACTTTAGCCTCGCCATGTTATACACATACACTTTAGTCTCGCCATGTTATACACAGACACTTTAGCCTCGCCATGTTATATACAGACACTTTAGCCTCGCCATGTTATACACAGACACTTTAGTCTCGCCATGTTATACACAGACACTTTAGCCTCGCCATGTTATACACAGACACTTTAGCCTCGCCATGTTATACACAGACACTTTAGTCTCGCCATGTTATACACAGAAACTTTAGCCTCGCCATGTTATACACAGACACTTTAGTCTCGCCATGTTATGTACACAAACAATCTACCCAGTATTAAGATAGCTGATACGATAAGAGAACATTGGCCTCGAAACACGGAACTTTTGGACTGCATGAGAAGCAAGGATTTACCAACAGTAATAAAACAACATGAACATCTCTTAAACCTTTGTCTGTGCCTTTCGTCGGATTATTTTTATATATCAAGGCTTTTATAATAAATTTGAAAAAAAAAGGGAGGGGGGGGGGTGAAGATTTATTCAAACTGTAGACTAGAACCAGTACTAACTGCTACACCAATGGAACAAGTCCTGGGTACTATTTTGGAAATGCCACAAAGTTTCATTAAATTGAATTTAAATTAGAAATCTTTGTTCAAATCACATTATTGAACCAGGCGAATATCATGTTTGCTAAACTGTTTCGAAAGGGATCTGCTAGTTTGACGTTAATGGCACATCAGGTGAGAAACATTCAATGAACTTTGGCCCACACAGGGGAAAATACAACAAACATTGGTGCAAAGTGCTGCTAAATATCATTAATGCAGTTCACACTAATGCAGGGACCCCCTCCTCCCCCCCCCCCCCCCCCCCCCCACACATTGGTAGCCGACAACTATCATTTCACTTCAGTAATGACTTTGAAAATGAAACAATAGACCGTCCATTTTATACTCAATAAATAAACTAAAACAATTACTCTTCTAAAATAAGGGTAAAAGATTGATCACAACAGAAATGACTTATAATGGAGACAAATCAAAGCCGTTTAGTAGCACTCATCAACCTACGGTTCGAGGTGCACCGCGTGAGGGTACGCAAAAAAACTATATAAAAATGGAAATAAATATTTTTTAACCCCACCCCCTATTTTTTTCAAGGACGAGAAGCTATATTTCAACACTTAGCTGTGTAGTAATGACACATGTCCTAAAAAAAATTTCCAGTAAAACTATTAATGAGTACCTTGCATTGTAGTATTTAAGTCCCATGTTTTTAACCCCCCCCCCCCCCCCGAATTGTGGCTTAATATTTTGCTACGTTTCCTTTTGAGATTCGTTTTTTTATCTGTTTTTTGTGTGGATTATTTTGATATATTACTTTTAATACTTTTTGATTTTTATGGATGAGTTTGGGGGGGGGGGGAACAAAAGAGCGTTGTATGTGGGTGGGGGTAATCAAATCTTTGACATGGCTTTATTAGGAGTCAGGAACCTGACATAGCCAGAAAAAACACACAAATTGATGTTAACAGCAGAATTAAAAATTATAAATAAACTGAATTTAAAGATAACAATAAAATGATATAAGGAATGTAATGCTGTTACGTGGTGATCACTTTCTGTATTATAAAGGTTCAACTTTAATTACAGCACCATTTTTTTGCCGCTAGCAGGACAGGGGTGAAAGTTCAGCTCTTCTCTTGGTCAGTAATCAATTACAATCACTGACTTCACAACTTGGGCAACATAGCTAACCTTAATGTGCATTTATCACTATCACTGTATTTTATATAGTCTAGCGATTTAATACAATTTAAACAAAATAAATTAATAGCATTTGTTTGATCTAAATTCAAAAATTTTCGATCTGAAAAACCATCAGCTGCTTTAACAGCAGATCAAAGGTATGGAATTGTAAGTAATCAATACTTCCATTGCTATAATATGTAAGTTGACATTTATTATGAAAATGTAAGGAGGAAGAATCTAAAGAAATACAACCAGACCAGTACCAATTTATTGCATTTTTTACACACCTCCCCCCCCCCCCCCC
>CAXITT010000132.1:1156925-1170280 GCA_964033795.1 Lymnaea stagnalis | reverse complement strand
CCCCCCCCCCTCCCTGCCTTCTTTTTTTTTAACCTCCTTTGCATTATCTCTCTTTGGTTCTTTATCTTTCATTAATACCCTAATGCCTATTTATGGTTGCCATGATAACATTCATAGAAACAAGACAAATGAGATAATAAAAAAGTGAAGAATGTAAAACAGAATTTATACACTGTTTGGGCCATGTTGAACCAAGTCCTGCATAACTGCTTTTGATGTGGACCCAATGACATTTCAAGGTAAGAAATGTACGCTATTAAAATTTTTTTTTTAAAAGATAGAATAAAACAGAAAGCATGAAAATTAAGTATAGATGATCAAACAAATTATCCATTTGACTGGCAAGTATAGATAATGAAAAAAATAAACCATTTGACTGGCAAGTATAGATGATGAAACAAATAAACCATTTGACTGGCAAGTATAGATGATGAAATAAATCAACCTATTGATGACTCTTTAAAATAATATTGCAAGTGATGTATCATCTCTGTTAGGTACTAACACATACACAGGGCTTGGTGCACATGCACAGTAACCCCTTTAAGGGCTCTGAGGCTATTGAAAGAGAATTCCAATAAACATTTTATTTTGAGCTCTGCTTAATTTGATGGTAAATTGAAGCTACCTCATTAGTATACTTATTTTTCATTGATTCAGGTAAAAATAATACAGTTGCCTTTACTTACAGCCCGTACCAAAATTAGTCTAAATTAAATATTATTTCTCCTCTTAAAATATGATTGTGAGAGGGTTAAATACCAATTTTTTTTACTCTCTAGGCAGGCCTTTGGACTTTGTGTAAAATGCAGCACTAATTTTAAAAACAACACAGCTTTATGGAGAGCTGCCTCTCCCATTACAGCTTCACTGGACAGACTTATCTAACCATGCACACAAAACTGTTGTGTGACTTTTCGAGGTTCCCGGGCACTTTCCAGTTTTGAACCCCCTGCTTTGAAATTTGGTATTTAAAATATTTTCCACATGACAACTTTGGGCACCCTTAATATCTGGTTGCAGAGCCCACGCTAGGACTCTACATGGACATATAAAACAGTATAGCACGAAAAATTCAAAATAAAGGTACACAATATACTTTACAAATAGGATATTCAGAGTCTGAATCTTGAAAAAAAGTTATTAAAATCTCTTCCCATCCTTCTAAGTGCTAGCTCTAATCTTGTACAGGAAAATACCTTACTGATGGACCACTGCTACTGTCAGTACTTACAATTTATGCACAAGCCCTTTCATTTTAGACAATTAAAACTTGAACAATAATAGCATGCTATAAATAACTTAATAACAAATAGTAAACAAAATGGATAAAAAATAGTTGAGAGTGCAAATAATTTGACCTAAGTTGATTATCTTCATTTTGTAAGTAATCATACAACATGGAACATGGATTTTTGTTATTTCAAGTAAATATAATATAATATAGATTAACTATTACGCAATTAGTTATTTGCAGCAAGGTCTATGATATATATTATTTTCACTAACTGAGGTCTAAAGATGCCGAGTCAAAACTTTAAATTGCTAACGTAAGTTAAAAGTATTACTCTAACTGTTTAAAAAAAATTGATATGGGCAATGAATGTTGTTGACATTGACAAATCGTTATTTTAAGGAGATAAAATATTTCTGTTTTTTGTTATTTGTATGAAATTTACTTCTAAATAATTTAAAAATGTATAGTATTATTTTTGTAGGTCTTTTAGGCCCTTTATTGTTGCAAATGCAATGTGCTGAGGCTAAACTAGCTTAGGAAGACACTACGAGTACAAGTAATAGAGACTAGTGCTAAGAGTAGTAAGACAGATCATTTTTTTTGTTGGAATCCAGAAGGGAACTATCAAAGCAACATTCTTTGCATGTCACCAAAATTACCCTTTTAACAAAAAAAGTGAGAGTTGGCAGTCTAACAGTTATGTAAGTTATAGGCCTAAAGTCTATAATTTTAAGTTAGATCTTCCAAAAACTTGCCAGAACACATTAGCAAATTTAAAGCATTTAGTACCAGGATTAGGCCAAATAAGACACTTATAAAATGTAGCCTTATTTTCTAGTTAATCATAACTCACCTTATAAAAAAGATAGAAACACTATCTTGGATGTGATCTAAGTTTAGTTACAAGCTACTGATAGCTCTTCTGATTAAATTAAAATAATAATGTCATTAATCAATGATTAATCTTTGATCTTAGGCATATCAATGATCAACCAACCACCACATGAACTAAAAAAATATGAGTACATTTTTTTGTTATGTTGACAAATTAAAGCCACATCCATGATAATGACTTATTGACTAGGACAGGCTTAGATTAATTAAGGTTTACAATTATTAACCTACCAATTCTGGGTCATTAGTATTAGACTGGATTCCTAGTTATAGTTATTACTTGACTTAGTCTTTAGTCAAAGTGATAATTTAGTTTATTTAGCCTGCCTACAAATACTACAATATGTAATTTATACATTTTTTCTTTTACAATTCTGAATAGTGAATAGACAGTAGACTGTATACTTTGTGATTGTGAATATGTCTGCAGTCAGTGCAGCTCCTAATGACTCGAAATTATTAGAATGTAATACTTTCACTGTAATTTTAGTCAGACTTAACTACTTAACTAAACTTTAGACTTTCGGCATACCAACGACTACGACGACGACAGCAGCCTACGCTACCATTTAGATTTAGTACTGGGCCTGGGACTTTTAAATTAAAACATGTAGAAACAACATTACATTGGCACGCATTTTTTAAAGACAAATGTAACTTACTAAAATACATTGAATCAAATGCTGGAAATGCCGCCTGTCTTGTATATCTTATGATGTAATTTTCCAAGTTCAGATACTGAAAAGTCATTCGGAAAAATTTCTAGATTATACAATGCCAACACCCACTGTAAACTGTAAACTATGTAAGAATCTGTTTCGTAACTTACTTTACATAAGATCGTATGACAGGTAGTCCAACAAGTTGAACGCTCTTTATTTTTGTTATGTTTCCGTTTTTTAAAACTATTTTAACTATTTTACTTTAAAAAAAATAAAAATAACTCTTATATTTTCCATTATTTTAATCAAGTTGAACTGAATATTTTAATACTATTAATGGCCTAATATTAACAAAATATTGTTTTTTAAACTGTGGATTTTTCCTTTGGAGACAAACTGGCCTTTGTTAAAAATAAGATTACTACAGTTTTCATTATTCAACTTATTGCCACAAAAATTTAGCAGAAAGATAATATTTAAATAAACATTTCAATCTCCCTCATAAACACACTCAAATGAAAAAAAAATTCACTGAAGCTCTTTCATTTCTTTTGATCTACAATTATTATACCGACTCTATCTAAGAAAACCCTTACTTTAAATAAATAAATAAAGATAATAAAGAAAGGAAAGAGAGAGAGAGAGAGAACTTACATGTTCCACAGGTTGTCCTTTAGCCACTTTAGATTTAGGATGTTAAGAAAATATTGATAAATCCTACCTTTTAATTCTAAAATATAGGTTTAGGGACCATCCATAAATGACGTCAATCAGACAGTTTACTGCTCATGTGTCCGAAAAATTTGCCTAGACCAGTAGTTCTTAACTAGGGTGAAAGCACCTCTGTGGCGAGGAAGACGAAGAAATATAATTATTGCATTTAATTTGCTGCCATTGTTAGTTGTTCATATTCCAGCCTTTAAAAATAAGATATGTTTTTATAGATTTTAATTAGCAGAAGAATTTTTTTTTTGGTGAATTTTGTTTGCACATTACTTTTAATGGTAATTTTTAATTTTTTTTTCTAGAAAGTTAATTAAAAAAATAAAGGTACAATAACAAAATTATTTAAATTTTGTAATTTTTAAAAATTTTAAAATATAATTGTAACTTATACAATTGGGAAATGTTTTGGAATTGAGATGAGATGCAAAAATGTTAAAATCACAGCCCTAGAAACTTTATTGAGATCACACCCCCCCCCCCCCCCCCCCCCACCCTTTTTCCCATTCAACCATATTTTTGCCCTTCTCACTTCACGGGGTAGTTCTAATTCTGTGACTCCCGTCTTCACATTACGATACAAATTTTCACGTCTGTCAAAGTCATTACTACCGGATTGTCTTCCCCCACGTCGTCCTGTAACTTGATCAGTAGGCCATTTCTCGGACCTCGCAGACCTGTACTGATTACCTGTACTCACTGATCATAGTTTGAAAATAAAATAGTTATATTTTTTTCTATAAAAAGAATATTGAATATGTCTTTAAATTAGTTTTATTAAGTGCATTTTTGTTCAAAGAATGTTCCGCTTTGAATGTGTCGTCACATTGCTTACCACCCCCCCCCCCCCCACCCCCCCCCCTTTACCCTCGTCACACGTCGTCACAGAATGTAATCCCTCACCTCGTCACACGAAGCTATTCTTGGATTAACAACACGATCTATCAATTATGAACGCTTAAATTTAGTTTTATTAAGTGCATTTTTGTTCAAAGAATGTTCCGCTTTGAATGTGTCGTCACATTGCTTACCACCCCCCACCCCCCCCCCCCCCCCCCCTTTACCCTCGTCACACGTCGTCACAGAATGTAATCCCTCACCTCGTCACACGAAGCTATTCTTGGATTAACAACACGATCTATCAATTATGAACGCTTAAAATAAAAAAAATTAATTCTAAAGTCGTTCAAAAGCATTTCTTAAACGCACATTTTAAAGGAATTCAATGTATATTATGATTGCGTGTTGTTTTAGAGATTATATGTGGTCCTTTATCTATTATGTTTAGTATTTTGTGACGTATTTTGTGGGAAGGAGAAATGACGTATTGTTATTGTGGTATTGTTGTCTTTTGGAGTAATGGCAGTTGACGATGTAGTTAAGTTTGTTAATAAAGATATTTTATTATAAGAATATATTGTTTGTGTAGTTACTAAGACCCCTAGACAACGAAGCCATCGAAACTTTGGGTAGAACTGGGTTCATCATTGCTAATGAATGATTAAAATTAAAAAAAAAACAAATAAATAAATAAAATAATAAAACCTAAGTTAGATTGGTTTAGTGGCCTTGGGGGTGGGGGGAAATGAGGGCGGGGCGATTCCACCTGGGCGCGCCAAACTGCATTTTCCCCTTCATCATGAGGCAGAGCCATAGCGTGACTTTTGGAGGTCCCCTGCCACTTCTACTCGGAATACACAAGTCATGACGTTGGGACTATCATTTCTCCATTTGGCAGCGTCTTGAGAATGGAAGACAGGATTGAATCTGCAGTTTTATTTTAATTTTAGAAACTTGTTAGCAGATGTCGGCAACTCATTTCAAACAAGAAAGTAGTTAGACTTATATGTTGTTTGACAGGCGTAATGAAGGAGAAATCCTACTTTGGCACATTATTACAGTAAGGTTGACGATCCTGACGTAGAGGATCAATCGCCGCGACACATTGTATCAGTCTTTTTACTGCATCATGATGAGCTCCCCAAGCGTTAAGTTGATGGAAAATTTTCATTGAAATCAATGATGTGATATCTCATAACTGACTGGGGGCGGCAAAGGAGATATTAAGTTCTCTCAAGAGTACAGTTAAATAAATGTTATACATGAAGACTTCTCGGGAAAAGAGTGTTGGGCACACAATAGACGGAAATTAAAACAACACAACCATTAAAACTAGATTATCCTAGGTGAAGGAATTGCACATTGTCAAGATACTAGACATCGGCACATCATTATGTCGAGTCCATCATAACATTGTCTCGCTAGAATGTCAGAACTGTGGTCGTCAGCTTTTTTAACCTATTAAAAAAAAATTAGAAATACTTTCGTCTCTCACTTAAACTTTCCTTTATTTATTTATTTATTTTTTTTTAAATTTAAAAATATATATTTTTGATCACCAAAGTTCTAAGACATAAAGAACTATAATAATGTGATATGTAAAATGTGTTGTCGAAAGTAATTTCAAAATACTTCTGGTTGCTATCTGTTGTGGTGGCAGGGCCGAACTTTGGTCAAGGTAAAGGAGGCAGCTGCCCGGAGTACCCAATTCTAGGGGTGGCATTTGATTTAAAAAAAAATAATTAAATACTTAGCTAACAAGGAAACAAAGTTTTATTATGCAGTTGATCGAGTCTTTGGTGATAACCTATTTCTTTTACAGCCAACGTGGCAGGCGCTCAATTTAAATGAAATAATTGGACAAAAAAAACATAATTTGTTAAACATTTTGTAACTTTTTGGAAACATTAATGACATCCTGTTCTTTTGACACCCTGTTCTCTTGTCATCCTGTTGGCATCCCGTTCTGATGGCATCCTGTTCTGTTGGCATCCCGTTCTGTTGGCATCCTGTTCAGTTGACATCCTGTTCTGTTGGCATCCTGTTCTGTTGGCATCCTGTTCTGTTGGCATCCTGTTCTGTTGGCATCCTGTTCTGTTGGCATCCTGTTCTGATGGCATCCTGTTCTGTTGGCATCCTGTTCTGATGGAATCTCGCTTTGTTGGCATCCCGTTCTGATGGCATCCTGCTCTGATGACACACGGATATTGAAGTTTAAACAAGATCTGTTATAACTCAGACTCGAATGAGCTATGTAAATTGTGTATCTTTCCATGTTGATATCACTCCCATATTCATTTTTGTAATAGGGCTGCTGTCACTCCCAAAGGGGTAGAGACCGACCGAATTTTGGCTTGTTTTGGCGTAGAAAGTTGCCATTCGTTCATTTTTCGGTGTAGTTTCGGTTTCTGCCGAAATAGAAAAGTTACGTTTTTAGTTTATTTTCGGTTTCGGTCGAAAGTGATTAAGACTTTTGGCCGTCTGACCGAAAGTAATTGAGGCCTTCGGTCTTCTTCCAGATGTAAGTTTGTCACCATGTCTGTCGGGCCGCCAATCCGTTATTCCTCGTATAATATATTATAACAAATCCTTTGCGAACACTGTTCATAGCTGCATGATGACCTGTCCAATATTTCCAAAAAATTAAATATCAATTAGGGAAAAAAAAAGTTTTATTAAAAAATATTTTAAAAAAGGGGGAATTTTAATATTTATATCATTATTTTTGTTTTAATTTAAAAAAAAAGGGATCCCTAGGTTTATTTAAATCATTAATTTGTAACATTTAAATATATGAATAACTCTAATCATTTTCTTTTGTTATGCAATTCTATAATACAGAAATCATTACTATATCAAAAAATTAATTGAAGCTTGCTTCAACCTAGTATAACTAGTACTAGGCCTAGTCTATAGTATTAAAAGAATAGTTATAGTAGCATACTAAGTAGGTTTATGGTATAGTTTCTATAGAATGGCTGGATTACACATTTTGACTGTAAATTAAGATTGCAGATTAATTCTTTCAAATGAATTGTTATCGAGAGCCGCCCACGGTGAGATACATATTTTTTTCTACGTCCCGTGATGTGTGTTTGTGTGTGTGTGTGCAGAGGCGTAGTGAGGGGGGGCAGGGGGTAGATTCCCCCGGGCGCCAGCTTGTTAGGGGCGCCAAAATGTGCTTTGATACTATATTATTGGTAAAAATAATGGGTTTTAGATTTGAAACAAATGAAAAGGGGGCGCTTTAAAATTGATCTTGTCCCCGGGCGCGAATCTTGTCCCCGGGCGCCAAACACACTCGCTACGCCTCTGTGTGTGTGTGGGGTGGCTGGATGGGGGCGGTAATGACGAGCTAAAGGACTAACATTCAAGGTAAAATTGTACATTGACTATTTCAAAGTTAATCCCGATCCAAATCTTGGATGGTGAGCAATGGTGTCTGGCCCCAAAAAGTTCCGTTGGCTAAAATAAAGTTGTTCAGACGATCATAGCTTACCGATGGTCAAAGTGATATTGCCACAAAAAAAAAAAAAAAAAAAAAAAAAAAAAAAAAAAAAAAAAAAAAAAAAATTGTTTGTGTGTTGTTACTTCCTTGGGTAAATTGTATGAGGAGTCACTTAAGACAAATAAAAATTGCCACAAAAGTTGTTGAGTCATTTTTTTTTTTTGCGGTGTGCAGTACGTGTGTGAAAACGAGTTATGACAGTTTAAAATCTTTCGGTTTCGGCCAAAGTGTCACTCACATAGGGTAAAGAAATGGTGTCACTCCCATAGGTTATAGGGTTGATGTCACCGCCATTTGGTATAGGGTTGGTGTCACTCTGTTTGGCCTACACCCCTTTCCCCAATAATGCCACTGACTGTACCGGTTTTTTGTTTGTTTGTCATCGCAAGCAATCGTTTCAACGATTTCAAAATGAAATGATTACATTTAAAAAAAAATTGTTTTATCGCTAAATAAATATGCCTCGACTATACAAAAAAGTATCATACATTAAATGCAAAATGCAGTGGATTAGAGAGTTGGAGTAAGCTATTATCTGTTAGAGTTTGTAAAGTCTCGCTGCTGGATGGAGCCTTGGTGACGGCTCTGCTTATGCTGTATACAACTGTGGGCCACTTTGGAGACATCTCTGAGCCAGCACAAAATCCTAGACTATAGAATGCCGTTGTGAGGTCAAGGCACCTGCCCTTGTTGCTGCTTCTGGAACTCAATGACATATTTCCTATTAAAAGCATTTTCTATAATAATAGTTTAATTCATTCTTTTGAATGGATAGATACTAAAATATATTTTTATCCTAAAAATGATGTATGTGTCTGATGTAATAAAAATTAAATTAAAATGTTTGTTTTAAGGTCCAAAAGTGTTCATTTTTTTGGCATAAGTCAACATTTTAAAGATAGCAATCAATTTTTTGTGGGAACATTATTTTTTTACGCGATCTATATTAAACAACTTTAAAAACTGACAAATGGAAAGAAAATCTTCGAAATATTGCAACAAATCGAATTTAGTATCTCAATGCCAAGCAGTTTTAAAATAAAAGTTAGACTAATTTTATTAAATACATTTTTATCGCCTTGTATACTTCTGTACACTATGTTGTGCCCCAGCCTTTCAAATTTCATATCGCACGCGGTTTTTCAAAGTTTAAAAGCCAATGGAAGATTTAAATCCCTGATTACTCAAAGAATTGTATCTCATATAATTAAAAAGTTAATTTTATTTAGGCTACCTTGGACTTATACAAACCTATATTTGACGTAATAAAGTTGGACTTAACATGGCTGTTTTCATTAGCTGAATTATATTATATACATAAAACAATAAGCTAATGTCCCCATGTAACGCAGCCCTAACGCTGAGTTTAATATGGCACAGTATAAAAGAACATTCTCTAATACTGCACCAGACAGCTTGCAAATTTGTCTTCAAGGTATAAATTCTTCTCAATCTAATTAGGATTACTAAAAACACTGATAGATTTTTAATTCTCCTCTTTACGCAAATGGAATCAATTATTATTATTCTAAATTTAGAAATATATTGAATATTATAATTGAAGAATTATTGTAAGTATTTTTTTTATGATCGTGAGAATTAAAATATTTTATAAAAGTTGCGGATAATCTATGTAATACTATAAATAAGTTTTATGCACATTTTTCGATTGAATCCTCGAAAATCGTTTTTTCCTCTTCAAAATCACCAAATTAAATTAAAATTTCTGTTAATAACTCAAATAACTCAAACAGTGACATTAAAAATTTCGCGTGAACTCAATTAACCAAAATTAAGAATAACATCATGCGACAGTAATTAAAATGGCTAATTATTGTTTAACATACCACACCAAATTGAAGGTTTGCTAGTTCTTCCTCTTTTTCACTGCAAAATATTTGCAATTTACTAAATTTATAAAAGAAAAATTGGAACTGAAAGTTAAAAAAAAAAAACAGGAAAAAGCCTCCAACAAATTATCAAGCAATATATGTCAAAATTTCGTGATTTAAACTAAAATTTGTGCACTATATATCTTACCATTATATGTTTTTACTTTTCCATTTCAACTTCAAAGGGAAGAAATTTGATTTTAAAGGGGCCTGGGTGCGTGTGGATAGAGTATAAATTAATATCAATATCTCCAAACCCGATAATTTTATAGATTTTTATATTTAAAATATATTTTACTTTAAAATATAATCACTACATTCTTCTAAAAGAAATATAGGTTGAACTAATTTTTTTTTAAAATGTATGCATTGTGCGATAAAAAAAGGGATGAGACATTAGAAATTTGATATAGTTTAGGGGCGGGCAAAAAGTTTGCAATGCCATATAGGGAGGTTTACCATGCATACCGGTGGTTCTTTTATTAATGCTTATGAAAATCTTAAAGACATTTGTGTGTTTTTGGGAGGGAGGGTGGATACGATTTCTGGATAATGTCCCAGACAGCACAAGACAGGCAGCATAACTATGCCGATATCTGAAAGCTCAAAGAAAGTTGCGTACCGGTAATTGGTAGGCTATTTATACATAGTTTAAATAAGTAATGAAATAATTTATTTAACCTTCTTCAGAAAACACATTTCAGGGTTTCGAAGAGGCGGTTTGTTCAAATGTTTACGAAGACAGCTATATTATCTTTAAATTCCATGGTATCGCCGTCGGGAAATGGAGGGATTTTATATTTCCTTTCGAAATAAATAAATAAGTGTTTTACCAATGTCGGAAATAAATACAGTGGCGATGACACTTTGTGGGAATATTAACATAAGTGTATACCTATGGGGGAAAATGGGGGGGGGGGGATACGATTTTCTTTAAAACCAGGGACATCCAGATTTGTCAAATTTTTCCAAAAGACACGGTTCATGTGGTTCACTAAATACGGGTAATGAGCGTGAGCAACGAATGATTAACATTTTCAGCGAAAATAAGAAAATATTTGTTTTTACACTTTGCGCAAAATTCGGTTCATGACAAAGGGCGGGTAAGTTTGTATGAGATTAGTTATATTTATTTAAATTTTTAATATTTTTTTTTTCTGTTACAGAACGATAAATTTGGTTATGACATTTTTTCTTAGATGTAACTATTATGTGTTTTATAATTATCAGATAATATAGCTTAGAAGTGATTAAAGATTGTGTGAATTTTTAATGAAGATACACATATATCAACATCTCTTAATGATTGATATGTTAAAAAAAATGGTACATATTTTTGTGTTTAGTTTAAAGGACATTTTGCAGTTCAGGGGCGTGTAGAGGGACTGTTTAGGGAGGGCTCTTCTATAGAAGTTTAACATTTCTCAAAATCAAATAATGTTAGAAACGTAAAAATCTTTTTAAAAAAATTAAGAAAGTCTGATTGACCTTTCCTCAACAAACATTTCAATCGCTTGGATATTCGGTAAACAGTTTTTTGAGGCTACAAAACATCAAAACCTGACTCAGTCAAATTTTAAAAAAAATTTGCAATTTCAGGTATTGAGACTTAGCAATAGCAGGTGGAAGTAGCGCAAAATGCCTTTCATTACTATCGCGGTTATACCGGATCACATCTTCTAGTGATTATATAAATATATGTAAGCGAACGTATCTAGAAGAATTTTTAAAACCAAAAATAAAAAAAAATAAAAAAAAGCAAAAGAAACTGAACAATTATTTAAAACAATTTTATTTAATGAGGTGCCTGTGAAACAAAAATGACCCAAAACATCAAATATACTACGATTAAAGCCAAACAACCACACAGGTAACATCCACACAGGTAACATCCTCACAGGTAACATCCACACAGGTAACATCCACGCAGGTAGCATCCACACAGGTAACATCCACACAGGTAACATCCACACAGGTAACATCCAAACAGACAACATCCACGTAGGTAACATCCACACAGGTAACATCCACACAGGTAACATCCACGCAGGTAGCATCCACACAGGTAACATCCACACAGGTAACATCCACACAGGTAACATCCAAACAGACAACATCCACGCAGGTAACATCCACACAGGTAACATCCACACAGGTAACATCCACGGAGGTAACATCCACGCAGGTAACATCCACAGAGGTAACATCCACGCAGGTAACATCCACGCAGGTAACATCCACGCAGGTAGCATCCACACAGGTAACATCCACACAAGTAACATCCACACAGGTAACATCTACACAGGTAACATCCACACAGGTAACATCCACACAGGTAACATCCACACAGGTAACATCCACGGAGGTAACATCCACGCAGGTAACATCCACGGAGGTAACATCCACGCAGGTAACATCCACGCAGGTAACATCCACGCATGTAGCATCCACACAGGTAACATCCACACAAGTAACATCCACACAGGTAACATCTACACAGGTAACATCCACACAGGTAACATCCACACAGGTAACATCCACACAGGTAACATCCACACAGGTAACATCCACACAGGTAACATCCACACAGGTACCATCCACACAGGTACCATCCTCCATTCATTCATTAGTTAAATAATGTGGAGTTCATTCTGCAACGCATCAATCATTCCACTGCATGTAAATAATTAAAAAAACCAAACAAACATAAATACTCCATACATCTCTTGCTACACAGAGGACACCGGCTTGTTAAATTAAACTCATTATGGCACACCACATAGTAAATATTTACAACATTCTAAATTGTCGCTTTGCGCGCCATTTAACGCTAGAGCAACAAACTATATTTGATGTAATCTACATCGTAGCGTCTATGATGATTTAGCCGATAGAAAATCTCTTTATTTTAAACAGAGTTGACCTTAGTGGATAAAATACAAAGTCAAACGTAAAGTTCCACATAGTGAGAATCGTGGATATCCAATAATCTTTCTTTGAGGATTTATTGTCAAAACATACCCCAAAAATTATTTAAAAAAAAAATCATTGAGCGTTGCTAGCAACAGCTCATGTCAACACCAGATTTGTTCGCATTGGGTGCACCAATAAAATGCGTGCACTGAGGAAGAGTAAACAAAAAAAGCACACAGACATTTGTGAGCTGTATCTTTCGATAAAAAACTTTAAACTGTTTTCCGTTTCGGAATGACCTATTCCTGAGGTTTATTTAAAACAAGGTCTCTGCACTGATTCAAACCTTAGTATACTTAGAGGAAGGATTCCGTCCAAGCACATATTTTGTAATAGCTGTGTCCATTGTTGATCTGTTTTTTGTTTTTTTTTAAAACTCTCTCGTCCATAGCAGCATCAGATACTGGAAACCTATTCCTATAAGATTTCTCTGAAAAGACTGGATTGTGAGCGGGAGACATCACCTAAGGGGGGGGGGGGGTAAAAATTCCACTAACTCTCTCGTCCATAGCAGCATCAGATACTGGAAACCTATTCCTATAAGATTTCTCTGAAAAGACTGGATTGTGAGCGGGAGACATCACCTAAGGGGGGGGGGGTTAACATTCCACCAAGGGCGCCGTTCA
>CAXITT010000132.1:1144425-1154425 GCA_964033795.1 Lymnaea stagnalis | reverse complement strand
AGTTTTTTTTTACTCTTCCTATGTTTACTTTACTTTTACTGTCTATAAATTCGACTTACCTCTTTTAACATTATTTGTATCAGCTGTAGGACAAAGAGAGAAACAATGGAAATAATTAGCCTTACCAGGAGAGTCCTTATAATGTAGTGTAATGTTAAAGCATCGACGAATGGCTAAGTTAAAAAAAATATCATAACTATAGACAATATAGCGAATAATCAGCTAAATGTTTAAATGATAGGCTTCAAACAAGGGGTCTTAGCCCGTATGTTGTGAACACCCCGGATATATATATATAAGGTATATTTCCGATGTGTCCAATGAAGGTTTTTTTTAAAAAGATCCTTTTCATTAACGTACAAATGTTGTGTAATCTCTTGGCGGATGATCTCATGAGACTGTCACGTGATTTCAGGGTAAGCAAAGGGTTAATAACTCCTGCGGTCAAGTAACGCAGATGTGGTGACAGTTTTAACACCCCACTGTCAAAAAATTTATTTATTCAATAAATAATAATGAACACAAATTTAAATAAGTGAGTAGAGGTCCACTCACACAGTAAAACGTACCCGATAAAACTGTGACCTTTATGCTGTCAATATGACCTCTAGGTGACCTACAGATGTATGTACCCGTGTCTCTGGGCTGGCTCCTGTCTATCAACAGTTCGCTGACCAGGACGCTGGAATAAAAAAAAAAACAACACTCGTGAACAGGGCCGTGCGAAAAAAGGAGGGTGGGGGCAACGGGGTTTGGGACGTCTCAGCCGTCCGCCTTACGGGGGCGCCAAAGGAGTAAATTCTATTTGTAAACTTTTATATATAGTTGTAAAAATTTTGCCAGTTTTATAATCTCATTTATTGATGAATTGTGGGATGGGGGGGGGGGGAGGGTTGCAAAAAGAAAGGGCCATTGATCTTTTTAGGCTGCGGCCCGGGTGCATCTTTTTCTTGGCATGGTCCTGCCGGGTAACACACCTACAAGATGCAGGAAATTTCATTCATGTGTGTCATTTGTCTGTTCACGCATCCTTCCATTACAACGAATGAGTGGGTACAATTTTGTTTTTGATTTTTGTATTGGTTACTTCCATGTACATTTTCAAAAAGAGGGGAATCCCCCCGGTGTTAGAAACTATTAAATCGATTCCTCTGTCCCTTTACTTTAACCAGACAATTATAACATCTCAAATTGTTTTAAAATCAATTATGAAGCTAAGAGCTATCGTTTTAAAATGTATCATTAACTCTACTATTACTAGTTATTTCATCCCAAGATATATCATGACTACGTCCAATATATCCAAACCTACGTCAAATTTATCCAAGATTACGTCCCATATAACCAAGACTACGTCCCATATAACCAAGACTATGCTCGATATATCACGAGTACGTCCAATATATCATGACTACGTCCAATATATCATGACTACGTCAAATATATCATGATTACGTCAAATATATCACGACTGCATCAAATATAGTCATGATCACGTCCAATGTAATCACAACTACGTCTGATCGAGTCTAAACCACCAACGGGGTTCAGTTCTGTCCCGGGTCCCGGTCGTGTCTTCGCGTTGTCTTCACCAAACGTGACCTACTTCGTCTCCACCAGGTGGTAGTTGGTGATGACCACGTGCTTGTATTTGATGTAGTCGATCGTGTCACCATCTTTGAACCAGTCGATAGTGACGGGGGTCCCCGGGGGCTCCGTTGCGTTGCAGAAGATCGTGATGGCGTGGCCCATCTCCACGTAGTTCTTGCCCGATATGGCGATGGGAGGCCTGGTCGCTGCGGAGTTCACATTAAAAATTGTATGGCAGCGAATTCGCACGGACCCTATAAATATCGCGTGCACATCACTTGTCAATAACGATAATAATAAATAAAATAAAAAAGAAATGACTTTAGATATTTAAAATATAGAATGTAAAAAAAAAACATGATTAAATTACTTTAATTCAATTCCTTTAGCTCATTCCTGTCTTACCTGTTTCAACCAGTGGTGGGCCTGAAAAAAAATGCAAATAACAAAAATAAAGCTGTAAATAATTTTTAAAAAAAATGCAGTACATTTTTTTTTCGTTATCATGATTTGATCATTAAAACGAATCCTTAATATGAGAGTGAAGGATTAGATTATAAGCTTTTGGATTGCCCATGCAGAGCTTTTCTTTATAAAGGGAATTAACCTGTAATTGTCCCCGCAAATTGTACAAAAATTGAATAGGCTCCCCTAATGCTTTTCAAGACCTTATTTAATATCATAATATCCTGACTGCCTTAAGAGTTCCCTGGCTTTGTTATTACATACGCTTATGTTGTCCTCCCTGATATACCAAGACTAAAAAGTACACAATAATAATAAAAAAAACAACAACAAAAAAACTTTATCACACCCCCCCACCCCACATCAATTTAATAATGTACTAAAAAGTATACATTTCCCTCAAAACTTCAGAGTTGTTTTATTACTGCAAGTAAACAAAAGCGTGCAGTGCCAATCAAGTCAATGTTCTTTGTAAATCGAAAAGACATGCACGCAGCGATATCGCTAATTTCATCGCACTTGTGAAAATCACGATCCATGGGAGCATACAACAGTTGATGCAAGGAAGTTTTTGCAAACTTGTACTTCAATGATTCAGTAATCAGCATCACAACCATTTTGTCACGTAACACTTACTTGCAGCAATGCACGTATCAATACGTGTATCAAACATTGTATTCGTCAATCCATACGACATCATTGTATTTCGTGACCACCCCACGGTTTAAATTTTAGTCACATGACCGTAACATCTCTGAAGTGTTGGGGACATTTATTTTAATAAAAAAAATTTTTTTTTTTTAAATACGATGACAGACAAAACTTTGAGTGAGCTTTGCATCGTGTTGTGTCAAAATGTTGGATGCGTGTTGATAGAGTTTTTCTCTCAAACTTTTAACAAGGGGGCAGCTTCAACTGAATGAATGAAATGAAAGTTAAGGGCTAGTCCCAGACACCCGTTTTGAGTCCAAATAATCCCATAAGAGACAAAAAGTAAAAAGGAAACAGACGGCGCCAAGAGGCCCTTTTCATGCAAAACATGTCTATTTATAAATACATGTTTTTTGGCAGGAGTGGGGTTCTGCATTAAGGCACCACTACAGGCGAAGCTTTCGCATGGCGCGGCCCTATAGGATTGACAGACGCAGCCAGCCAAATTATGCGTTTAGCCATTTCGCGCATTTTTTAATTTTTTTATTCAAAAATTTCTCACTGAAATTGTTCAACCGCTATGATCTTCATGCTAACGTCCTCGTCATACAAGCGAGCTCATTAAATTCGATTAACGATGCCGCCGGCTCGTCATTCATCTATAATTCATGAGGTGTTTAATTACCATGAGATATCTCCCGACCCTATTGTTCTATTTGACGCGAACTGGCATTTCACGATTAACTACGGAGGCCACGAAAACAGTCGGGCTGTCGGTAAGAGCTGAGGAGACGCTCTTTAGATAAAACAAGCATTTAGAAGAGGAACTACGTTAGTGTTTCGTTTTGGAGAGGAAGATGAGAAAGGTCGAAATGAATTGAAGGAGTGCTATGATGTGAGAAAGATGTGGTAAAATAAATCAAATGTGGGAAAACACGATTATTTTTGTTGCTACTTCATAGCTGTAAGGATATGTGGTCTTTAGATGGTCTTAGGCGACCCCTGGAAAAGGGTCCCGCGACCCCCAAAGGGGTCGCGACCCACAGGTTGAGAACCACTGGTCTAAAAGGAGTTAGAAATACGTCTTAAGCAGTGATTATTTCAGACATTTCCCCCGGGGGGCATCTCAGATTTTCGGGGGGGGGGGGAATGCCAGCAGGCCCAGAGGAAGGGCCCCCCCAGTGCCCCCCAACCCCCCCACCCCCCACCCGGAGATATAACTGAAAGAAACCCTGGTCTGAAGACCGGTTCAAATCTTGACAGACGCTAGCTTTAGTGGAAAAACATGGCTAATTACCGCGCGTCGTTAGAAGGCATCCTAGCAATCGAACAGTGTATTTTGTTTGATTACACTAAATAGATCAAAGCATTCGCGAGTCTCAAAGAGTGCTGTCATCCTCTTCGATTCAACACTCATATGATTTGATATGTTTTAACTTATATTTTAATAATTTGTTTCACTTAATAATAATAATTAAAAAAAACACCCCACTAACTACTAAGTCAAAACTGAACGATCCACTACGACTGAAAGAAGCAACAGCAGAGATGTGACGGGGGGAAGGGATCTAAAAGTCACGCATTGCTCTGGTCCTTCTCCTATGATCTTGACGATAACATGATTTTTTTCACAATATCCTTTTCAACATTAACTTCATTTTACTCTTCTTAAATTTAATGTGCGCGAATCTTTCTCTATTTCGTTTTATTCACCGACTGTTCTAGTTGCTTTTGACACATTCAGTTTGTGGTGCCGACTGAAACATTACATTCTGTTTTGGGGCCGAGCTAAGGCCCTTTTAAGGCCCCGGCAGGCACTGTATATACATGCATGCCGCATCTGCCGGGCATAGCCGTAAATCAGACTTTCTGTGTGGATGCCTCGGGTGTTCCCAACTCTTCCACTCATTAGTGTCGGGAACTTGGCTAGCAAGTGCACTACTGTCTCCGGCGCTGGGTCAGCAAAGCACGGCAGCTCCGGGTTCCGAGGAGGATGTAACCTCTTAAAGTAGCTTCGAGTAGGACAGTGTTATGTTCTCAACTGGGTGATGTGACTCGGGTGTTCGCGCGACGACTACGTAGCACAACTTTTCTTTCGGCTGGCTGCAAGGTTAGGTCCCCTTTCCCCTGATCCTTGTCTATTGTGCTGGCTTGGGGTCTTCGGGAATTCCGGTTTCCCTGGGCTGTTTATCTGAGTGGATATCTAAGACATCTGCCGATCTGAGTGGGTATCTAAGACATCTGCCGATCTCAGTGGATATCTAAGACATCTGCCTATCTGAGTGGATATCTAAGACATCTGCCGATCTCAGTGGATATCCTGGCAAGTGAGCTCGTTATTATTCCACAGTCGTGACTATGCCATCTACAGCAAGAATAGTTTCTATTTTGCTTACGACCGACGAGATGTTCCCATGATTCGTATTGCGTACCGTCTTTGTTTATACATTCTTCTAGATACTAATTACAGTTTATTATGGAGCAATAAGAAAAAAAATTACAACATAAAAACGGCAGAAAACCTATTACACACATGGGAGAGAAAGTTCTCCGTAAAGTTTACGGACCAACAAAGGATGAATATGGATGGAGAATACGAACACATTTAGGAATTGTATAGATTATAGGAGGACCCACGCTAGTAGCAGAAATAAAAAAGAAGAAGAGAAGAAGATGCACCACCAAAACCCCAGAGGAAAACGGCTCAAATGCAGACCTAGGCTTAGATGGATGGATGATGTGGAAATAAAGATCTACTGCAGCTGGGAGTCCAAGCATGGAATAGAAAAGCACCAGTTAGGTCTGAGTGGAAGGAAGTGGTGAGGCTGGCCGAAGCCCTACATGGGCTGTAGTGTCACAGGGATGGATGATTAAAAATAAATACATAGATTGTCAACCCGTCTCACCTACAACCTCCAGTTCGATGTATCTGACAAGTATGACCTGGTCTGTTATTTTACACTCGTACGTGCCGGCGTGCTCAGGTGTGACGTTCTTGATGATCAGGTTCCACTCCGTGACCTCTGGGGTCAGCTCGTTGTAATGCAGGTGAAGGTTAGTGTCCTTCACCCACACATGGCCCCCCACGGACAGGAAGTGGTTTTCTCCCACACGGCGCCACGTGACCTAGGGATAAAGAGGTACAAAGAGATAATGATGTACAAAGAGATGGTGATGTACAAAGCGATAAAGAAGTACAAAAGATGATGGTGTTCAAAGAGATAATGATGTACAAAGAGATAGAGAGGTACAAAGAGATGATGATGTACAAAGAGATGATGATGTACAAAGAGATAAAGAGGTACAAAGAGATAATGATGCACAAAGAGATGATGATGTACAAAGAGATGATGATGTACAAAGAGATAAAGAGGTACAAAGAGATGATGATGTACAAAGAGATAATAATGTACAAAGAGATGATGATGTACAAAGAGATGATGATGTAAAAAGAGATGATGATGTACAAAGAGATGATGATGTACATAGAGATAATGATGTACAAAGAGATGATGATGTACAAAGAGATGATGATGTAAAAAGAGATAATGATGTACAAAGAGATGATGATGTACAAAGAGATAATGATGTACAAAGAGATAATGATGTACAAAGAGATGATGATGCGCAAAGAGTTATTTAGGGAAAACGGCGCTGCGGTAGATGTCCGATAATGAAAATGTCTTGTCTGTTCACCGATTGAACTATCGGACCTAGCAAAAAAAAAAAAAAAAAAAAAAAAACAAAAAAATTATAAAAAAAAAAAAAATTATTTAGGGAAAACGGCGCTGCGGTAGATGTCCGATAATGAAAATGTTTTGTCTGTTCACCGATTGAACTATCGGACCTAGAAAAAAAAAAAAAAAAAAAAAAAACCCACAACTTTTTGCATTAGAAAACAGTGTAGTAGGTAGAGAGGCAATCATGGCAATCATGACAATCATGACATGGTAGGCGCTGTGATGCAAAGACTTATAAAGACACTTGTTGTTATAATGACGTCACCAACCCGCCCCCTACATCCTTTTTAGTACAAAACAACGACTAGGAATTGGATTGTAAAAATACAGTGATTCTCGTTCTGAGTAACCTACTGACTTGCATGGTATGTCAAGGATGCTGCAGGAAACAACTATTGATCAAATTTTGATTCGCGACCCAATTTCTTAAAAAGCAAACTGACTCAGTTCGTAAAACCAATTAACCGCTAAAAACGAGTTTGCAACGGCTAAATTGTATCCGGTTATTTATGTTATGTAATCGAGTTTAACCGCTTGCTTATAACATATACAAATTACGAATCACAGTATCCGTGTTTTGAAGTTTACAAAAAGTTGTCCTGTCCGTCATGGACGAAGTGATGCCGTACCTCTTTTGTGCCAAGGTAGTGCACGGCACACGGCAGGATAGCCTTGCCCCCCTCTCTGGCTGTGACGTTGACCAACCTTGGCAGAAACACGGGCTCTGGATACTTGGGCTCCTCCATGGAATCTGAAATGGTCAGTGGAACTTTATAAGATAAGATAATATTTTTTTAATTGATACAAATAAATGGAAATGTTAAAACAAAATTACATTCAACACATTCATTTTCAACACATGAATAAATACGTATTTAGACCAAGACAGCATTTTCTTTTTTACAGTTATATAAATTTAAACACGAAAGATCGAGAGTATTTCTCTGGCGTAGAATTCGTCCATCAATGAACTTTAGTGGCAATAAGGAATTAATTAGTGATGATTTGCAAAACGAGCATAACGCAGAAAGTACAGACCTTCATAAACACTTGTGATAGATAGATCCTGAACATCAAATTGCCAAACACAGTCACCAACAAATACTTACTGGAAAGGACACACCAGGAGACTATTGCTAAAGAAATCATAAAGAAAAGACGGAGGTGGAGAGGGCACACTCTCTGCAACCCCCCCCCCCCGAAAAAATCACCAGACAATCACTAACATGGAATCCACAGGGAAAAGGAAAGAGATGAAGGCCAAAGAATACATGGAGACGCGAGCTAGTGGCAGACATACAAAGTATGGGATACACCTGGAAGCAACTAGAAAGGAAAGCACAGGACCGAGATGAATGGGAAATTCTTGTTGACGGCCTATGCCCCAGACGGGGTAAACAGCATAAGAAAGTACGTAAGTAGTGATCATTTAGCTTTGTTAACCGCTGGGGGGAGCACGCTGGTAAATTCGTACAGACTGGGGGAACAAATTAATTTGTATACATTTTGTTTCAAACTTTAAGAGAAAGAATTCGTCCTGATCGAGCTGATCTTAGAGATCTGTGATGAAGAGGACTGCTTAGGTGTTGCGATAATTCCAGACCTGATGCTTACATTGTTATAACACAAGAAGTCGTATCCACATATCCACATTTCCGCAGCTGAATCTTTCTTCGCGTCTGCCCAGTCGTCTGCCCAAAGATCTAACCGTGTCTCAATAAATTCATCAATAAATCAATCTATAACTTAATCTAAGAGGTCCATTAACCGTCGAATAAATATTCAAATCAATTACTTATCAATCATTCAGAATTTTACATCTGCGTCTACGGTAAGTTCGTTGTTTTGTATAGGAGATCGAACGCATTCACCCATTGAACATTTACTGACATAAACAATAATTTAATCGAAAAAAATCGAAACAAAACAATTCCTCAAGAGAAGAAGTTCACAAAACCAATAAATACTTCCAGTAAAAAAGTTAACACAATCAATATTTCCAGAAAAAAAAGGTAACAAAATCAATAATTCCAGAAAAATTTAACAAAACCAATACTTCCAGTGAAAAAAGTTAACAAAACCAATACTTCAAGAAAAAGTTAACAAAACCATACTTCCAGAAAAAAAATTATCAAAACCAATTCTTCCAGAAAAAAAGTTTAAAAAAACCCCCCCAATACTTCCAGAAATTGAGTTAAAAAACCCAACTACATGAACCACTCAGTCAGTTACATCACACAGTGCCGATATTTCTCCAAACTCATATCGGGACGTATCCAATCATGAAAATGTTTCGTTCTATCATTCCACAAGTCTGTTGTACCAAGTGGTTCCGGAGAGGTCGTCTGGTGAGACTTTGGTAAGGCAAAAAAAAAAAAAAATAAAGTTGAAACTAAATAATACATTTAAAATGTCCCCCTCTTTCGTTCTATCATTCTACAAGTCTGTTGTACCAAGTGGTTCCGGAGAGGTCGTCTGGTGAGACTTTGGTAAGGCAAAAAAAAAAAAAATAAAGTTGAAACTAAATAATACATTTAAAATGTCCCCCTCCCTTTTTTTTGGCGCCCCCCCCCAACTCACTTTAAAAAAAAGTTTATCTAGACATATAACACAAATTTACGCAATGCATTAAAAATATTTAGAGATCTACAAGGTAAAATTGGTCGCCCTAAAGTAAGGTACATCTACCTCATATCGTCCTATTCAAATGAGGATACGATGATAATATGAAAGTCGCATGATATAAGTAACTTATATATATTTATATTTAAACACGTTGCAGTTTGACTACCGTTAAAGCGTCCCACTTACGTCGGCTAGCCCGTTTGGACATTAATATATGCCATGGTGTCATAGCGTTTTTGTTTGTGTCCAGGTGATGCGACATTTCGGAATTGTGCCACCAAAATAACTTTAAAAAAAATGTTAATTATTGCTTTTGTTTAAGGTTCTAAACTGTCGGCAGGTTTGGTCGAACCAGTCACAACGCCCTAGGGACCCCCCCCCCCCCCCCTCTAAACAAAAAAATTTTGGATTCATAAAAAAAAAAACGACAGAGTATGGTATAGAGTTATATCATTTATTCAGCATGCAATAAAATAAAATAAAGGCATTCTCAGTGTTTTAATAGTATCTGAAAATGACCATGCTGAAAAGTCCTCGCGTTTTCCAAGAATCATCCCTGTCAGCATATATCACCATACGCGTGGGGGGCCCAGAAAACAAACCCCTTGAGACTCGCTGTGCTCACCATTCGATGATTTTTATGCTCAAAGTTAAGGACGACATTCTACACGCGCTCAAAACTGCACGGTCTGAGGGGAAAGTGCCGTACACACCAGGAAATGTCCGAGGAGATTTCATGCCATTATTCAATCTGTGATGAAAATCTACAAGTGCCAAAAAATGGATCGGTCTACGCAGCTCAATGACATTTCGATAAATCTCTTTGACGACGCCGTCTGGCTGGACAAAAGAGTCCCTGAGAAAACAACGCCGTCCGAAGAAAGCCGCACCGTCTAAGACAACACGATTCCTGGGCGAAACGGGGGGGG
>CAXITT010000132.1:1132529-1144184 GCA_964033795.1 Lymnaea stagnalis | reverse complement strand
GGGGGGGGGGGGGGGCTTTGAGTGTGGATCGATGAGTCTCAACAAAAGAATTTTTGGCCCCGGTCGAGATATTAACACATTTTTTTTTTCATTCCGAGTCCTAGTTAGAGTATATAGGAAAATGCCCTCTTACACCCGAGGTAATGACCCTCCCCACCTCCTCCCATTATCAGCGTTCACGCTATATACGAGACACGGATGAGACTATATTTACACAGCTTCATTTGCGTTGACAGTATGCTGGAAGTTGAAGTCTAATATTGGGAATCTCACTCTGGCAGCCAGCAGCCATTGTTCCCCCAAGAAATTGCTTACTTTGAGCCAACGTTGTCTAATCTCTACCGCAAAAGCGCAAATTTATTTATCACTAAGGTCTTGCCACCATGGTCTAATCACCACTGTCTAATCACCATGGTCTAATCACCACTATCTAATCCCCGTGGCCTAATCACCACTATCTCATCCCAGTGATCTAAACACCGCTGTCTAATCATTGTGTTCTAAACACCACTGTCTTAGCACCACTGTCTAATCATCGTGTTCTAAACACCACTGTCTAACCATCGTGTTCTAAACACCACTGTCTAACCACCGTGTTCTAATCACCACTGTCTAACCATCGTGTTCTAATCACCACTGTCTAATCATCGTGTTCTAATCACCACTGTCTAACCATCGTGTTCTAATCACCACTGTCTAACCATCGTGTTCTAATCACCACTGTCTAACCATCGTGTTCTAAACAACACTGTCTAATCATCGTGTTCTAAACACCACTGTCTAACCATCGTGTTCTAATCACCACTGTCTAATCATCGTGTTCTAAACAACACTGTCTAATCACCAATGTCTAACCATCGTGTTCTAAACACCACTGTCTAACCATCGTGTTCTAAACACCACTGTCTAACCATCGTGTTCTAATCACCACTGTCTAACTATCGTGTTCTAAACACCACTGTCCAACCATCGTGTTCTAAACACCACTGTCTAATCATCGTGTTCTAAACACCATTTTCTAACCATCGTGTTCTAATCACCACTGTCTAATCACCGTGTTCTAAACACCACTGTCTAATCACTACTTTTTAATCACCACCGTGAAATTCCCTTTCTTCATGAGATGAGACTGGGGGGCCCAACTTTCTCCCTTATAACCATCATTGTATCTATACCTCAATGGCTGCTAGATAAAGGCGCGAAGAAGTTGGATGGACGTAGTTTCTAGTCTGTGGCTGGAGATATAAAATAAATAGACTGCAAATAAAATGGAAACTGAACACTGAACGATGATATTATCGATCTATTGTTGTGATAGTATGTATGACTGGTGGTTACAGTGGTGTGTATTGAGTCAGCTTTGGGACCTGATTGGACTGTGTTGTTGTCACGTGGTATGACTGGGGAGGGGGGTGAGTTGCTTTCGTGAATGTTTAAACTTAAAGGTGTGAATGTTGGTTAGAGAACTGGAGGGGGTGATCATGTGATGTGAGGTACAAAAAGGATGTACATTGAGGAATAAAGATTGGTTGTTACACAGAACACAGACGAGTTGGCATCGTAATTTACTATTACAATTGTGAACACTGAAAGATGATATTATCGGCCCACTGTGAACAGTGAATGATGATATTATCGGCCCACTGTGAACACTGAATGATGATATTATCGGCCCACTGTGAACACTGAAAGATGATATTATCGGCCCACTGTGAACTCTGAATGATGATATTATCGCTCCATCGAATAAAATCATTTGAGGCTTTGTTCCACAAGCGCTGGTTTGATTCGGTACGCCTGCCAGATCAAATAAAAGCAATATTCGACTCTTTGTCAAGCCAAACTCGGTGCTTAAAGCACATCTTAAAATAGACTAGCGTGGAGCTTTCTTTATGCGAGATAAAAATAAAATCGAATCCAAAAAGTGCACGTAAAATAAAAAAAAGTACGATTCTTAATTGTGCTAAAAGCATTTTCCGAATAAGTAAAGGCTGGTCTTTCACTCAATGTTCATCTCATTTGACTCATTCTAGGATTGCTGAAGAAACGCTACATGGCCTTCAATCTGAATGTTGTATTTTATCCTTTCAATTCATCGACAGATGGAACATAATACCAGTAGTAATACTGTTGCCAAGTGTTACTGGCAAGGTCAAGTGTTTTCTGTCAAGGCCAAATGTTCCTTGCAAGGCCAAGTTTTCCTGGCAAGGCCAAGTGTTCCTGGCAAGGCCAAGTGTTGATGATTATATAAAGTGTTGGACTGCGATAAAGCTTTAAAATAGATTAATTAGACACCAACAATTTGTGTCAATATAACAATATAATATAAGCTTTAATAATAGTTATACTTAATACATAAGTAAACGTTTCGGCACATGCCTTCATCTGTACAATAACAAAACATATAAATAAGTATAAATTACAACATATATATATATATATATATATATATATATATATATATATATATATATATATATATATATATATATATATATATATAATAAAAAAAAAATATAATATATATATATATATATATATATATATATATATATATATATATATATATATATATATATATATACACACATAGATCCTACCTAAAAAATAACTTTAAAAAATAGGAGAGGGCGCAAAAACCAGATAAAAACAAAGTAAAGGAATGGAAGTGATTTGAACAAAATTGTAAAAACCAAACAGGAAAGAGACTTGACAGCTAGGTAAAATTGTAGATTTGGTTCATCCCATATGGAGACAAAGTACCAAATCTTATTATTAATTTATTCTCCGTGTGGATTCTATCTCTTGTGTTACTAGTATACAGTATACCAGTAACGGCGATGTCTGAGATACAATCATGGTTAGGGATATTGAAATGTTTGGAGACCGAACAGAGAGCTTGTTTATTTATGTTATAGAGGTGTTCTCTGAACCGGTCTCCAAGGCGACGATCTGTCTCTCCCACGTATAATTTACCGCACTTTTTGCAAAGTGTTACTGGAAAGGCCAGGTGTTTTCTGGCAAGGCCAAGTGTTTTCTGAAAAGGCTATGTGTTCCTGGCAAGGCCAAGTGTTCCTGGCAAGGTCATGTATTTAATCTCCCAGTGATGCAACTGATGTTTGTTCTTTATCAGTGGTTCTCAACCTTTCTAATGGCGCGATCCTTAAATACAGTTCCTCATGTTTTGGCGGCCCCCAGTCACAAAATTATTTTCGCTGCTACTTCATAACTGTAGAGCATATGTGTTTTCCGATGGTCTTTGGTGACTCTAGTGAAAGGGTCGTTCGACCCCCAAAAGGATCGCGACCCAAAGGTTGAAAGCTGTTCTATATGAACAGATGGCAAAAAGCAATCATGAAATGGGCCATTTTATTATACATGCGCATAAGGGATAATTTGAAAATAGCTCACCCATGTAATCATTATTTTGAAAGTGTTTTATGTGATTTGTTATTATGTATACGTTTATGCGCGTTTATATGTTGGTAAGTGCGTTTACCTATTGTTAAAGGCTGATAACATCGCTGCGAGCAGAGAATACACAAACCATTGTACACAAGGCCTTTACAAATTTCAAAGTTTGATCAACGCCACCAATGTAAGCATATATTACGCGATATACTACATATTGTATATGCCTGCCCCCGAAAGCCATTGAATTTATTTATTAAGAACAGTTTAATCGTTATTTGAATGCCTAAGATTTCTGTGTAGATGCTATAAAACGATCCTTAAGAATTGTTGAGTGTTCTTATGTGTGTATGTGTGTTGGTGAGTTAGGAGAGAAAGAGAAAGAGGGAGAGAGAAGAATATGGAGAGAGAGACAGAAGGAGAGAGGGTAGAAGATGGAAAGAGAGAGAGAGAGAGAGAGAGAGAGAGAGAGAGAGAGAGAGAGAGAGAGGGAGAGAGAACGGGGGGGGGGGAGAGAAGAAGCTGAAGAGACAGATCAGTAGAGGGAGAGAGAGAAAGAGGGAGAGAGAACGGGGGGGGGGAGAGAAGAAGATGAATAGAAAGATCAGTAGAGGGAGAGAGAGAGAGAATGATGTAGAGAAAAAGATGGAGAGAGAGAGAGAGAGTGGGTGGAGGACAGAGGGTAGAAAATGGAGAAAGAGAGAAAAGAGAACAGTAGATTGAGGAAGTATCCTACATAGTTGTACATGAAATTTGCTTTTACAGTTACTTCCAACCAATGGTACGCCAGAGAGGATGTCAGCCTTCGTTCCTTTGATAAGGTCAAGGTTAGTTCCATTGTCAGAAGAATACAACGGTCAGCGGCACACGAAGACGGCACATTAGTTAATGCGTGGTCTCGGGTCTCACCCGTCGATGGGCTCAAAAGTGTCGTATTACACCGAGCACGACGCCCCTGACAACCGAGGGAATAAGTGTGTATTGATCCCAACTGACCGCTGGACAGCATTGTGTTACATGCACGTGTTTAGCACAAAAGGGGGTTCGATTGTGGGGGGGGGGGGTGTGTTTGTGTATTGATCCCAACTGACCGCTGGACAGCATTGTGTTACATGCACGTGTTTAGCACAAAAGGGGTTTCGTTTGTGGGGGGGGGGGGTGTGTCTTCGCCAATCCCGTACCCATGAAATAGGTTACGCGCTGAGCTCTACACCATGATTCTTCTCCACGCTTATACCACCAGTCGCCAGCCCGCGCGACCCATCAAATCAACGGTCTCACGTCACCAGGGTAAAGGAATTCACCGGCAACCGTGGCCTGAAGGGTCCGAGACTGCGTGTTCTATGGAAAGAAACAACAATAAGAAGCTTTATAATAAACTGACGTTTCAGCTTTATGTCAATTTCAGATTTTTTTTTTTTAAATCTTTTTTCTGTGAAAAGAAAAGCCTGTCTTTTAAAAAAAACAAACAAAAAAACAAACAAACAAACTGTGATGAGTCGGGGAAAAGGGTTTCGCAAAGAGCTTTCCATTTTCCCGTAACGTGAAAGGTGGGACCCAACACCCCTGGACAACCCGATCAGTCAATAAAATACAAAAGGAGCCCTAACCCGCCCTATCATAACATGGGTGCTCCGTCAGCTACAGATGAGATTAAGGCTTTTAGAGGAGTTTTCTGTGTTTAAAATCATTAACAGCGCCGCTGGAAAGTAGGGTGGTTTTGTAAACATGGTGTGATGTTGAAAAAATTGGGGATGACATTGGACAGTAGTGATGTTCTGTTTCGTCCGTGTTAAAATATAAACAATGGCGTCTAATGAAAACGTGTACAATGCATTTGCAAATTTTTTGCTGCTGCTTTGGTCATTGGTTAGCTTTGATCAAATTCTCTGTTGTCAAGTTTTACATTTAAAATACTTTGAACGCGCACAGCCGGTCATCAGATACCGGTTCTAAAATTCTACATGTCAAAATATTCGAACTTAAAATTTTTTGTTTTGTTTTTTTTGTTTGTTTGTTTGTTTGTTTGTTTGTTTGTTTTTGTTTTGAAAGAGCTGCTAAATTTCATTATTTCCTTCTTCCAAATAAATGTAGTGTTATTAATCAATCTGAAATTTAAAAAAAACAAACCATAAAAACATTCTACACAGTTTGAGAACCTCAGCGGTGACGAATTGTACTGTTGTTCTTCACAAGAGTTCACACTTTTCCGAATAGGGCCAAACATTTTGTCAGGAGAGAAATGGAGGAGAAAATAAACATCGCAAAAAAAAAAAAAAAAAAAAAGAAACAAAAAAAAAAAACAAAAAAAAAAAAAAAAAAAAAAAAAAAAAGAAACAAAAAAAAAAAAGGCGTTTCTTCGTGAACAATAAAGATGCTAATCACGAGTGCGAATGCGGGACTTGCAAATCCTGATGAATGTCTAGTGAGGGTGTAATTAAAGTGATGTACACTCTGGATACCGCATGTTTATGCCTGACACGGTCTTAAAGAGGCATGATCTCGGGCAAAACGTGTCTCGTTTCTATTCGGACGCTAGATGCTATCACATGGGTCCAATTTGTCTCAGGGCTATAAGACAGTGACCATGATAATGGACAATATAGTCACAGAAATGGGAATCGTGGCGGGACGGGGAAAGGTGTAGTTTTTGTGAGGCGTCCAGGGAGGAGGCGGGAGAGATATATATATATATATATATATAGAGAGAGAGATACGGAGCGTTTATGGAACTAGAAAATTGTCTGAATCATGGTTCTTTTCATATAAGATCAGCTTGATAGCATTCAATACTGTACCTATGTCACCAAGGAACTGTGGACCAGGGAAATAATGGGAATGTTTGATCGCGACGGAAGGGATGGCTTAACAAGGAGCGCTACGTCATCACTTTTGTTTTCTTATATACTCTTTGGTTCGTAGCTTTAACTTCATTTATTTCATAATAGTAGGTGAATCGAGGAATAGCCAAAGTTCTGATTGATCCTTACATTACAGGCCAATTGTTAGTTGATAACTAATTCATCACTGAGGGATACAATGTACAGTTTGCTCATCTAAGAGAATGCAAGCTCTGAAATCAAACTCCGGAGATGGAGTTCCGTAGGCGGCACGACGCTGACGCAATGGAAATTCCGAGAACCCCTGCGACATAGAGCGCATAAAGGGCACAGGGAAACACACAAGACGCACTGCTGGTCATCTACTGCATCCTGGATCTATTTCAAGTCGTCTTGACCAAATCCTACCATTGCATCAAAATGGGCAAGGACGAGAGAGTGAGGCTGACGAATCGAGCAACTCTCCTTCGCCTTAAAGAAAATACAGCTCGTCAAGGGAGTACTACTCAAGTCGAAAAATTGCCTTGGTCACCCTCGCGAGCAAATGACGGACACTAATACCAGTTTTCAAGGCTAATCTAAACTTGTCTCGAATTTGTTTTTCGAATTGTAGACAAAAAATTTTTTAAAAAATGGCACCTCACTCGGCGGAGGGATCGTTGATCGTTCACGCGCTGGTCTCGGTTCTTTCCCTTTACTCGTCTTTTATCACGGCACGTCACAGCTCTCCTTCCATTCAGTGGCATGCACGGAGTAGAGCAACACGTGACAAGGAGCTCGGATATCATGTTAGAACACGCATAAAATGTAAAATAAACACACACACACACACACACACACAAAATCCGTCTTGTAAAAGCGTTTAAAAAAAATAAAATTAATCGCCCTTAGAATACTCCCCATCAACGTGCGGGGGTCGAAACTTTCGTTTACTTTGTTTCATCGGGTTTTCAAATTTTTTTTTTAAAGCTATTGATTTTAACTCTTAACATGCCAGATCCAATGAATCTTGAAAACTCAAGGGCATGGGGGTTCTCAAACATTTTAATGTAGAATCATCAATTAAGCATGGGACTGGTGTCAAAACTGCTCTGCTTTGAAACGAAAAGGGACAACCACAATGGATGAGTCTTTGTAGTGTTACTGACAACGACGCTATATAAATATGGGAGATTCGAAAAAGTAAAATAAGCGACCATTTTTCACCGCGGGTTGTAAACATTTTGGAGGGGACACTCAGCGTGTTCATCTAATGTCTTATGTCCACATCATCTTATGTCTTATGTCAACATCATCTTATGACTTATGTCAACATCATCTTATGACTTATGTCAACATCATCTTATGACTTATGTCAACATCATCTTATGACTTGTGTCAACATCATCTTATGACTTATGTCAACGTGTTCATCTTATGACGTATGTCAACATCATCTTATGACTTATGTCAACATCATCTTATGACTTATGTCAACGTGTTCATCTTATGACTTATGTCAACATTTGAAAATAAAAGTTAAAAAAAATAAATAAAATGTAAACTAAACGATCACGTTTAGATAGTGATTTACGCAGTAGCACCCTCGAGTGGTCCTCGTCTCCTAGACTGAGAATCCCTCATGGCCAAGTTTATCCGGTTCGTTTCCACATCAGTCTGATCCCCTGGTTGACAAGCCGTAAGCTTCAGTTTCTGTAAGATTTCAACAGGACGGGGTCACAGTGATTCCTAAACAAACACAGGGATCCAATGCGATCTCTGACATGGTACCGATATCTCTCCCCCCCGCCCCCCCGACGAGGAGATATCGACAGCTCCTGTGCACGGAAGGTATCAGGCTACTCAGATCTATTGGTTACCGTAAACAGTTATCAGCGCTCCGCCCCTGGGAAGCGTAGGTGGCGAGTGCAAGCAATGTGTCAAATCTGGAAAATAAGGGAGGGGGAGGGGGAGGGGCTGTCAGCTTTTTATTAACGGGTTGCACTTAAAAAAAAAAACCAGCAACAAAACAAGGTAGGCAGACTTAAGGAGGACATTTTCTGTCGTCGGCTGCCAGTCTTACCGCGTGGTTGCACGTGTGGCTTACGGTGTAATTACCGTATACAATGAATGGGTTTGAGTTGAACGTTTTCAAGCTCTCGGCATCCAAAAGCGTACCCTGTAATTTAAATTAACAGCGATACACCTCACATGGCAGTAAACATCTATTGGAAGTGATTAGAAGATATGCTCGCAGAGTTAAGAACTCGCCACCGGGCACAGAGAAAGGTAGGCCAAGCTCTCAAGAAGTAGGCTGCCTCTCGAAGACCTCCTATATCGCTGCACGCCAGCGCGCTTTTTAAAAATGTGCTTTGTTGCTCACCATGCGGCTTCTTTAGATTATTTATATGCTTACTTATATGATTAAATAACTAATTAAGAACTGATCAATGCAGCCATGAAAATGATCATATTTTCTATGTCAATTTAAGGCTAAGGGGGGGAAAAGGAAACAATGGTGCACTGAATTCCTTTAAAAAAAGCGGATCCAGCACTTAACCCTCAAAACAAGAATTTTTGTGTGTGTTAAAACGAAATAAAAAAAAGGAAATAAAATAAAATGATGTAAAAAAAAAATAGCAATCCACTTAAATGCAGTTAAAGTTTAATAAATAAATTTAATAACTACATTTTTTGAGTGACTTATGAAAGCTGTCAACTTTATATGAAAAAAAACCCCAAAACAACAACTATTATTTGAATAAAGTTTTGAACTGTGGTTCTGTCAAAATGTAAAATGCCCATCTAGTGTCTTGCGTCTGTCATATGAGGAAATGGGATTCCCGGATATTTTGGACTAAAATAAACAACTCAACGACAAGCGAATACGGTTCATGCGAATTTCAATAAAAGGATTTCAACTTTCGGAGTTATCAGATGAAATTGTAATATATATATATATATATATATATATATATAAATTACATGATAATGAAACAAAATCTGAAATAAATTCCAGCACAGGTAAGAGGCACGGCCTACTTCCCTCATCACGGTGGCCATTCATCATCGTGTCATTGCATAGCTGGCAGTTCTCGTCAGTGGGGAAGATGCTGGCGCTCAAGGCAATGCTAGAAATGCATCGTTCCCATTGAGGCACGCAGCTGAAGAATGAGGGAAGTTTGGGATTATTTTGTGGCCTCTGTTGGTGTTATAATGTTTTTTTTGTTTTGTTTTTTTTTTGAGTCGGATTTCATTCAGGCTCACATACATTTCAAAAGAATGGTCATAAGCAGCATTCCCTTTAAGCTGCGCGGCCACGCAGCTATGTCACAGACGCCGCGCAGCAGTTTTGAGTATCCGCGCAGCAAATTTCCATGAAAGTGTGTGTTTGTTTTTGTTGACTGTATAATTTTGCACACAAAAAATTGATGCTGTAAAACTTTGCGCACAACTGTATGATTTTGCACACGAACCAACAAACCTTAGAGTGAACTTTGGTCATAAATAAGAAAAAAAACTTTGAAATTTTAAATTGCTGACGTCAGTCGAGCCTCGAACAACATCGTCGTGACATCATGTTTCGGAGTAAATGACGTAAATGGAGTCGAAACGTGTGGAGAGGGTATAAGGGGGTCGTGATGGCTCTTTCGAGTGTAACGACATGACGCGCCTTGTCAAGGTGAGTTTACTCGAGCCGTCGTCTATCTCAGTTACTCTCCCGTGGCCTACATTCCTCCTGGAGGACCTGTTTGTGTCCCTGCCCTGTGGTATCCATCTATCTGGCCCATCGTTTTCCCCGCCCACTTTTTTTGTTGTTGTGGATACGCCGATGTGTGTTCGACATGACGGCTGAGTTCACGCTCCCACTCTCCCCTTTGATGTCGCGCCACTTGAAGCGTGTAGGAGAAATGTTACGACAAGACGAAGCGGAAAGGGGTAACAGACAACATGGCTGGCCTTCATGTACAGGGGAGAGTTAACACGAATCTTGGGGAAACCGACACTGTAAAGTGACAGAAGCATCAGGTAGCTGTACAAAGCCTGATCTTCTGTAGGTGATAAGGTGAACTGATCAACCCAATTCAGGTGAAATGATCAACTCAATGCAGTTGAAGTGATTGACCCAATTCAGGTGAAGTGATCAACCCAATTTAGGTGCAGTGATTAACCCAATTCAGGGGAAATTTTCAACCCAATTCAGGTGAAATTTTCAACCCAATTCAGGTGAAATGATCAACCCAATTCAAGTGAAATTATCAACCCAATTCAGGGAATGTGATAAAAAAAAATTAAGGTGCATGATCAACCCAATTCAGGTGAAAGGATCAACCCAATTCAGGTAAAGGGATCAAAACCAATTCAGGTTAAGTGATCAACCATATCCAGGTAAAGGGGATCAACTAAATTCTAGTATTTTCACAACTTCACGGTGTAACTAACCCGTTCATGTACAGACAAACACTATATTAGGATTAGTACTGGTGGTAGTACTGCTGCACTATGGTACTGGGGGTAGTACTGTTACACTATAGTACTGGGGTAGTACTGTTGCACTTTAGTACTGGGCGTAGTACTACTGCACTATAGTACTGGGCGTAGTACTGATGCACTATAGTACTTGGCGTAGTACTGCTGCACTATAGTACTGGGCGTAGTACTGCTGCACTATAGTACTGTGGGTAGTACTGCTGCACTATAGTACTGGAGATAGTACTGCTGCACTATAGTACACCCTTAAAAATAAACTTAATGTATTTTGCGATGATTTACTTGTTAGAAATGCACCCTATCAACCAGCCAATTGATATACTTATTAGAAATATCCCCCGCCAACCAGCCAATCGAAATACTTATTAGAAATGTCCCCCCCCCCCATCAACCAGCCAATTGAAACCATTTTTTTAGTCTGACGTTGACCAATCGCAGCGGGGGAAAACAAGATTAAACGCAGGCGTCACCAGCACCGATTTCCTCCCGTACGACTGATTCATGGGTCTGAGCAGAAATGGAACACAGACTATTCCTTCAAACATTTCATGCATACCCGCAAGACATTCTGGGAACTGGATAATATCTCGTCCGATGGACACAATTTGTGACTAATTATCGATAAAAGCATTTATAAACTAATAATAATAATAATAAGGGGTAATAAAGGGAAGAGACTGCAATAAGGTTGGTGTAACACACCTACTCTGACATGGCGTGGGATCTTATTTCTTATGCTGTAGGTTATGTCAGTAGTATGGTTACTTATGTTATGTTGATATTTCAGGATGCCGACTAAGGCTTCTTCATTCTTCCACTTATAATCCGGGCACGCAAATAAGAATACTGAATCCTGGTTAAACTTACAGTACTTTATTGAACACACTTTATATTGATAATATTAATAAATAATCCTTGCATGAATGTAATTTCA
>CAXITT010000132.1:1102108-1131355 GCA_964033795.1 Lymnaea stagnalis | reverse complement strand
TAGACGTAAGACCGCCCCCTACTTTAGACGTAAGATCGCCCCCTACTTTAGACGTAAGACCGCCCCCTACTTCAGACGTTAGACCGCCCCCTACTTTAGACGTAAGACCGCCAAGAGTAATTTTTATTTTTGTTTTTCAACTTAAAATAACGCACACTCGGAAGGGATGATACAGAATAGCAGTAGAAACATCAACTTCGACTTCGTTCGTAGTGAATATGAACATTGTCCGGCTAATCAATGTTGTCAGGTTTCACATGATTGTTGTACTTGGCTCCATGGCGGTAAATGTATCAATGCTGCAGGAACGGGGAAAAATAATATTCATTAAAAAAAAAAAAAAAGATTTCTCTAAAAGCATGACAAACGCATAATTTAAAACGTGTTCAAATAATTTAAATTGAACATGACGTAATATGTGAACAGGGATAGCTGCTCGTAGCAATCGATGTTCATTTTGAAAACGAAGTGGCGAAGCCAAATTTTTTAGTTTTTTTTTGTGTTAAACTGCAACCACGACGGTCACACAATCTCTGGATTGTTCTTGCGGTTTCAAACACGTGGTTGCATTGAATGTACGATTGGAGGGCTTTTCTAGTTAATAAAATAATAACAAACAACAATTAGATTATTGTTATTATGGCTGCCCACAAGAATGTCCTTCATGGTATGTATAATGGTTTTTTATTTGAAGAAAAAAAAGGAATTAAGCTAATGAAAGAAAAACTTAATTATGGTAGGAAATATATTCCCGATGCGTATTTAGTGTGGGGCAACCCATCCAGAAGAGTAACACTAAAAAAGGTATTTGATCAGTAGAGATTGGGAGAGCTACACTGTCAGCTGGGAACACTTATGTCTTTAATTTCAAATAATGTTATTTTTTTGTTTTCTATTGAAATGGTCATTTAGCTGAAAACTCCTTTAAATTTGACCGTCTTTTAAAAAAAAAATATTTTATTAACATATCTTATTTCAAATTTATTTGGACTTTGTCTCAAAGGTTATCTCTCTTTGCCTGTCTGCCTGTCCGTCTGCCTGTCCATCTCCTGTCTCTCTCTCCCTCTCTCTGCCTGTCCGTCTGCCTGTCTCTCTCTCCCTCTCTCTGCCTGTCCCTCTGCCTGTCTCTCTCTCCCTCTCTCTGTCCATCTCTCGCCCCCCCCCCTCTCTCCATAATCCTATTCAAGTTTTTTGCTTTTTTTTTTTCCCGGCCTGACAGTGTTGGACGCAAACATACATTTTCTTTTTATTTGGCGGCCTCTTGACCCATTGCTGGAACCCACGCTTGCATAATTTACACAAAATGTTTAATGAAGGCGACAACAAATATCAGATATGCCCCCGGAATAAATGCTGCCAAACATCGCGTCTTAAACATTGAATGCCAGCTCTCACGCAGCGATGCGAGATTTCTCAGTGATGAGCCGGTCGTGTTATGTTGTGACAACATTGTATTTAACATAAGAAGGCATAAATAAAAGTGTGGGTGTGTGTGTATGTTGGGGGAAGGGGGGCATCATCAACAAGACCAGAATTCTGGATAGAAACAAAGATGCACCAAGAAAATAAGAGCTCAATCAAGATAGCACCAAATAAGTAACAACCCCCCAATCCAAACCCACACAATTTTTTTCCACTTCTAAAACGGAACAACATCAGAGAAAAGACGTCGTATGACGCAGTGACAAAGGCAAACAAGTATCGTTAAACTGTGGATTAACATGCCATGAGATACCAACACTTATCCTATGATCCCCAGCTCAGGAGTATCGTATTTTGTATCTTTTAAATCAGATGTAATGCTTAACATGAACACCACACCCTCCTCGCCACCCTCCTCATCACCCTCCTCATCAAATCAAGCGTTTAAAACTCATGAATAACATCGACCCCCTCCGTGCAACCCTGTTTATCCACCCTCCTAAACAATCTCCTCACCAGACTCCTCACCACCCATCTCCCCTACCACTCCCCACCCTCCTCACCAACCTCCTCCCTACCCTCCCCACCATCCTCCTCACCACCCACATCACCACCCTCCTCACCACCCTCCTCATCACCCTCCTCACCAACCTCCTCACCACCCTCCTCACCAACCTCCTCATCACCCTCCTCACACCCTCCTCACCACCATCCTCACTCCCTCCTCACCCCCCTCCTCATCACCCTCCTCACCAACCTCCTCCCCACCCTCCTCACCAACCTCCTCCTCACCCTCCTCACACCCTCCTCACCACCATCCTCACCACCACCTCACCAACCTCCTGACCATCCTCCTCACCACCGATTCACCAACCTCCTCACCAACCTCCTCACCAACCTCCTCACCAACCTCCTCACCACCCTCCTCACCACCAACTCACCAACCAGCTCATCAACCTCCTCACAACCCTCTTCACCAACCTCCTCACCAACCTCTTCACCACCCTCCTCACAAACCAACTCACCAACCTCCTCACCACCATCGTCACCTCCCTCCTCATCACCCTCCTCACCAACCTCCTCACCACCATCCTCACTTCCTCCTCACCACCCTCCTCAGCAACCTGCTCACCACCATCCTCACTTCCCTCCTCACCACCCTCCTTACCAACCTGCTCACCACCCTCCTCCCCACCCTCCTCACCACCCAACTCACCAACCGCCATTGAGTTTTTTAAGGTTGAGGAAGCCATCTTATGTAAAATATATTCAATTTTAAGCTACAAACCGTTTTTGTATCCATTAACATCTTCACACTAAATTGCAGTGCAAAAACGGGAAATAACCCAATCTCGCGACTTTTAACGATTGTCTCTCGTCCCTTTCCCTTTTCATTCCCCCCCCCCCCGATAACACCCCCCCCCCCAACCGGCCTTTTTTCTTCTTCTGACCACAGTCTTAGAATGGCGAAGCACACAATTCGTTAACCTCCGCTCTCAGTACAACTGTTCTCACTGCCTCGCCAGTCTTAATCCAGTTTTCTCTTCCACACGGCCATCGACTTTTTCCCTTGAAACAGGAGACCCCCGGACACAGGGTCCAGACTTGATTCACGGCCATGAGACCTTTATTTATACAATGGCCTATTGAGAGGAGGCCTTTATTGCTTCATTTGTATGGAATCTCGTCCAGCGCCGACCCTCGTAAGCTTTTCTTTTTGGCTCTACTTTTGGTATTAGTTTTCCTGTTGGAGTGCCGCTTTCCACCCTGATTTTGTTGTTTTCAGTGCCGTTAGTTTTTTCTTCCAGCTCTTCGTCTGCAGCGATTTGAATGAAAACAGCCGAACAATGGCTGGTAAAAACAGCACTGAGAGTTGAACGAACTCACCATCGTTGAAGATTTGTGCTACTTCTTTCAGGGACGGACCATATAATGAGGGCAAGAGAAGGAGAAATATAGTGAGTGAAAGAGAGAGAGAGAGAGAGAAAGAGTACAATAGATAGATACAGGTCAAAGACATAATATATTAATACGTACTGTTATCAGTATGGAGAAATTAATCTCTTACTTAAGAATGTGGCTCGTTCTAAAAAAAAGTACATAGCAAAAGACGATAACACATGTTAAATACAATAACAAAGAATACGATACTAAAACCGCAGGGCTTATTACAATTAATAGATTTTATTATGTTAATTTTAAATTAACAAAACAAATGAAATAAAATTAAAGCTATTGTCTTACAGTATAATGATTGGCTTGTGCTGGTAAAATGTTAAAGATACAATGTTGTTAAAAGGTACAATGATGAAAAGGAATCTAAACACATCTTGTAAACAAATCTCTGTCTCGTAGCAAAGCTCTATAGCAAAAATGGCACACGCTCAAAATAACTCTCGTCTGATCTGCCTTCTGTCACTCAATCTCTAACTCTAGGCGTTTATATAGCCTGTTTCAAAAGTAATTCTGGAACGGACTTACGCATTGTATTCCTTTTTCGATATTTCTACAGAATTCTACAGAATTCTAGTAACAATACAGACCATAGATTTTAATTAGTTGTAACCAAGGTCTAGAGAGACTCTATTTAGTAAGCCACACACTAAAAGCGCTGCCAAACTTGGGGTCAGCTTAAGTTCATTCACCAGAAAAGATGAATAAAAGCAAACGAGACGCCTATAATAATAATAATAATAGTATATATATGATAGAAAGATAGAAAATAGATAGATAGATAGACAGAAAGACATATGGATTGAAAGAAAGAAAGATGGATAGATAGATGAATAGATAGATAGATAGATGGATACAAGATGAAAGATAGATAGATACATAGATACATAGATAGATAAATGAATTGAAAGATAGATAGATAGATAGTTACGTGGATAGATATATAGATAATAGATAGATAGACAGAAAGATGGATAGACATAAGATAGATAGATGGATAGATAGATAGACAGATAGAGAGATGGATAGACAGAAAGATAGATATATAGATAAAAAGATAGAGAAAAGATAGGTAGATGAAAGATAGATAGATAGATACATATATAGATACATAGATAGATACATAGATAGATAAATGGAATGATAGACAGAAAGATAGATAGATATAAATAGATAAGAGATAGATGGATAGACGGATAGATAGATGGATAGACAGAAAGATAGATGGATAGACAGAAAGATAGATGGATGGATGGATAGATGGATAGATGGATGGATGGATGGATGGATAGTTAGATATACAGATTGATTGATAGATAGACAGACATATATATAGATTGATTGATAGACAGAGGAATATATAGATAGATAGATAGATAGATAGATAGATGGATTGATAGATAGATAGATAGATAGATAGATAGATAGATGGATAGTTAGATAGATAGATAGATAGATAGATAGATAGATAGATAGATAGATAGATAGATAGATAGATAGATAGATAGATAGATAGATAGATAAAAACTTTAAATTGATCAGTCATGACGAAGTACAGTAATGCCATTCTGTAGAAATAATTCATAAAAAAATACTTGTCTACGTCCTCTATGACGCCACATACGGACCCTAAAAACCACTCGGCTTAGAATGAGGATTTTTGCTAGGCAATTAGTTAACCCTCGAAGAAGGTTGTATGAGTGCATTAGCGGGCGAAGGCTTTCCCGAGGTTGTGGGGTGGGGGGGGTGGAAAAGATTAGCGCCCGATATTACCCCCCACCAACTATTTTCATTTTAACATAATTTCAAAGCGTTCAGTACATGACATTTGAATTTATGTATGGCTAAATGACATTTGAATATATGTATGGCTAAATGACATTTGAATATATGTACGGCTAAATGACATTTGAATATATTTATGGCTAAATGACATTTGAATATATGTATGGCTAAATGACATTTGAATATATGTATGGCTAAAGGACATTTGAATATATGTATGGCTAAAGGACATTTGAATATATGTATGGCTAAATGACATTTGAAATTATGTATGGCTAATGGACATTTGAATATATGTATGGCTAAAGGACATTTGAATATATGTATGGCTAAAGGACATTTGAATATATGTATGGCTAAATGACATTTGAATATATTTATGGCTAAATGACATTTGAATATATGTATGGCTAAATGACATTTGAATATATGTATGGCTAAAGGACATTTGAATATATGTATGGCTAAAGGACATTTGAATATATGTATGGCTAAATGACATTTGAAATTATGTATGGCTAATGGACATTTGAATATATGTATGGCTAAAGGACATTTGAATATATGTATGGCTAAAGGACATTTGAATATATGTATGGCTAAATGACATTTGAAATTATGTATGGCTAAATGAAATTTGAATATATATATGGCTAAATGACATTTGAATATATGTATGGCTAAATGAAATTTGAATATATGTATGGCTAAATGACATTTGAATATATGTATGGCTAAATGACATTTGAATATATGTATGGCTAAATGACATTTGAATATATGTATGGCTAAATGACATTTGAATATATGTATGGCTAAAGGACATTTGAATATATGTATGGCTAAAGGACATTTGAATATATGCATGGCTAAATGAAAATTTGAATATATGTATGGCTAAAGGACATTTGAATATATGTATGGCTAAATGACATTTGAAATTATGTATGGCTAAATGACATTTGAAATTATGTATGGCTAAAGGACATTTGAATATATGTATGGCTAAAGGACATTTGAAATTATGTATTCTACAGGGGCAGGCAGGTGTTTTGATATGCTAAGAAATAAAATGCCTCCGCACAAATGTATATTTTATTTTGATAAAGAGTAAGAACTTTTACATTTTGAGAAAGGCAAGGTAGAGTAGGTGATGGAGGACAGGCAGACTGTTGGAGAATGAAAGGGCAGGGGAGCATGGGTGAGACGGTAGGGGAGTCTAAGTAGTAAGGGCAGTGTTTGGGGGAGAGCGCAAGGAAGGTGAGAGGGCAGGGAGGGAAGGAGGTGGGCCGTTTTAGGTGTAAAGAAGGCCAGTGTGGGCGGTAAGTTGCAAAAGGTAAAGGGAAAAGGCACTACATGGTGACTGGGCAGAGAGTAAGGGTTAGGGTTAAATAAAGGGAAGAGGAACTACAAGGTGACTGGGCAGAGGGTAAGGGTTAGGGTTAAATAAAGGGAAGAGGTGACTGGGCAGAGAGTAAGGGTTACGGTTAAATAAAGGGAAGAGGTGACTGGGCAGAGAGTAAGTGTTATGGTTAAATAAAGGGAAGAGGTGACTGGGCAGAGAGTAAAGGTTATGGTTAAATAAAGGGAAGAGGTGACTGGGCAGAGAGTAAGGGTTATGGTTAAATAAAGGGAAGAAGTAAAGGAGCGCAAAACATTAGAGTCTGTTGTGTGGGGCGTTACGCTTTGGGTGCGGAGGATGAGGGCGTAGGGGTGTTATGTTAGATAGTGAGGGTGTGTGTGGGGGGTCAGTAAGTTTTCTTGAAATGAAGATACCGCGAGTAAAATTAGTATTTTAACAGTATAATTTTTGTGAGATCATTCTATGTGTACATCTTTCAGACAGGAGGTAAGGGGGGGGGGTGGGGGGAATTATTTTAAAACTATTGTTAAAAATTATATAAAAACATTCTAAGAAAATAGTTCCAGTTAAAACGTCTGTCACATGATACAGATAATAAGTCCAGAGAATATTAACAAAGAACGAGCAAAGGCGCCGAATTCTTGCGTTTTCTATTCCCCCGTGGCGTCACGTTGGAAATATAAGAACGTTTGATATTAGCTATCCCGGAAAATCAAAATCTAGGGCGCTATCCCTTTTGGAAGAGCACACGTGTCTGAAAGGGGCGTTCAGTATCAGCGCCTCACATCCCTGCGCAAGACCGCACAGTTACGCGTCCATCTTTTGATTAATGAAGTGTAGGTTGTGTCTTGGGTATGTCCCGACGAAATTAAAAAATTACGCACCACCTCTTTTAACCTTTTCACATCCAAAACACTTTCCTTGGGACCTACTGGATCTCCGTATCCAGGCATTTCCCATGGCGCAAATTATTGTGTTTCTTCCACGCTACACAATCTCAAAAAAAACAACAACAACACATCTGTCGAATTAGATTTCACAAAATCCTTCGCCACTTCCCCACATCTCAACACTTTTGACAAACAACATCGCATTACTACACTAAGGATTTGCGCACCAATGGACCTTCCAATAAAATAACAAATGATATCTCGCCCTCGCTGAACAGCGACATCTCTTGAATGTTTTTAAATCAGTGAGCCGCGGTTCAGAAAGTTGATGTTTGGGCGTTGTTCCTCACTGCCAAAAAAATACAACAAAAAACAAAAAAAAAATCTATTGACTTCACGGAAGTTTAGGAAGAACACACCCGTCAATCAGTTTTCTTTCAATGACTTTATAATAACGAGGAAAGATTTTTTGTTGTTCTTTGTTTTAAAAAACAACAACAAAAAATGCGGGTTTTTGTGTGGGTGTGTTTTTGTTTCTTTTCCTGACAGTTTGTAAGCATGAGGTTCAGAGTCACGTGATGCTTTTGTGTTTTCCATTTTAACTTTTAACAATAGTCGCGTGATTTTTAAGTTTTTCTGGTTTAAATATTACACTAGAGTGCTTTTATATTTGTCTCAGTCATTATATAGAAAAGTCTCATGTTGTTTAGTTGTTTACTGCCTGAATATTTTAAAATTACGTGAAATTAAAATGTTCACTGTTAAATATGTATATATTACACACACACACACACACACATATATATATATTCAGGTGATGCTAAGCTGTTAATTGTTCAATCAGCCTTTGAATGAACTCAGTTCCATTGGATTCCCCCCAAGACTGGATGGGTTTATTCTTTCACTGTGCATCACTTGGACACGTTACAATTTTTTTTAAAGCTTTAAACATATCTTTACGGTTTAATGGCGTAACTAAGACAACACGGCGGGTAAAGCAATGAGACAGAAAACAACCAACAACAAACCCTCTGTAGATGACCGATGTCCTAATGGTCATCATGAGAGAGAGAGCGAGATACGAGGCTTTGAAATATCGCCAGGGCTACTGATGATTTTTTTAAAACTTCGGTTCAAAGCTCACCGTCATGATATTATACTTTTGCTGTTCAAAAGTAACATCATACTTATTTTACCGTGTGTTTAAAATTATACCATCATGACATGATATTATTTTACTTCAAAGATCACATCAGACCTATTTTACTGCGGTTCAAAGGTCATCATCATAATATTATATAATTTTAAGTGAAAGGTCACATAATACTTATTTTACTGCGGTTCAAAGGTCATCATCATAATATTATATTACCGAGGTCGCGAAAATAATGAAAAAAACGCATGTGGGTAGGGACAGAGAGGATTAAAGACAACAAAGAACTCAAAGATACGAAAAAATAATGGCTTGAAGTGCACATATCCTCAATATTTTGCGTGCAACCTGTGTTAAAAGCCAGTAACTCCTCTACAAGCCACTAATCATTCCCAGGGTTGCAATTTTTGGCCTCATTTGCACAAACCTTGGATTGGAACAAGGCGTCAGTATGAGATCAACACGAACCTCTGACGAGACTCCAATGACTTATGACGCGGTAGAGGTCGAACAAGGGAAACGCTTAGCCGCTGGTCAATGATGCATGAGAGGATGAGACTGGAGCAGGCTTGTCGTTAGAAACTCACGCTGAGGAGTCGGATCGTGCCCCCGACAGTCTGCTTAGTGTCATTTGCCTCCCTTGACCATGTTCTTGACACCTCAGATTAAGGGCCCCGATTCTACTCCACGGGCATGGAGGCACTTCGCTCCCCTGACAGGTCTGAGAGCGGAAAATTAGGAGCCAAAGGGGAATGACGAGTAAATAATGAGGGAAATGATATTTGTGGGTAGTGGTGTGAGGAAGACGTTTTGAAGGACACCTGAAGATATAACGAAAGATGGAGTAGTGAGGAGAATGTGGAAGGATATTGTGTGTGGAGATGTGAGTACAAAATTATGGAGGGGTAAAAGGTGAGGATTTTAGGAGGAGCTGTGTGAGAAGGAGTTGTTTGGAGGAGGTGTGAGAAGGAGTTGTTAGGAGGAGGTGTGTGAGAAGGAGTTGTTGGGAGGAGATGTGTGAGAAGGAGTTGTTAGGAGGAGGATGTGTGAGAAGGAGTTGTTAGGAGGGGGCGTGAGAAGGAGTTGTTAGGAGGAGGTGTGAGAAAGTATGAGGAGGAAATGTGAGGAGGATAAATGAGAATGGGTTTAAGGAGAAGGTGTGAGTAGGATGTGTGAGATGGTTTGTGGAGGAGGTATGAGGAGGAACTGTGATGGGGAGTTGTGAGGAGCAGGTAGTTCGTGAAAAAATGAGTCGAAGTTAGATGGTAATGCAAACTTAAGCACTGAAAGACCAATAACAATATGGAGGCAAAATCTAGGAAGGAACGAACTTATAATTAGATTACGATTTGGATTATATATCTTATCCCAGATAAGAGAAATGATAAGAGCAGGCCCTTTATCTAAATTGATTTCAAATATTTTGTCACGATTAGTCCAAAAGCATTTAGTCAGTTATAGTTGCTCTCTTGGTGAAAGGAATGACTTCATTTGAGATTCAAATAAAAATAATTTAACCACTCCGTTTTAAACTTTTCTGACTGAAACTCGAAATATGTCTAATCCTATTGCTTAACATATGTCACAATGTATTTACGTTTGGCCATAGGTGAAAAAAAAATGTGTTTTATGTCTTCATCAAAAGTAAACATGTGAGGCATGAGATATACCGTCAGGGAAAGTTGGTTTGATCTTCTCAAGTTTAGACTCATCTCGTCCACTAGTGTTTTATCTGTTAACAGCCGTAAAGTGTAATGTTCTGTATACAGATGTAGAGTGTAATGTTCTGTAAAGAGATGTAGAGTGTAATGTTCTGTAAAGAGATGTAGAGTGTAATGTTCTGTATAGGATCGTAAACTGCAATTTTCTGCAAACAGATGTAGAGTGTAATGTTCTGTAAAGAGATGTAGAGTGTAATGTTCTGTAAAGAGATGTAGAGTGTAATGTTCTGTAAACAGATGCAGAGTGTAATGTTCTGTAAAGAGATGTAGAGTGTAATGTTCTGCAAACAGATGTAGAGTGTAATGTTCTGTAAAGAGATGTAGAGTGTAATGTTCTGTAAAGAGATGTAGAGTGTAATGTTCTGCAACCGATGTAGAGTGTAATGTTCTGTAAACAGATGTAGAGTGTAATGTTCTGCAAACAGATGTAGAGTGTAATGTTCTGTAAAGAGATGTGTAGAGTGTAATGTTCTGTAAAGAGATGTTGAGTGTAATGTTCTGTAAAGAGATGTAGAGTGTAATGTTCTGTAAAGAGATGTAGAGTGTAATGTTCTGCAAACAGATGTAGAGTGTAATGTTCTGTAAAGAGATGTAGAGTGTAATGTTCTGTAAAGAGATGTAGAGTGTAATGTTCTGTAAAGAGATGTAGAGTGTAATGTTCTGCAAACAGATGTAGAGTGTAATGTTCTGTAAAGAGATGTAGAGTGTAATGTTCTGTAAAGAGATGTAGAGTGTAATGTTCTGTAAAGAGATGTAGAGTGTAATGTTCTGCAAACAGATGTAGAGTGTAATGTTCTGCAAACAGGTGTAGAGTGTAATGTTCTGTAAAGAGATGTAGAGTCTAATGTTCTGCAAACAGATGCAGAGTGTTATGTTCTGTAAAGAGATGTAGAGTGTAATGTTCTGTAAAGAGATGTAGAGTGTAATGTTCTGTAAACAGATGCAGAGTGTAATGTTCTGTAAAGATATGTAGAGTCTAATGTTCTGCAAACACATGTAGAGTGTAATGTTCTGTAAAGAGATGTAGAGTGTAATGTTCTGCAAACAGGTGTAGAGTGTAATGTTCTGTAAAGAGATGTAGAGTGTAATGTTCTGCAAACAGATGTAGAGTGTAATGTTCTGTAAAGAGATGTAGAGTGTAATGTTCTGTAAAGAGATGTAGAGTGTAATGTTCTGTAAAGAGATGTAGAGTGTAATGTTCTGTAAAGAGATAAAGAGTCTAATGTTCTGTAAAGAGATGTAGAGTGTAATGTTCTGTAAAGAGATGTAGAGTGTAATGTTCTGCAAACAGATGTAGAGTGTAATGTTCTGCAAACAGATGTAGAGTGTAATGTTCAATAAAGAGATGTAGAGTGTAATGTTCTGCAAACAGATGTAGAGTGTAATGTTCTGTAAAGAGATGTAGAGTCTAATGTTCATTAAAGAGATGTAGAGTGTAATGTTCTGGAAACAGATGCAGAGTGTAATGTTCTGTAAAGAGATGTAGAGTGTAATTTTCTGCAAACAGATGTAGAGTGTAATGTTCTGCAAAGAGATGTAGAGTGTAATGTTCTGCAAAGAGATGTAGAGTGTAATGTTCTGTAAAGAGATGTTGAGTGTAATGTTCTGTAAAGAGATGTAGAGTGTAATGTTCTGTAAACAGATGTAGAGTGTAATGTTCTGTAAAGAGATGTAGAGTGTAATGTTCTGTAAAGAGATGTAGAGTGTAATGTTCTGTAAACAGATGTAGAGTGTAATGTTCTGTAAAGAGATGTAGAGTGTAATGTTCTTTAAAGAGATGTAGAGTGTAATGTTCTGTAAAGAGATGTAGAGTGTAATGTTCTGTAAAGAGATGTAGAGTGTAATGTTCTGTAAAGAGATGTAGAGTCTAATGTTCTATAAAGAGATGTAGAGGGTAATGTTCTGCAAACAGATGCAGAGTGTAATGTTCTGTAAAGAGATGTAGAGTGTAATGTTCTGCAAACAGATGTAGAGTGTAATGTTCTGTATAGGATCGTAAACTGCAATTTTCTGCAAACAGATGTAGAGTGTAATGTTCTGTAAAGAGATGTAGAGTGTAATGTTCTGTAAAGAGATGTAGAGTGTAATGTTCTGTAAACAGATGCAGAGTGTAATGTTCTGTAAAGAGATGTAGAGTGTAATGTTCTGCAAACAGATGTAGAGTGTAATGTTCTGTAAAGAGATGTAGAGTGTAATGTTCTGTAAAGAGATGTAGAGTGTAATGTTCTGCAACCGATGTAGAGTGTAATGTTCTGTAAACAGATGTAGAGTGTAATGTTCTGCAAACAGATGTAGAGTGTAATGTTCTGTAAAGAGATGTGTAGAGTGTAATGTTCTGTAAAGAGATGTAGAGTGTAATGTTCTGTAAAGAGATGTAGAGTGTAATGTTCTGTAAAGAGATGTAGAGTGTAATGTTCTGCAAACAGATGTAGAGTGTAATGTTCTGTAAAGAGATGTAGAGTGTAATGTTCTGCAAACAGATGTAGAGTGTAATGTTCAATAAAGAGATGTAGAGTGTAATGTTCTGCAAACAGATGTAGAGTGTAATGTTCTTTAAAGAGATGTAGAGTCTAATGTTCATTAAAGAGATGTAGAGTGTAATGTTATGGAAACAGATGCAGAGTGTAATGTTCTGTAAAGAGATGTAGAGTGTAATTTTCTGCAAACAGATGTAGAGTGTAATGTTCTGCAAAGAGATGTAGAGTGTAATGTTCTGCAAAGAGATGTGGAGTGTAATGTTCATTAAAGAGATGTTGAGTGTAATGTTCTGTAAAGAGATGTTGAGTGTAATGTTCTGTAAACAGATGTAGAGTGTAATGTTCTGTAAAGAGATGTAGAGTGTAATGTTCTGTAAAGAGATGTAGAGTGTAATGTTCTGTAAAGAGATGTAGAGTGTAATGTTCTGTAAAGAGATGTAGAGTGTAATGTTCTGTAAAGAGATGTAGAGTGTAATGTTCTGTAAAGAGATGTAGAGTGTAATGTTCTGTAAAGAGATGTAGAGTGTAATGTTCTGTAAAGAGATGTAGAGTGTAATGTTCTGTAAAGAGATGTAGAGTGTAATGTTCTGTAAAGAGATGTAGAGTGTAATGTTCTGTAAACAGATGTAGAGTGTAATGTTCTGTAAAGAGATGTAGAGTGTAATGTTCTGTAAACAGATGTAGAGTGTAATGTTCTGTAAAGAGATGTTGAGTGTAATGTTCTGTAAAGAGATGTAGAGTGTAATGTTCTGTAAACAGATGTAGAGTGTAATGTTCTGTAAAGAGATGTAGAGTCTAATGTTCATTAAAGAGATGTAGAGTCTAATGTTCATTAAAGAGATGTAGAGTGTAATGTTCTATAAAGAGATGTAGAGGGTAATGTTCTGCAAACAGATGCAGAGTGTAATGTTCTGTAAAGAGATGTAGAGTGTAATGTTCTGCAAACAGATGTAGAGTGTAATGTTCTGTAAAGAGATGTAGAGTGTAATTTTCTGCAAACAGATGTAGAGTGTAATGTTCTGCAAAGAGATGTAGAGTGTAATGTTCTGTAAAGAGATGTAGAGTGTAATGTTCTGCAAACAGATGTAGAGTGTAATGTTCTGCAAACAGATGTAGAGTGTAATGTTCTGCAAACAGATGTAGAGTGTAATGTTCTGCAAATAGATGTAGAGTGTAATGTTCTGCAAACAGATGTAGAGTGTAATGTTCTGCAAACAGATGTAGAGTGTAATGTTCTGCAAACAGCCTTGTTACGTTACGTTAAGGTTTCGAAAAATGTAATCCTTGTTATTTTTTTGCTCTCAGAGTAAACAATTTTAACAAGAGACTGAGCAAAACAGTATGCAAAGAAAATGATACCAAAGCTAGTTATACTGACAATATTCAATTTAATTAAATTATTACATTTCTATACCAATATAAATTCGAATGCTGAAGAAAAAAACAACCTTATCAACTTACAGATTTACCATAAAGAACAGCAAGTGAAAAAGTACACTGCTCAAAATAAAAATATTAATTTACACACACAATTATAAACGTCTCGTATATGTTAGGAAATAAAGCCTCTCTCGCTGTCCCTGCTAAGAAACCAGCCAGCCTGTATCTAGCGATTAAATCGAAGCGATCTTGTAAAGATATTATAGAAAATGTGTCACCTAATAGTCCACTTTAGAACGGATAGCACGCATTCGAACGGAAACAACATTTTACCAATCAAGGGCGGGGTTGGTAAGGAATGACGCGGCACATTTACTGGGCGTAAGATATATAATCCAATTCGTAATCTAATTATTAATGTCTTTATCCCAGACATTGGCCGAATATGGTTGTCGTTCTTTTTTTTTTTTATCCTGCAGCACAGCAAGTGATAAAGTATAATATTAGAAAGGTAAGAATATTAATCTATTCACGAAGTGAAAAATATTTTAAGTTTTGTAAGGATCCTGTAAATCTGGTAATTATCGTACGTCTGCCGGTCACAGTCAACTGTTGTATTATTTATCGTTAAGGAGTCAGAACACCCCAGCACAGAAAGTATAAAAATTCAATCGTCGCAAAGTAGTGTCTACCTCCATGTAGACTTTCCGGAAAATGTAAACACTCCTTCCCAATCAAAGGCGATGGGGAAAGGCGTGGCAACACGTGCAATCAAGATAATTGGCGACCTCAGTAACAAAACCAAAGGGGGAGGTAAGGAATGCATGCCGCGGCTCCACACCACGCAAGGTGAACAAAAACTAGGTCAACACACAGGCTATAACACAGCCGTAAAGTATACTGTTCTGTAAACAGCCGTAAAGTGTATTGTTCTGTAAACAGCCGTAAAGTGTACTGTTCTGTAAATAGCCGTAAACTGCATTGTTCTGTAAACAGCCGTAAAGTGTATTGTTCTGTAAACAGCCGTAAAGTGTATTGTTCTGTAAACAGCCGTAAAGTGTATTGTTCTGTAAACAGCCGTAAAGTGTATAGTTCAGTAAACAGCCGTAAAGTGTATTGTTCTGTAAACAGCCGTAAAGTGTATTGTTCTGTAAACAGCCGTAAAGTGTATTGTTCTGTAAACAGCCGTAAAGTGTATTGTTCTGTAAACAGCCGTAAAGTGTATTGTTCTGTAAACAGCCGTAAAGTGTATTGTTCTGTAAACAGCCGTAAAGTGTATTGTTCTGTAAACAGCCGTAAAGTGTATTGTTCTGTAAACAGCCGTAAAGTGTATTGTTCTGTAAACAGCCGTAAAGTGTATTGTTCTGTAAACAGCCGTAAAGTGTATTGTTCTGTAATGTTTCGGGAACCTTCTCTCAGGTTAAAGCCTCCACAAATACAAAGTAAGGCACACAGTTTCATACGAAAGTAATATTACAGGTCATGTCGATTATTAGAGGATGGGGCAGTTATCCCACAAACTTAAACAGACCTACCGTGTACTGTTTTAGAGAGTCAATTTTGAAAATAGACCCCCTTGGATGTGGGGGGTGGGGGTGGTGGTAGTAGTTTGGCGAACCATATAAAAATTATTTAATAAGTCTGATGAAAAGATCTCATTGCTAGCAATTTCACAAAGAGTTTATTTACATGGATAAATGGCATGGGTGCAGTGGAGCAGCTAGATTTGATGACACCTGTGGCGGGCATTGATAGTGACACACCTAATTAATGAAAACTACAATGCGTACAGATTACACTTTTTAAAAAAAAAGTCTATCTTAAGATAATGAAATGGACCGAAAATGTCACCCTTAAAATAAGTGCGGCCGGGGTAGATCGCCCCACTCAGAGGCATAGCGAGGGTGTTTGGCGCCCGGGGATAAGATTTGCGCCCGGGGACAAGATCCATTTTAAAGCGGCCCCTTTTCTTTTTTTTTCAACTCTCAAACCCATTATTTTTTACCAATAGTATAATATCAAAGCACATTTTGGTGCCCCTAACTAGCTGGCGCCCGGGGACATCTGTCCCTCTGCCCCCTCGCTACGCCTCTGGCCCCACTGCAGCGGCCCCCCCCCCTTTTCATACGTCCGCGATTGGTTGGTATAAACCGTGGTTTGATGATTCGAGGTGATATGTATCCTGAACGTTAAGTTCGACGAATCTAAAATGTATTCGTATTTATATTTTACATTAGGTCCACGATGCACAGAATAGGATCGGACGTCCAGGATATGTTTGAAGATATTATATCCTGACCTAAGGTCAATATCTTTATCCGTAGTAAACCCTACATCCATCCTTACGCCCAAAACTTCGGGACGTATCCTTAAAGAGTTTCTTGTAACAATCAAGGCCTTACCGATCACTCTTCTTACCCTCCCCACCCCATCCCAGACGCGGCCCCCCCCTATCCCTCCACCATTTTATCTCATCACGTGAGGCCAGGGGGAGATAACAAATTGGACCCTGATCATTGCAGCCAGCCAATCATCGAAATTCCCCCGGGCTGACCGAGACACTCACAGAGTGCACGGGGAGCAGTCCATTTCGACTGCTACGAGAAACAATCGCAAAAGGAGTATACAATTTAAGTTCCTGACGAGTTTAAGTGTATTTCAAGTCCACTCATAGAAATTACAACTAAATATATCCTAGACATTATGAAAATAATCAAAACTTATTTATAATAGTGGGGTCATTTGTGTTAATATTACCCAGGGCGAAAACAAACGTGCATTTGGAGACCGAGCACTTGGAGACCGTGCACTTGGAGACCGTGCACTTGGAGATCGTGAACTTAGAGCCTGTGCACTTAGAGATCGTTCACTTAGAGCCCGTGCACTTGGAGACCGGAGACCGTACACTTAGTGAGCGTGCACTTGGCTATTGTGCACTTAGAGCCCGTGCACTTGGAGACCGTGCAATTGGAGACCACGCTCTTGGAGACCGTGGACTTAGAGACCGTGCATTTGGAGACCGTGCACTTGGAGACCGTTTTTTTCAAAGTCTATTTGTAGGAATGGCATCAGAAGCCATTTCTTGTACATCTCTGACGACCAAATTTTAGCTCTCCAAAATACCGCTTCACGGTTTGAGAAATACTTTGAAACACTGTTATCTCTTGATGGCAGACTGAAAGCAACAGAGCTAAATTTTGCTTTAGCTTCGAAAAAAAAAGGGGGGGGGGGAAGAGGAGCCTCTAACATTAAACAAAAAAAGGAGTCTACTTCTTTGACAAATTATGTAAACATATTCCATATGCAACATAAAGATAACGACATCACTTCCGTTTTACCAGAGTGCCATTAACAACAGAGCAGCCATGTGATGCGAATAATGTCCAACTTTTCATGCTAATTAATACATGAATTTGCCAACTTTTTTTTCTCCTCGCTAAAATATAAAAATAGAACACAAATCGTTCGAGTTACACATAAGATAGAACACAAATCATTCGAGTTACACATACGATAGAACACAAATCATTCGAGTTACACATAAGATAGAACACAAATCATTCGAGTTACACATAACATAGAACACAAATCATTCGAGTTACACATAACATAGAACACAAATCATTCGAGTTACACATAACATAGAACACAAATCATTCGAGTTACACATAAGATGGAACACAAATCATTCGAGTTACACATAAGATACAACACAAATCATTCGAGTTACACATAAGATAGAACACAAATCATTCGAGTTATACATAAGATAGAACACAAATCATTCGAGTTACACATAAGATAGAGCACAAATCATTCGAGTTACACTTAAGATAGAACACAAATCATTCGAGTTACACATAACATAGAACACAAATCATTCGAGTTACACATAACATAGAACACAAATCATTCGAGTTACACATAAGATGGAACACAAATCATTCGAGTTACACATAAGATAGAACACAAATCATTCGAGTTACAGATAACATAGAACACAAATCATTAAAGTTACACATAACATAGAACACAAATCATTCAAGTTACACATAACATAGAACACAAATCATTCAAGTTACACATAACATAGAACACAAATCATTCAAGTTACACATAACATAGAACACAAATCGTTCGAGTTACACATAAGATAGAACACAAATCATTCGAGCTACACATAAGATAACAGCACTCTTAGAAGGCGTGGAATAAAAGCACACCCAGAAATTATGCTAATGTTTTTACAATATATCCTTCACGCTCCTCTATGAATTCAACAAATGACTAGTGGATCAATGGTATTCAATCTATATGTAAGCAATGCAACACTTTCATCCCAACGAAGGAGCTGGCTAGACAGGTCACACATACATCCGCTCCTTATACTTATGACATTGATGAGCAGATTGGTTCCCCTTTCCATACCTGTCAATCATATTAGCTCTCTTCTTCCTTCATGATGATCAATATTTCGGACACATTGATTTTTTTTTTCTTTCGATGAAGACCCCCCACCCCCACCCCCCACCAAACCACCCTTTCCCCCGCTATGCACTAGGACTCGTGGAAGGCGACCAGCGTTTCTAATTGAACCCTCAGTTTTCCTATACAGAGACTACTTAACATCGGATCAGTAGAATTGGCTTTCTAGCCATGTCTCAGGATTATAGAACTAACCTATTTAACCAGAGTCTTAGATGCAACAGTCCCTTGGAGTCGAATTTGAATATGGGAGTGTATCTCGGAAAAGTGAAAAGAAAAAATAAATAATTGTCCTTAATTTATGTGTGTTGTGCTGTTTTTGTTTTGATTTGTTTAAAGACATGCCCAGCAGGAGGTTTTAAGGTTGACTCAAAATAGCTGCTCTCGGGGCCGTCTTGGTTTCACAGAGAACAAATATTGACGTCATCACCATGCAAGTAATACACAGAAGTTTGAAAGCGTGTTCGAGGATGGCTCCCGGCGTTTATCTCCCACGAACTCATAAATCACGGACGGCCCTCTCAGATCTGTGCATACTGAACAGCGGTGTCCACTAGAATGACCATAAATCAGGGACCTGCCTGCGTGTAATGTCCGAAAATCTAATTGTGTGTGTGTGCGTGTGTGCGTGTGTGTGTGTGTGTGTGTCTATGAATTAGAATTAGCCTGTTGTTCTATGAATTGTAAACGCTTGTTTAATTTTGGAGATTTACTGTCTAGGCTCAGGACGCGTTGCTTTAACGGGTCCGGATATAGGATACACCTTGTTAGCTCTTGACAATTGGACACAGTATGCTAACTCTTGACAATAGGAAAAAAAATTATGTTTACTGTTGACAATAGGACCCATTGTGCTAACGCTTGACAATAACATACATTATGCTAACTTTTGACAATCGAACACATAATGTTAACTCTTGACATTAGGACACATCATGCCAACTGTTGAGATAGGACACATGTAAAAAAAAAAACCAATAGGTATATTTTTTCGTCTCCACGTAGATAGATATGCTAGAAGTAAGCCCCCCCCCCCGCTGTCTACGGGGCAGTGTTAGGCATACAAGTAAATATATTTATAGCTTAGCACCGAGCACCAAAATTAATTCTCTATAAAATTTTTTATACGATCCGATCATTAATTAACAAGTCGAATTATTCTATATCAAGATGGGTGTGCGCTAAGGGTGCACTCTCAGCTCAAATTGCGATCATTATGAAGAGGGCCAGGCTCACCTGACGGACCTTGATGACATTACTCTGGTGGCTGGTGTGAAACCATACATTAAAAATGATCCCAAGCTTAGACATAATCAATAAATATGACATACGTAAATGGAATAGTTTTCAAAAAAAAAATTGATATTGCTCATCGGATGCAGTTTTGTTTATGTTCACAAGTTGACCACGAGCAATCGATAGGAGGAAGTGACGTACTGTGTCGAGGTCAAGGGATTACGTAATGGGAGATATTCCCAGATAGAACTTTCCCCAATAGGGATTCTAAAACTGTGCAATATGTCTCGTTTTTCGATGATAATTTATGGATGCATACAAACGATTGACAATCCGCAACAAATCGCTACAGGGAATTCACAACGGGATACGTAAGATTGTTTTACATAATCGGTTAATGGAGGATAACTGAGCTGTATTAAGGGAGACAGTTTGAATTAAATGGCTTTCTATCGATACTCTCCATGACCGAATTTCTTTAAAGTACATCGAGGGACCATCACAAGAACTTCTTAATGTGATAAAACAGCGGACGAGATTTTCATTCATTAATATAAAGTTAAGGATGGTGTACTTAAAACTGATTATTTTGGCATTTCTTCCAAATTTAGGGTTATTTCCGAATTTGAACTTGATCTACAGGAGCCTTGCTTCACTGGCAACAGTCCAGCCATTACTGTGATTTCAATATTATCATTACTATTTAATTGATCTTATATAGCGCAATACCCCAGCCTAGGACTAGGCTCACCGCGCTTGACATTAAAATATACAAAAAAAAAAAAAAAAAAAAACAAAAAAAAGAGAAAAAAAAAGGAAATTAAAAAAAAATTGCGCAAAAGTTTTCATGTAAAAACAGCTTTGTAAAAAGGTTGACCTCACCCCTTTCTGTCAAGCCATAGATGGCACCCACCAGCTTCGAGCGTTGTTTATCAGTTACAGTGGGCTGATAATGAGTCGGAATAGTAGAGTTTGAAGAGATGGGTCTTGCGGACAGTTATGAAGGCTTGGATGGTCGGTATATTTTTTATTTTACTTAGTTCACATGTTTTAATAATTGTAAAGCGCTTAGAGCTTTATGATAAGCGCTATATAAAAATGCCTAAATAAATAAATAAATATTGCGGATGTGTAATGGGAGAGAGTTCCATTGTTTGAGGGCAGAGAACGATCGATCACCGTATGTTTTAGTGCGTGTCTTGGGAACAGAAAAAAATACGCGTGTCTGCGGTGGAACAAAGCGGTCGAAGGGGTGAATAGACAGAAAGAAGTGCAGCGAGATAGGAAGGACATAAACCACAGACAACGTAGTGACAGACAACAGACAGCTTGTAATCAATGCGTGCCTGTATGGGGAGCCAATGGAGTAGTGGAGTGACGTGATCACGTCTCTTTGCCTTTAGAGCTAACCTAGCAGCTGAGTTTTGAATTGTTTGCAGTTTTTCTATGAAGTGTTTTGGTGAGCCTGACAGAAGATAGCTGCATTAGTCTAGACGAGAGCGAACAAGAGCACAAACAAGCGTTTTTGTTGCGCTATGAGGTAGTAGCTGATGGAGCTGATCCGACGGGTAGCGGTGTGCGTAGAGCGACATATGTGAGAGATATGATTTTTGAGAGACCTGCTGTCAGAAAGAATGTAACCAAGATTCCTGGCAGAGGATGAACTGTGCGTCGGAGTCACTTACTTGAAACGAGGTGAGGAGATCTGTGTTAGAGGATGATTCATGATTGTGAATTAGGAGTGCTTCCGTTTTGTCATCGTTCGGCTTCAACGTGCTGAGATTCATTCATGACTTGGCATCACCAATGCACTCCTACAATACACATCCCCAAAACGGCCACATAACGTGCCGTATTACGGTTTTCTTGGCCTAAGAGTACTTTCCATTGTTCACAGCCGAAGGAAGTTATAAAGGAAAGTATTTTATGTCTCATTGCCACTGACTGACCCGGTCAAGGACCCTGACTAATTATTTCAGATCTCCAGAGGCGACCAGGACCAATTGAGAGAATGAAGGAGGCCACCGAGGGCGTGATAACTTGAGGGGGGGGGGGAGAAAGCTGGTGATTTATAGCTGGTTAAGTGGTCCCATTCGATAGACTACAATGTATGGGATAGTTAATATTATTGTGTTCTGTCCTTGGTCGTTAGACTGTCAATTTAACAGACAGTGGTAAAGCTCTTAAATTAACTGTTGTACTTTTGCTGGGACTAACATGTTTTTTTTTTAAAAATTGTTTAAAATTTCAGTTTACCTATAAAGAGCCTCAAATAAGAAATGTCTCAAAAAGCAACTATAAAGGAATACAAGTTTCCGGTCTAAAATCAGGTTTCATACAAATATACCGAGTGTGGTGCTAAAATTTTTGATCCATTTTCCGCAAGTCTCATTTTTGTAATTGTACGCCTGCGTGAACACAGAGAACAAAACTGATTGAGACTTTAGGGACCTCGGCACCACATGGCATGAATGTCATGTTCTCTTTCATTTGTTACATCTTCTCTCCACCCTCTCCTTGTTACAACCAATGGCAGGGGACTTAACCTTTTCTTTCTTTCATCTCCTATTGTCTGCATTTACCCTCTTTTCTACTCATGTTCTGTCCCATTCCTCTTGCTGTCCTCTTTCCTACTCATGTTCTGTCACATTCCTCAAGCTGTCCTCTTTCCTACTCATGTTCGTCATATTCCTCTTGCTGTCCTCTTTCCTACTCATGTTATGTTACATTCCACTTGCTGTCCTCTTTCCTACTCATGTTCTGTCACATTCCACTTGATGTCCTCTTTCCTACTCATGTTCTGTCACATTCCATTTGCTGTCCTCTAGATACGACTTTGCAGCCAAGTGTGTAGTTTAATTTTTAATTTTGTTTTTACTGTTTTCGCTGAAGAAGGCTTCTTGCCGACAAGTTCGTTGTCTTGCTACGTCATTTTTCCAGGTTCCCTCCATACTTTTTTTCTCCTTCTCTTATTTTCTAATAAGATACACCCAATAGGTCAGGTTAATCTTTGAACATGAATCACAACTAAAAACGAACCATTAACAACTATTTTTTTTTCCCTTTTTTTGGTTGATTTTTTACACTTCATGATTTAAAAAGTAAAAAATTGGACTAGCTTTGTACTCGACCGTCTAAAAAGGTCATTCACGCATACCCGATGGAAGCGCCTTGTATAGAATTAGACCAGCGATGCACTTTATTCATGATCAGCTCCTGAAAAGCCCCCGCCCCCTCCCCCCTCCCCCCCAACAAAAATTTTTTTCTCGCCACCGGTTCCTGATTATTGATAAATGGATTTCATTTGACTAGTTACATTGGTCGATAAGTTTGCTAGGCTCACTCATGGTATCTATTGACAGAATATGAGATACGTTTGTTTGGCTCACTCATGGTATCTATTGACAGAATATGAGATACGTTTGTTTGGCTCACTCATGGTATCTATTGACAGAATATGAGATGCGTTTGTTTGGCTCACTCATGGTATCTATTGACAGAATACGAGAGACTATCCAGATGAAATAAAATAACAACAAACGGGCTCATTATTGTGATTGGCTAGAACTTGACATGCGCCCAACATTTGTACACCTGTATGGATTTTCAAAGAACATTTGCTAATAAATGGATAAACTGTTCATTGGAATTTAGACAATGATAAAAAAAAAATGGGGAAAAAAGGTAGGGGGGGGGGGGGGGTGGTTAATGGGGACATCTACAAGGAATGTATAAGTGACGTCATGGCTTTTTTCCTTTCTTTATTGTAGTAATGAGACGATCAACAAATTCGTTACAAGCCAATGGCCAAGGTGAAGGTAACTGGGCGTGATGAGGTGAACAGGAAGCAGAAAGAAGAGTTCCTGGCCTCCCAGCCATAGGGGGTAATTAAGCACGCGAGCGCGGGCTGTGGGTGGGTGGAAGCTGCTGTAAGGTCAACACCTCTTTGAATGATGGCCAGTGGACATGTCCCAGCTTAAAATGAAAATATTCTTTAATTTTCGCAGCTTAAGATCGGAGCTTGATAAAGTTAAAAAGAAAATGATATCTCAAGCAACGTAAAGCCTGACACATGGCAAGATTTTGAGAAAATGAATACATGTTTTTTAGTAATATATTTAACATTTGAATATCATTTGGGGGAACAAAAAAACCAAGAGGGTGGCTAGGCCAGAAACTGCACAGCGTTCACCAAATGGTGGTCCTCGGGCTTTACATTTCTGGTCCCCACAACGTGAATATTTGTGATCAAATATAGAGAAAAAAATAATTAATAAATCTGCCACCGGTCCTTGGTGCAATTTTGAAATAATCCACAGGTCACTGGTGCAATTTCGAAACTATCCACACGTCACTGGTGCAATTTCGAAACTGTCCACCGATCCGCAAAACTTAAAAGCATGGGAAACACTGGCCGAACACACTCTAAACCGCTTTCAACACCAACTGCCATTAGTGACAAGAAACAATCGCTGCACTTTGAAAAGGGTCAGTTTTATTTCAGCAAAAATACTTCTAACAAAATTTCAAGCAGTTTTTTTTTTACAGTACGAATCGATTGGGCCCATATCCTTAGACCCAGAAGGCATTCATTGCACACAAAAAAGAAAAGAAAAAACTCGTGCAAATGATGGGCTAATTGCCGGCGGCCGTGCAAGTTCTTGGTTTTAACCCTGTCCACTTGCCCGTCTCCATTTCGGCAGCTCTTGAAATTTAGCCACTCCCGGGAATGTATTTCTCTTAAGGGGCTCTGATCATTATGTGCCGTGAAGCGTAAAATTGTCGCCTTGTGAATGATAATCGATGGTTGACACCAATAGAGCCCCAGCCGCGGCACTCAGGAGAGATCCTCGGCAAGAGTGGGGGTGGGGGGGGGGCAACTAATGAAATAAATTAAAGGGGGTATAACTCTTACAAATTAAGTCCCATGGATTGAATATTGGAATTTCTAGTTCAGCAGTCCGTGTTACCGCCACATTCCTGGGTGTCAATTGTGTTTGTTTAGGGCTCGTCGATTATTGACCACTAGCATATCCCCCCCCCCCCCCCCCCCCCCCCCCCCCCTTTACAAATTAAGTCCCATTGAGTGAATATTGGAATTTCTAGTTCAGCAGTCCGTGTTACCGCCACATTCCTGGGTGTCAATTGTGTTTGTTTAGGGCTCGTCGATTATTGACCACTAGCATATCCCCCCCCCCCTCCCTCCGTTCCCCTAGTCCTAGCGCGAATTACAGTGTTGCGCGTTCACTTTCTGTCCATACTGCGACTCAAATATTCATAACCGGTGCTTGTTTCACGATTCAGATCCCCGCTTTTTGGTAACGCACTTACGAATTCCGATCCAAGGCACGCGGCGTGTACTGTTGTATCATTAGTTTCAGACCCTATGAGATTAAGATAACGGGGTCATCCGAATACCATAACAACGCTTATAAACTACTCTTGCGACCACTCGTCCATCAATGGCTGAACGGTACTCCTGGTAAATCGGCCGTTGATTCGGCCGTGCAGAGCGTGGGTAAGCCTAGGAGTAACATGGCAAGACTTGGCAACCATGCTGACACGCCGATATATACATATGTATATGTATGAATATAAACTTAGCCTTACTGGATCATATTCCAACAAACGTTGCGTAAACGGAACTAGTCATCGCTAACTCAATGTGAACAGCAAGCTGCGGAAATTAAACTACATTAAACAATATTTTTTAAAAACCCTGCAAAGATCTACTTATTATAATAAGTCATTTAAAAAAAAAAGTTTACATAAACAAGCCTGTTTAAAAACTAATCTTTGTAAGTTTTAGGAATCGCACTGTAGAGATTGAAATTGAAGAGTCGACTCAAAGAATGTTTTAAGAGACTAATTTATTTTATTTTGATCCTCCCCCCACCCCTACCCCCCCGCACCCCCCACTTCTTTTTTTTTAGTTTGTAACGGTGGACGTTGTTATGTTAAATGTGAAATTATGTATGTTAAATGTTTGAATTTTTTTAACGCTGTTTTGACCAACTTCACTTTACCACAGAAAGCTGAAATTCAATATGAAGACTCGCATTGCGTGGCAATTTATGCTCTGTTATCAAATTGACCACATTAATTTAAAAAAAAAAATGGAATCAAATTAAACTTGTTTAATAAGCATATTCAAATTCAACAAGTGTTTTAACTTAAAGATAAAGCAAAAGACTTTCCTATCAAACTTAAATCACACCCCAGTACGCTATGAGTGAAGGTCGTGTCATGTATCTCTCCCGATTCAGTTGGTTAATCCAACTCATTTACTACTGCGCGTACGTCTTGGTTAAAGGCTTTTAAGGTCTGTGCCACCCAATGTTGACTACATTTTTGGACCAACTTCCCATTGTCTTTGAGTCTTACAGAGACGAACTTTGGTGGACACCCCACAGTGTCGTAATCACAGTTGGACAGTTAAAATTCTAAAAGCAGCCAGACTGTTCTCTTCTTTAGTTACCGACTTTGACGTTATTATTTTCAAACGATTACGTCTTTCTTAATGTGGTACTCAAGCTGGATAAGCTATTTAATCAGCAACATAGCTGATGTCCATGATGCAACTAGTAAAAGCCTAGGGCTTAACCTGGTGTAGTTGTTTCGTTTTTTTACAGGGTCCCGGGTATTTTGAGAAAATAACCGGTGGGTCCAAGTGTAAGAATTAAAAAAAAAGGATTGGCTTCTAATTTTCTGTAATACATGCCAGCCAACAATAGTCCTACAGACAGTCCTACACCATACCTGCCGGCCTTCAAACAATATGCCTTAAGGCAGCCCTACACCCTACCTGCCGGCACATTAACAATAGTCCTACAGACAGTCCTACAGACAGTTCTATACAACACCCATGGCTCTTTATTGATTAATATAATAATCGCCTCCCACCAAAGATTTTTTGTATACCTGAGTTCACACGTCACGCATGACATCTTCCCCCCCCCCACTAACTATTAATATAAAACATATTGAGTAGGGGGGGGGCAATTGTGAAAAGAAGCAGGACACACCAGAAGCAAATTTTAATTAAGAGATTATTTGGGGAACTTACCAGCGCCAAATACGTGTATCAGGAGAGTCGCCAGAACGTATCCGAGAAAGTGCTTCAGTTGTTTCCCCTGTCGCCCTGTGTAGTGTAAACTGAAAGAGTTGTGCAGATGTCGCTCCTGCTGTCGCTCCTGCTGTCGCTCCTGCTGTCGCTGCTGCTGTCGCTGCTGCTGTCGCTGCTGCTGTCGCTCCTGCTGTCGCTCCTGCTGTCGCTCCTGCTGTCGCTGCTTCTGTCGCTGCTGCTGTCGCTCCTGCTGTCGCTCCTGCTGTCGCTCCTGCTGTCGCCCAGTGTGCTGCGTGTTGAGGTAGTGCGGCCCCTGCTCATCACTGGCACGCATTACTTTTGGATGTGGATGAGTACGACAAGGCGTGCTCCGGCATCAGACAGCCGGGGGGTGGGACAGCTGGTCTAGCAGCCGGACTTTAAAAACAAGCCGGAATTTGACAGCGAGCTGAGTTTTGTGACAGCCGGTATTCCGATGAGATTTTTGACCCGCAAGGCTTGAGACAGCTGGTAAGTCACAGACGACTTGGTGAATCTGAACGAGCCGTTGGATCTGGGTTACGAGGATGAAACAGTCAGTTTCCGAGACAGCCAGCGAAAGTCAAATAAGGTCTGAGTAGCCGGGGCCCTTTCAGTCGCTGAATTATGAGTGTGGTGGCAAAATATGGTATTTTCCGTTGAGGTAGTATGCGTAAAAATTCCGCGTGGTCCATGCTTATCTGATGGGAAAAGAAATTAACATCCCACCTTCTCCTCAGCTTCAAACTAAACTAAATGATTGGTGATGTTTGAAATTTGTTTGAAATTTTTTTGCTGTTCTTTAAGTAAAAATAGCAACAAGGGATTGTAATTCCGTCAAAATTGTGGCATTTTGTTCCATTGGGCAGGACATCTATTAACGGAGTCGTGTTAAACGTAGGAAAGCTGTGTAAGATTAATGCGAACACCCCATAAAATATGGTGTGGTTTAAAATTATGATGTAGCCAATGAATTTTAAGAAATTAAAAAAAAATACAAAAAAAAAAAAAAACAACAACAAACAATGCCACGAAAATTCAGTTCAGGACCAACAACTCTGTCAACAGAAAAAATATATAAAATATGGTGTGGTTTAAAATTATGATGTAGACAATGAATTTTAAAAAATAAAAAAAAAAAAAAAAAAAAAAAAAAAAAACAACAACAAACAATGCCACGAAAATTCAGTTCAGGACCAACAACTCTGTCAACAGAAAAAATAAATTAAATAAAAAAATAAAAAAAGATCCCACAAAAATAATCAAGTTACGAATTTCAGATGTTTATACGGATCAGGTTGTTTTGTTTTTAAAAGAAAGATAATCATATGTTGTTTTTTGTGTGTGTGTGTTGACTAATCACAACTTAAGTGGGTGAACCATAGCCTGGCGTATTGAGGGATTGGGCATCTGGTGCTGTATGGGTGAGAAGTATTTAATGGGAGTATTGTGATCTGTCGTTAGCAGTACTCTGAACGATATCACGGGGTTCTGTCCAGTTGATGTCACCAAGAATATAGCACCCGGTGCTTAATAGAAATTCCTGAAGGAAACATCACCTGTCAATAACCATGGGGGAAGGGGGGTGGGAGGGGAGTGGGTTACCGGTCCACCAAGCTGTATGTAGTGGACCGCGTAGTTGGGTCCACTAATATGATTATATTTCCAGTCGCGTGTTGGGAAGCCTTATCGTCCTGCTCCCACGCCAACTGATCCATCTCCGCGAGGTAATCAAATAGAGGTGCGTCAGTTCTTTTTAAAAGTGAGAGTTCGTCGTCGTCGGAGGCGTGTCCGCTGTATCAGGGGCGTCTACATGCGCGTCACGTCATGGTGAGTTGCACGATGGCATGCTCTAAACCTGGGGAGAAAGATTAAAAAAATAACAATTCGGAATTATTGTTGAAAGAAGTTATTTCTTTGATTGAAAGTCTTTGATTCTGATTGATACATTAGCCTTGATGTGAGCGTGGTGTTAGGGGTGGGGGTGGAAGAGGTTGGTGGAAGGGGTGGGTAGGAAAGTGTTAGAATGGAAGGGGTGGGGTGGAAGGGGTGGAAACGGAGATGTTGGTGTGGAAGGGGTGGTGTGGAAGAGGTGAGGTCGAAGGGGTGGGTACGGAGGTGTTGGGGTGGAAGGGGTGAGGTGGAAGGGATGGGTAGGGAGGTGTTGGGGTGGAAGGGGTGAGGTGGAAGGGGTGGGTATGGAGGTGGTTGGGTGGAAGGGTTGAGGTGGAAGGGGTAGTTAGAAAGGATTGGGGGTAGGACGGAATGGGGTGGAAGGGGTGGGTGGAAGGGGTGAGG
>CAXITT010000132.1:1085788-1101836 GCA_964033795.1 Lymnaea stagnalis | reverse complement strand
GAGGTGGAAGGGGTGGGTATGGAGGTGGTTGGGTGGAAGGGTTGAGGTGGAAGGGGTAGTTAGAAAGGATTGGGGGTAGGACGGAATGGGGTGGAAGGGGTGGGTGGAAGGGGTGAGGTGGAAGGGGTGGGTACGAGGTGTTTGGGTGGAAAGGGTGAGGTGGAAGGGGTGGGGTGGAAGGGGTGAGGTGGAAGGGGTGAGGTGGAAGGGGTAGTTAGAAGGGATTGGGGGTAGGAAGGGGTGTGGTTGAAGGGGTGAGGTGGAGTGCTGTTAGCACTTATGAATAAAAACAAATACATGCAGAAGAGAGTACGCCAAATATAAACTTTAAAAAATTATCCGAAACTAGATTTCAATAATTTAACCCCCTGGGACACCAACCATCAGAAAAATTTAAATGGTTAAGAGACTACGTTGGTGACAGGAAGTGCAAGAGTTTATGCAAATAAAATGATCAAATTAGACTTATATCTCCTTGCCGGTTTACTTTGTAAAAAAAAAAAAAAAATAAAAAAAAAATAATCTCTACAGGCAGCCCCTCCCCCCTCCCCCCCCCCTTTTTTTCTTGAAAGTTAGAATAATAAATGTTTAGTGAAAGAATGAACAAATAATTGTATTAAATAATTAAGTGTTAATTAAAATTAAATTTTATGTTTTAATATATTTATATATTATTAATATTATTTTTTTTTTAAATAAGAAAAATGGATCAATTCAAACAGTACTGACTTTAATTTTGGAATTAGCAAAAAAATATTGTGAGTACCACTTAATTTCTTTAAAAAAAAAAAAAAAGCTATAAGATTGATTTTTTTTAAAAATAAAGACGTTACAAAAACTTATAATACATTACAAACTTTAGATAATTTTTGTGACCTGTTTTTTGGCCCCTACCAAACAAAAAAAAACAACAAAAAAAAATAATGAAAGTAATGAATTAAAAAAAAAAAAATAACAATCTATAAATATCTGTAGTGGATTTTAAAAAAAAGCTTAAACAAAAGTCAACCCTAGAGAAAAAGTCCATTGTTGAAATGTGAATGCCATCAAATTACCGGCCACACGAATCTCGCCATCGTCCCATCGCAATGACAGCAGCGCTGAAACCTTTGACAGAAAATAAACAGTCATCGGGGTCACATTTCCATAACAACGGTTTTGTGTGTGTGTGTGGTGGGGGGTGAGGGGTGGGGGCTCGGGTGGAGCTGTCCACGGTCTCATTTGGAATTCGCGAGTCTGTTGGTTGTCTCCGCCAAATGGATACAGAATGTGTCGGTGAAATGTACATCTTGCAACATCAGTGAGTACAATGCAGCACGCGTGATGTACATCTTGCAACATCAGTGAGTACAATGCAGCACGCGTGATGTACATCTTGCAACATCAGTGAGTACAATGCAGCACGCGTGATGTACATCTTGCAACATCAGTGAGTACAATGCAGCACGCGTGATGTACATCTTGCAACATCAGTGAGTACAATGCAGCACGCGTGATGTACATCTTGCAACATCAGTGAGTACAATGCAGCACGCGTGATGTACATCTTGCAACATCAGTGAGTACAATGGCAGCACGCGTGATGTACATCTTGCAACATCAGTGAGTACAATGCAGCACGCGTGATGTACATCTTGCAACATCAGTGAGTACAATGGCAGCACGCGTGATGTACATCTTGCAACATCAGTGAGTACAATGCAGCACGCGTGATGTACATCTTGCAACATCAGTGAGTACAATGGCAGCACGCGTGATGTACATCTTGCAACATCAGTGAGTACAATGCAGCACGCGTGATGTACATCTTGCAACATCAGTGAGTACAATGGCAGCACGCGTGATGTACATCTTGCAACATCAGTGAGTACAATGCAGCACGCGTGATGTACATCTTGCAACATCAGTGAGTACAATGGCAGCACGCGTGATGTACATCTTGCAACATCAGTGAGTACAATGGCAGCACGCGTGATTGTAATTTTAAAAAAAATAAATAAATATTTTGACACTTTTTTTGGAAACAAAAGAATTTCCGTGTCGGATAAATAGGTGCAGGTGTGTAGGAGAGGGACACCGCCTGTTGTGGAATGCCAAACGAGAACACAAAGTTTTGTTATTATTTGCACTGTAAAGTATTCTTTGCTCGGCGAAGTGATGTTAATCTATGCATCGGTAAATGTATGTAGCGTAGATAGGATTAGTACCGCACTAGCAGGGCCAAACATTTTGCCCGAAATGCCATCCTAAATGTAAAGGAAAAAACGTGCCGCCCCTGGGCGGACCGCCCCCATCCCCCCTCCGCGCACCCCGTTCCTAAGCCACTTTTTTGACCTATTCACTGCATACAAAAGTAAGAGCATATCAAATTATGATAATGAGAGAAATGATTAAAGTAAAAGATTTAGCAAATGTTCATTTTTTTCCCCTTCATAAAGTGAGATTGTAATTATAAACGCAGAGAGATGACGATTCCCGGTTGTTCTTTTTTTACCCCCCCCCCCCGCTACTTTTCCCGAAAAAAATATAAATTATTTCATAAAGTGAGATTGTAATTATAAACGCAGAGAGATGACGATTCCCAGTTGTTCTTTTTTTACCCCCCCCCCCGCTACTTTTCCCGAAAAAAATATAAATTATCTGTTACAAACTCTCTAACAAGATTATTATTAAGATGACTCAGTGACTTAGCTAGGGGAGGGGAGGGGGGTCCAAATTTGAAAGTCCCCCCGGGCCCCTAAAGAAGCGTTCGAAATTTTTTTTTACATTAAATAATGTCGAATGTCAAAATGCAGGGGCACCCCAAAGAGGCCAAGCACCCCTGGTTCCCAAATCCCTAGCTATCCCTAGCTACGCCACTGAGACGACTATTTCTAGAACTGGTATAACTTATTCTTTTAAACAGTCGACGTCAACACATATTAAGGTTATATTTATAATCTAAGCTAAACATGACATTAAATGTTCATTATGCTGTCGGTATTAGCTAGTGTCTTGTGTTCAGTAAAGTTCAATATCTAACGTCATATTTTCCCCCAGTCCCTGTTATGAGCTTTATGACCTAATGACATTTCACAGTTAACTTCCTTACCGGAAGGACGCGGGATCACTCAGCGTCCAAACAAAAGAACTTGTCTCACCACCAGATATTAATGTCTCACACAAGAACCGTTTTAGAAAGCTCCCAAAAGATGTTAATCGTGGTCCCCCACACGCGTCTCAGGATGAAACTCTGGCGTTGATCTAAGATCCAATCAAACACGTTTCTCGGCGTCAAACACAAAACGGTACAGGAACGCCATTTCCTCATTACCTCCCGGGGCGCGGGGTGTGGATGTAAAGGGGAAAAAAATATGGGGGCCGGGAGGGTGGGGTGGGGTGGAGTGGAGGAGGTGGGAGGGGGGGTGAGAGCGTTAAAACTATGGCGTAAATTTCATTGATCCGTATTGATTGAGTGATCCATCACCGCTGATTGCGAGCCATCGCACAAATTAGCAACATCTGAGTGGTCCAGGTCTTGCATAGCGACGCCACAGAGCGCCGCATGATGGCCTTCATGTGGAAGGGGTTGTGGTGGGGGGTGGGGTGGGGGGGTTCATACATCAGAGGGGGGGGCGGTTACATGCGTGCAACAAGGCGTGTATCCCCGAATTAGGAGGAGAGGGGTGTCTGTAACAAAAAGCGAGGGAATTGTGTGGGCAAATGTGAGTACGAAAAAAGAAGGAGGAGAGGGTAAGAGAAGAATTCCAACGCATGCATTCAAAGGGTTAGGAGTGTTATTCGAGCCATTGGAAATTTAAGAGAAATTCTATATTAACCTCATTTTCGACAGAGTTAGGAGAAGGGCTGCTAATAGGTTAGGATATGATTTGCTTAAACTGATTTTTAACTGGTCATATCGACATATAGTTTCATCGTCAGCGGAAGCAAGTGACATTTTTTTTTTTTTCAAAGTTATAATTAGGGAAATTTGAAGAACAATTTCGTTTGAGACTATGTAAATGCTGCTGAGACACTATGAGGATAAAGTCTTCCAGTTGCACACATCAAGGACGTTCGAAGCATTCATGTCCTCTTTTGTTCATGATGCTGTTAAAGATATATATATATATATATATGTATATGTTATCCACTTAAAGTAAAATATGTGTTTAAATAAAATGACACTTCCATAAAGTATCTCGTTGACTGAACTTAAATCTTTATCTAAATAAACAATTGTTTCAGTTTGGCTTTTGTTCCGTGGTTACCATGGAGACGCACGATTATTTAACTCAAAGTTATTTGAAATTCAAACGAGGATTTAAACTTCATGACACAGCGATAAAATGGTGTATCAGAAGTTTATCCATCGGTAAAATACAACATTAAACACGCAACAACAACGACAACAAAAGCTTTTAACAATGTGAGGTCAAAGGCTAGTAACATTACGCTTGAAACAATTTTACTTAGTGTTGAAATTGTAGCTGTACTTTGATCAATAATGCAACTTACAATCTGGAGGACGGACTCTTTGATCAAATCTCATTACAAGTACTCAAGCGACTTCACTTTCAAAGTAAAGCTTTTGTGAAGCTTATTAAAACTTGTTGGAAATTTAAACCAATGACACACTTATTTACTGACCAACATCTTGAAAATATCTTAAAGTGTTACTGTATCGCATGTTAGTTCGTCCGTTGAAAATCTTTAGTGCGCAGACGGCTGATCGGGCCGATTCTGGCACGAAATGCTATTTTTTGCAGAAGATTCAGGGTATGGCTGAGACAACTCCAGGTACAGGGGATGGCTGAGACAACTCCAGGTACATGGGATGGCTGAGACAACTCCAGGTACATGGGATGGATGGGACAACTTCAGGTACAAGGGATGGGTGGGAGAACTCCAGGTACAAGGCTAACCCGGGCTTTTCTGGCTAGTCTTTTTGCACGGAGCCTTTGTGTAGGGAGGTCGCATGCAGACTATCTGACTACATCAACGGCTTAAAATCTACTGGTCATCATTCAACTTATCCACTGCGCGGCCAACTACTTATGCTCATATAGCATACCAACAACACAAAACTTATGAACCATGCAACAACATACGGACAAGCAAAAAACATTGTAACACTCTTTCAAACATTTAAACAACGACATAATCTAACAACAATCACACACACACAGATCCACACACACAGTCCCACACACACAGACACACACACACACATATATATATATATATATATATATATATATATATATATATATATATATATATATATATATATATATATATATAAAATAATATATATTTAAACTATCCCAAAACCTGTCAACAATCATACATCTATCAATGATCCCACTATTTATCAACTGTCCCACAATCTTCTACTTTTTTTTATATATTACGGTCCCACGATCAATGTATTGAGCATTCTGACTGCTATTTATGTAGAGGGATTCGCAATGTTTTTGTGCCTGGTATTTAAGAAAATATTTCACTGGTTGCAATCTATCAACGATCCCACTATCTATCAAAGCCTGACAAGATCAGCCTGACTCACTATTCGTATTACACAGAACATGTCAGGTCACGTCTTATAAACTTGACTCACTATTCCTATTCAATAGAGCAGTTCGGATAACGTCTTATAAGCCTGACTCACTATTCCTATTAAGCATAACATGTCAGGTCACGTCTTATCAGCCTGACTCACTATTCCTATTAAGCATAACATGTCAGGTCACGTCTTATAAGCCTGACTCACTATTCCTATTAAAAAAGAACATGTCTGGTCACGTCTTATCTCCTTGTTTATCCATGCATATCTTGGTTGGGCGATACTTCACAGTAAAATAAAAAATTAAAAAAAATATTTTAAAAAAATCCTCACGATCAATGGTCACGTGATCATCGATCAGTCGTTTTCAATTGGTTCGGTCTTTTTAAAAAGTAGGATTAAAAATTAATTCATAAAATAATCCCGCTGAAAAAGAAAGAATGATTAAGATGAAGGTATCGCTGAGAGATGGATGAGCTGAAGCCGATGAAGAAAAATGTAAAATCAATACTTTGAAAAACTCTTTGAAAAAAAAAAATCATTGACCTTTGTCAGTTGCTTTGACAACATTCCGGACGTGGATAAAATTTGCGTCGATTCTAAGGTCAGGATGATACTCAGGTTAGTCTTGAGCCCGCTTGAACTGTGTCAAGTGCTATCAACACTGTGAACTGTGTCAAGGCTATCACTATTGTGAACTGTGTCAAGTGCAACCACCACTGTGAACTGTGTCAAGTACTATCAACAGTGTGAACTGTGTCAAGTGCTATCAACACTGTGAACTGCGTCAAGTGCTATCAACACTGTGAACTGTGTAAAGTGCTATCAACACTGTGAACTGTGTCAAGTGCTATCAACACTGTGAACTGTGTCAAGTGCTATCAACACTGTGAACTGTGTCAAGTGCAATCACCACTGTGAACTGTGTCAAGTGCTATCAACACTGTGAACTGTGTCAAGGCTATCACTATTGTGAACTGTGTCAAGTGCTACCACCTCTGTGAACTGTGTCAAGTGCTATCACCTCTGTGAACTGTGTCAACTGCTATCCCTACTCTGAACTGTGTCATGTGCTACCACCTCTGTGAACTGTGTCAAGTGCTATCACCGCGCGCTCATCACTTGTAAAACAGCTTGGTCTGTGAAGCAAAAACGGGGGTCATGAAAAAGCGTAGTCTGGGAAGCTATAACCGGGTTTCTGAAGCAGCCTGGTCCATGAAGCGATGCATAAATGTATTGTCTTTTGGGCTGTGTGCCAGCGAGCATAGGGACCCATAGCTCTCTATGCATCATCCATAGATAGTCATAGTTCTTTGTTGGGCGCACAGTCTGGGAACCCTTTGCGCCTAAGGGGCCGAAAGATTGAACATGTAGCAAGGTCTCATTAATTAACGAGCTTAGATAAGACCTGGAACTAGAGACCGACCGAATTTCGGCTTCGGCTTCGGTTTCGGCGCCGAAAGTGGCCATTTTATCACTTTCGGCCAGGTTTCGGTTTCGACCGAAACTGAAAAGTTAACTTTCGGCTTAATTTCGGTTTAGGCCGAAAAAGAAAAGTTAACTTTCGGTTTTTCTTCGGTTTCGGCCGAAATTGACTTAGACTTTCGGCCATCCGGCCGAAAGTGACTCAGGTTTTCGGTCATCTAATACTAAGCGAAAACGATATTTAACAACAAACTAAGTGACATTTAAGAACAAATTAAGCGATCTTTGAGAACAAACTAAACGATATTTAACAACAAACTAAGCGACATTTAAGAACAAACTAAACGATCTTTAATAACAAACTAAACGATCTTAAAGAAAAAACTAAACGATTTTTAAGACTGAACTAAATGATCTTTAAGAACAAAACAAATGATCTTTAATAGTAAACTAATTGATTTATAAGAATAAACTAAGCTATCTTTAACAGAAAACTAAATGCTCTTTAGGAACAAACTAAAAGATCTTTAAGAACAAACTAATCGATCTTAAGGAAACAAAATCAATTATCTTTAAAAACAAACTAAGGGATCTTTATGAAAAAACTAAGCGATCTTTAACAACAAACTAAGCGATCTTTAACAACAAACTAAGCGATCTTTAACAGAAAACTAAAAGATCTTTAAGAACAAACTAATCGATCTTAAGGAAAAAAATCAATTATCTTTAAGAACAAACTAAGGGATCTTTATGAAAAAACTAAGCGATCTTTAATAACAAACTAAGCGATCTTTAACAACAAACTAAGTGATCTTTATGAACAAACTAAACGATCTTTAAGAAAAAATAAAGCGATAATTAACAAAAACTGGACGATCTTTAACAAAAAACTAAGCGATCTTTGAGAACAAAATAAACGATCTTTAACAACAACTAAGGGATATTTTCGAACAAACTAAGCGATCAATAACAAGCAACTAACGATCTTTAACAACAAACTAAACCATCATTAAAAACAATTAAAGCGACCTTTCAGAACAATTTAAGCGCTCTTTTAGAACCATATCAGAACAACAATTTTTAGAGACCCGGTTTAAAAAAATATTTTGCATTAATTTTGCCCACCCCCACCCCTTTTTTGCCAAATTTTATCCTACCATACTAATTAAAAAAATTGTAAAGCAATTTAAATTAATTTTATATTAAAATGGTAAAATCCAAAGTAATCATTAGATCAAGGGTCCCAAACTCAAATCATCAGGGGGCCGCAGGAGGTAGTGTCTGAATGAGAGTGGGGCCGCATCAAGTAATCCACAAAAAAGCGATTACAACTGTTACAATCTGCTCAACCTTTATAAATAATAAAATCATTAAGGGTTCTCAAGAAATAGGATTCACTTTCACCTACCTACTCACTGTTGCATACAAAAAGATATAGAAACATTTTTTTTTTTAAATTTAGAATTAGACTAGTCGGTAAGATTCGTCTGAAACCGTCACGGAGAGTCACGTTATAGATATGAGAATGGGGGAAACGGGCTGGCGCATTTACACTAAACTTTTCTGTCATGTAGCGGGCCGCAAAATATCGTCTTGTGGGTCACAAATGGCTCGCGGGCCGCGAGTTTGAGACCCCTATATTAGATGCTTATTTATTAATATTCACGATTATCCCATTTTTTTATAAAAAGAATGTAAATATTTATACTTTCCCACATCATTTTCGATATATGCAGAATGTATGCGGGAACGAATTTCAAAATATCTTAATATTTCATTTTCGGTCTCCGCTTCGGTTTCGTCTTCAGTTTCGGCTTCGGTTTCGGCTTCGGTTTCGGCCGAAATTCATTTATAACTTTCGGCCTTTTTTCGGTTTCGGCCGAAAGTCATTTTTAAACTTTCGGTATTTTTTCGGTTTCGGCCGAAAGTCATTTTAAACTTTCGGCTTATTTTCGGCTTCGGCCGGAAATCAGAAAATCACTTTCGGTCGGCCTCTACCTGGAACGAAAGACCCCTTAAAAGTTCGCTATTTAAAAAAAAAAAGAAGCAAGTCTTCATTTATAGATTACATAATACATTTTGCATGTTTTGTTTTGTTTAACCAAAAAGAAATGAACATTAAATTAAGTAATACTGCAGGAAGTTGAAAACTCACTTTTTCAACTCACAAATGAAAGGAATATGCTCTTTAAAAAAATGTTCTAATGCACCGACCTTAATTTCGTTACTCAATCGGCCCCTTATCTTAATATTTAGATGCATTTAGCGCCGCAACTCGCTCGACGAACTCGGAGAACAAGACCAATAGGTCACTTGACCAAGTCATGGATTGGAAGAAGATGTTGAGGTGGTGGGTGGTGTGGACGAGGACACAAAGGAAAACATTTTGAATGTTATAAATAGCCAACCCCACCCCCCCCCCCACTCGCCTCCAAAAAAAAAACCAAAAAAACTGTAGAGGTCGAAGTACCTATAATTGTTGTTTTTTGTTTTTTCGTGGGTAGTGGCGAGCGAAAACTATCTTGGTAAGCCCGGGGGAGGGGGGAGGTGCAGTAAATATAGCTACGCCGCTGTGCGGCATACAATAATGCCAACAGAACTGTTTGATGAGTTATTTGCTTTATGAAAAATGAATACCCAGAGGAGTATCAGGTTTCGAATAGGCACGATAGCTTCTTCTTTCAGATAGGCATGTGGCAATGGGAATTTTATTATTATTATTTTTTTTTAAAGCTAAAACTACCAATAGCAGTAACCAGGGCCGGCGCTAGGAGGGTGCGGGGCCTTGGGAAATAGAATTTTATGAGGCAATTGACGTTATATATTCCACCGATAGGATATTAAGACACGTTAAAGTCCCTTATGATCCCCTCTTGTCTTATAATCCCCTCTTGTCTTCTTAACATGCGCCCAGAGGTCTTCCCGAGATTCATCTCGAAGTAATAGTATGGGAGCCAGACTGACCTTCAGACCATTTGACCATCCAATAACTCCGAATATTGTGTTGACTGGATGAGGAACTATTAGCAGGCTGGGGTATGTTACAAACAAAGATTATAACGCGCGTGGCGGTCGCCCACTTCGCCATCCCCTAGCGCCGGCTCTGCAGTAACTGTGAGAGAAAAGAGAAGCTTCTGGAAGTCCAGCTCACATAGCTTCGTTCTAAGACGTCTCTAGGTCGTTAGGACCGATCAGTTGCGCTATCAATAGAAAGAAAGACTGTTGAACAGTTGGATATGACCGAAACAATTCATGAACTATTGTATCTGCTAAAGCTAGAAAATCATGAAGATTTTCTTGAAAAAAACCACAACAAAAAACCAAACAACCCCTGTTAGTTAGTAGAGACTCTTTTACACTCATATAAAATTAACATTACAGGATTTCGTGTTTCAATGGCCACCTAGTTACTTTCAACTACTCCGCGGGCACTTAATCCATGTTTATTTAGAAATCAGCTGATACATTAAATGTATATATATATATATATATATATATATATATATATATATATATATATATANGAAACTGTATTAAGTTGAGTGATGAAATTTGTCAACTCACGAGATGTTTAGATAAATCACTATACAATTATAATTCACACCCTGCTTCAGCTAGACCTTCGTTCGTGTTTTGTATCCACAGAATGTTGATATAATTTTCTAATTGTAAATATATAAAATAAAATAAAGACTTAAACACAATATAGGCTGTTTCAAAACCAGACTTTAAAATAATTTGGGCCATTAATTTTATTCAATATATAATAGTCGTAGGAGCTATTTTTGGATTCAAACCACTTCTATGGGTTCGTTTGGCAACGTAAGCGTGAGCACTAGCAATGCGCGCTCATATATATATATATATATATATATATATATATATATATTATAATATCAGTCTTTGTCGGCCGGTGAGCCGTCTTTATAATTTAAGGGTGGCATTTCTTATTCTTGCCTTATAATATAAAAAAAAAATCAAAAGCCGACATTGCTTAAAAACCAACATTCCCGGTTTTAATAAGTAAAGCAATTACATTCATTGGCTTCATTATATTACACAATTAAAATAAAGTGTTTCTTTTTAATCCTGTGAAGTTAATTGAAACTTAAATGAGCTCCGACAGAATTTTAAAGAAAAAAAATATTACTCGTGTCTATAAGATAAGAGGCTTGTCAATGAAATAGACATGCTTTTTTTAAAAAAAGAAAACATTATATTTCTTTTGACCTCTCCGATTACTGACTGCCAGACACTGTGGGCGACAGGTGACCTCTCCGATTACTGACTGCCAGACAATGTGGGCGACAGGCGGTTATCATTAAATTAGTACCCGATAGCTATTAGTTCCGTGAGAGCACCCAGTATACGGCGCAGCTCATTAGGGATTAATTGATGAGCTACCATGTCGCAACACTAGCCAGTCATGGATGGTTCGTTGCTATTCTTTTGTTGTAAAAGTGCCACTGTCATGCAAATGCCACGGCAGCGCAGGGGGCGTGCCGAAGACGCACGGCGCCCACGACAATAACTAAAGTAGTGCGTCTTGTCATATAATTCATAAGGTTGACCATATATCATATGAGGACAGCAGAGCGAGCAGACAGGCGCGCAAAGTTGTAGCTCATCAATACATTCTTACGAAATGTGTGTGTGTGTGTGCAAGTGGTAACTGAAGTACAACTATTACCTAGGTCCCACTGATGCCCAAGTACCACAACTACCCATATACCATTGCCGCCCAATAACCCCCTGCTACCTAATTACCACTGCAACTTAAGTGCTATTGCTAACTAATTACCTTTGCTGCCCAAGTACCAATTCAGCCCAAGTACTACTACAGCCCAATTATCACTACAGCCCAAGTACCACTGTATCAGAAGTACCACTGTATCAGAAGTACCACTGTCTCAGAAGTACCACTGATTCTTAATGGCAATGGAATGGAGTTAAATAAATGTATTCCAACTCTAACTACTAACAGGATATCAATATTTCAGGGCTAAGTAAGGCAGGAAATGAGAGGGGGGTGTAGTTAAAAGCAACAAAAATATAAATAACAAAGTAATAACAATTATTCCGTACCTTGACCTTTACATGACAGTAAGTCTCCTACGGACATTGACCGTTACATGACATGAAGTCTCCTACGGACATTGACATTTACATGACAGTAAGTCTCCTACGGACATTGACCGTTACATGACATGAAGTCTCCTACGGACATTGACCTTTACATGACAGTAAGTCTCCTACGGACATTGAACGTTACATGACAGTAAGTCTCCTAGGAACATTGACCTTTACATGACAGTAAGTCTCCTACGGACATTGACCGTTGCATGACATGAAGTCTCCTACGGACATTGACCGTTACATGACATGAAGTCTCCTACGGACATTGAACGTTACATGACAGTAAGTCTCCTAGGAACATTGACCTTTACATGACAGTAAGTCTCCTACGGACATTGTCCTTTAAATAAACATTAAGTCTCCTACGGACATTGTCCTTTCCATCACAGTAAATCTCCTACGGACATTGACCTTTACATGACATGAAATCTCCGACGGACATTGTCCTCTACATGACATGAAGTCTCCTACGGACATTTTCCTTTATATAAACATTAAGTCTCCTACGGACATTGTCCTTTCAATAAAATTTAGTCTCCTACAGACATTGTCCTTTACATGACATGAAGTCTCCTACGGACATTGTCCTTTACATGACATGAAGTCTCCTACGGACATTGTCCTTTAAATAAACATTAAGTCTCTTACGGACATTGTCCTTTACATGACATGAAGTCTCCTACGGACATTGTCCTTTACATGACATGAAGTCTCCTACGGACATTGTCCTTTAAATAAACATTAATTCTCTTGCGGACATTGTCCTTTATATGACATGAAATCTCCTACGGCCATTGTCCTAGACATGACATTAAGTCTCCTATGTTTGCCACGATGACTGCTCCAAGAACAAGTTCCTCAGCCCAGATCTCGGCAAACGGATGAAATGTTTCTGAAATTAAATTTCTCTTAGTTGACGATGATTTAAATTCCCTCGCTTTTAACATTTTTATATTTTAAATCAAGTTTCGGTCTGTCGAACTTATAGATCAAGTTTAGTTTTATTCTTGAGGTTTATCATTTGTTGATGGAGATCTCTTTGTTGCACCATTTGTAGATTTCATTGAAAAGTTATAGTTTTTTTTTCCCTTAGCATTTTTCCATTTACCCAAATGCCAAATATGAATGAAATGAATTCTGATTATTGTATTTAAAATTATATTTACCTAGCAAATATTGAGTTGCATGTTTAATTAAAATCCCATTTAAGGAGAGCTTAGAGGTTATTGAATAAACATTGGACTAGCGAGCCCACCAATAAAAAAAAAAAAATTAAAAAATTCTTTGCAGATTGTGTCGGTACCGTCTTGACTCATACGATGGCAAACATCAATCATATTGTATGGATGCTTTTATAGGACATACATTGGGTACAAAGATAACAAGTGAGATGTGTAGGGACATATTGAGCAATTCTATAATGTGGCGTGGGGGGGGGAGGGTACGCAAGGCTTGCTTTTGGGGATTAATGGAGAACCTGAAAATTGTGGCGCCCTAGGTGGCAATTGATCATGACGCCCCTTACTCACGGAAAACGCAAAAAAAAAAAAAAAGAAAAGAATTTACACCAAAAGCAAGCCATGTATAGTATGTGCAGTGGATCGAAATGGCAACATTTAAAAAGTAAAATTATGAACATTTTTACTGTGTCAACTGATAGTTGTTAAATTATTATATAGATTAAAAAAAAACAATCAAATCGTACAAGACATCTACAGTGAGTCAGTACCCGACTTAGTAACGTATCGATACTGTAAGTTAAGAGAAAATTCGATGACAATTTCAATGCGTTTAATTTTTTTTTAAATTCCAGAATTAATTAAAAATTATACTTTTTAAAAGGACTCTGGAGTTTCCAAATGTAAAAGAATTACTGTGTCCGAAATTTCCATGACACCGGATGCTGGCAAACAACCCCTCCCCCCCCCCCAGCTATTTAGACATTTAAGGTAATGAACGTATTACCACTTACGATGGAAAAAAAGGTATGCTCAAAGATATTTCGAAAAGACTCCAGAAGTCGCTAAAATTGTTGATCATCAATTGAAATTGAGATGAATGACTTAACACAAACAGGACCAGTCATGCATTTTGAAACTCACCAACTCTGCTAAGCTGTAACAAGCTTACACCATTCCCCCCCCCCCCCAACCCAGGACACGCTCTAAGGGACTAGGTATCACGCCACGAGTTCTCCATTTCCGCTTTAATTATCAGTTCACAGTGGTTTCAAAGAACAGTGGAAAGTTTAAAAAAAAAAAAAAATCAGGTTAGGGATACTATTTAAACTGTTCAAAAATCGATCGGAGCCACCCATCTGCCTCGTCTTGGTCCTGTAGCGTCCCTCCCGTGATGAACTTCCGGTGAGGAAGTCGCGCGATCTCGTCTCACCTTATGAAGTCGACTGGGGCACTTTACACCACAGAAGATCTTCAAGCTAGGATGGAGCGATCACAATTTTTTTTTTTTTTTAATCACAGAGCACAGGAAGAGAGCGGTACGAGCGAAAACAAAAGAAAGAGGGAGAAAGGCATCAATTCGCTCACACCGTTGCTGGAGCTTTAGTAAAGGAAGTGACAGAGAGGGTTTTAAAGAAAAAATGGAACCCAAGAGGAAGTGTGCTCAAAAGGGTTGATGGTAAAAGGATAAACGAGTTAGTTGAAATTGATGAACATTAAACCAGTGGCCGGATGTAGACATAGCGAGGCTCATTAAAATATTGTAACTGAAAGCAATGGATGCCACGATTTGCCGAAGAAATGAAGTCCCGCCCCTACCTCCCTAACGTATCAGTGCACCACTTTGCACAGAGACCCATCACGTTTCTGGCACCTAAAGCCATGCATTAATTAGATTTGAAAGAGTTTTGGTCAATTTGCCCACTTTAAAACCACTTCAGGACATAGGTAAAGGAAGTTTTTCTCCACGTTTACAAAAATGTTTTCAGTCAGGTGAAGAGAACGATGTCCAGCGTTCTATCTCTAAAGGTGGAAGCTCCGTTTAAGACGTTGAAGTCTCAAGGTGAGCCATTTTTTTTTTTGCAAACTCCTCATCACCTAAAAGGAAAGTTATGCTTAATTTGGAGAGTGTTATTTGAAGAAAAAAAAAAGGTAAAATTGAAAAGTGTAAAATCTGCCCTGGGAAGAATCTATCCATTTTTTTTCTAAAGATTGCGAAACTCTGGTTAATGTTTGATTTATACTGACACGATCGAGTTTCCGGGTGAAAGCGAAAAGCTCCCGACATTTTTTTCCCCAATAACACGACGATTTGTATATGCATCTTTTAAGCCTTACTTTATGAAATAAGTAAAAAAAAACAAAAAAACAACAACAACTATGAAATGAACATCTAAATGTTGGGTGAGGCGGAGGGGTGATAGCAATCAGTTATACCACCTTCTCCTTAAACCAATGTCAATAGCTTTGTAATTATGTCATTCTGGAGAAATCCAATGCTCTCTGGATGTGAAAAACATGTTTTCTGCTGAAGATATGATAACCATTTCAGCCCATTTCTTTTTCAGCAAGAGGACTTTTTTTTTCTTTTCTTTTTTTTTTTATAAGGCTACGCCTTGCCAGTCTAATGGAACAAGTATAGAAAAGAAAACGGAAAAAAAACCTCAGTTTCCTAATCTTAATGACCAATAAGATCTTGCTGGTAATTTGGTCGCCCCCCACCCCCACCCCCCCCCCACCCCTAATAACACAACCAAACACGGCCAAACAAACTTAATAGCTTTGCCTGGATGAACATTTCGAAATCATGCATAAACCATAGATCTATTGACGACTTATTTTGGTGGACTAAACATAGCGAATAGGATCACAGGGTCCCCGGCCATTTGTAAACGTTGTTGCATTACAGCATTCACGAAAGCACTTAGCAGAGGAAATACAGTAATGTCAGTGATTTAAAAAAAAAAAAAAAAAAAAAAAAAAA
>CAXITT010000132.1:1059695-1084730 GCA_964033795.1 Lymnaea stagnalis | reverse complement strand
TTTTTTTTTTTTTTTTTTTTTTTGGGGGGGGGGGGGGTATTATTTTGTGCCTCGCGGAGCACTTTCCCGAATTAGGTTCTTTCACCTTGAGGCATTCGTGAGGGACATTGAAGCGTTTCTATCATCATTATTAGATTGCGTTCTCTCCCCTTTATCTTCTGCTTTGGCGAGGGGCAGACAAATCACATAACTCTATCGCCATATTTGACTCGGGCTCGACCCTGAGACCGAAGCTTTTAGCGCGGCACTGGATTAGAAAAGTTGCAATAATATTTTTTTGCAATTTAAGTTTTAAAGTGATAAATTTGGTTGAAATTATAGAAAATTTACAGACAAAAGTGAAATCTGAAAATTAATATTTAATTATTTTGTTAACAATCATTTTGGGATTAATGTATCTGTGTTGCCTCTACTGAAGTTAGTAACACCATAGTGCCCCCATTTAAAAAACGAAAGGAAAAAAAAAGTAAACATTTTTTTTTAAAATTCACACGGTTGGTGAAACCTTTGATCAACTCAAAGAATAATGGGATTGGCTACTTTACATGGGATTGGCTGCTTTACATGGGATTGGCTGCTTTACATGGGATTGGCTGCTTTACATGGGATTGGCTGCTTTACATGGGATTGGCTACTTTACATGGGATTGGCTGCTTTACATGGGATTGGCTGCTTTACATGGGATTGCCTACTTTACATGGGATTGGCTGCTTTACATGGGATTGGCTGCTTTACATGGGATTGGCTACTTTACATGGGATTGGCTGCTTTACATGGGATTGCCTACTTTACATGGGATTGGCTGCTTTACATGGGATTGGCTGCTTTACATGGGATTGGCTACTTTACATGGGATTGGCTACTTTACATGGGATTGGCTACTTTACATGGGATTGTTTAATTTGGAAAATAAAATGAAAAGAAATCAATCGCGCTGCCAGAAACTTTTTTGAGCATGTTCCATAAACAATGAAACACAAACATAAACTAAATAAAAATAAAGGAGATTGACTGCACTGTCTTGTGTCTCTGAATAGGAACATGTAAAAACACCAACATGCAGTGCAACGCGTTTACCTATAGAATAATTGGAAATCCTATATGTTAATTATGGTTCTACTTGTGTGCACCAGTGGTAAGGAGGGTGGGATCACTGTTACGTGTAAACAGGTGGTGGGGAAGTGGGGAAGGGTGGGTGGGGGTAATGGAGACGGCAGTGGGGTGGGGGGGGGGGGGAAAGGGGGAAGGGGGGAGCCCGGGCTTAAAGGGACCGGGACCGGAGGGGGGGCCGATAACTCACTTAGGGGGGAGCCGAAGAAGAAAAACAATCTTGTGAGGCCCACGTGAGGGATTTTTTTTTAAAAAGGTGGGGGGGGGGGGGGGGGGGGGGGGGGGGGGGGGGGGGAGGGGGGGGGGGGGGGGGGGGGGGGGGGGGAGAAAGGTGGAACGGTGGAGCCCAGGCTTAAAGTGACCAGGACCGGAGAGTGAGCCGATAACTCACTTAGTGGGGAGACGAAGAAGAAAAACTATCTATTGAAGACCACGTGATGGATTTTTTTTTAAAAAGTGGGTCAGTGTGTGGGGGTCTCTTGGACAACGTGGTGGGTGGGATGGAAGGGCGGTGGGGGTTTGAAACAGTGTTGTATTTTGAGCAATACTGTAAGCATTAACTTGTCTTTTGAGCGTGAGTGTTGAATGTGTTTTGGACTTAGGACTTAAGTGTTCAATGTGTTTTGGACTTAAAAGTTGAATGTGTTTTGGACTTAAGTGTTAAATGTGTTTTGGACTTAAGAGTTGAATGTGTCTTGGACTTAAGTGTTAAATATGTTTTGGACTTAAGTGTTAAATATGTGTTTTGTACCTAATTTTGAACTTGTTTTTTAAACTGTTTTTTTTTTACTCAACTTTGAATGTAGAATAAGCAAAATTATTGTTTTGCAGTTGTTGTTTTGTAATACTAAAATCCATTCACAGCTATGGCTCTGGCCCTTCACAAACTTTCCTTACTCATTACAAACGCCTTACACACATAATGGCATCATCCTATATTCTGTTTATTGCAGAATGTCTCACTGCAAAGCACCACAAAGTGGGTTGTAGATATTACGACAGCAGAGAGATAGAGAGAAAGAGAAAGAGAGAGAAAGAGAGAAAGAGAGAGAGAGAGAAAGAGAGAGAGAGAGAGAGAGAGAGAGAGAGACAGAGAGAGAGAGAGAGAGAGAGAGAGAGAGATATTAGTCTAAACTTCTTTCAATCAAAACCTTTTTACGCGGCGTGATATAAATAGAGATTATTTGGTTGAGTATTTAAAAAACGTGCAGCCAAATTCTGACGTTGAATTAACGAAACAAAAAAAGCTTCACTTTAACACGGCCATCTTTTTTGTTTTCTAAGAAAAATAAGCGATCATTTCTTTCAGAGAAAATATGTTCTTTGTGTGTGTGTTTGTGTGTGTGTGTGTGACGTTTTCGTTACATCCACGTTACACAGGGAAAAGAAGAACAAAAAACCGACCTCAGCGCCAATCCGTGGCGCATTCATCCACTCAACTTACAAAGTAGGGTGACATGGACCTGTCAAGACCGATTAGCTTTAAGGAAAAAATGGGCGGGGGAAGAGTGTGGATAAAAGACGCGCAGACGTCTATGGATGAGTTAGATCTGCTGCTGGATATGATTGAAGTCTTTTTTTTTTTAAAATTATAAATAATAAAAAAATTAAAAATTGGAGTGTAGTGAAATAAAATGGACATGATGTGGAGGAGGTGTGTGAGATTACGCGCGTGTGTGAGTGTGTGTGTGATACTGCTTGTGTGTGTTAATCGTTGCGTGTATGAGTGAGTGGTTGAGAAGGTGGGTGGATACACAATGTACCCGGCACACCGGAGAACAGTACCGTACTATTTTTGGCTCGGGTCAACATAATGATCTTTTGTTTCCCTGGCAAGACGCACAGGTTCCGTAAGGATTAGCATGAACACTGCCCCCCCCCTAATTTTTATTTTCCCCACTGGATTAGATTCAAGCATTTCTAAGTAACAAATGATCCAGTGAAAGAAAGTGTGCGTCAGGCCATTGGGGAGTACGATGACCTACTGGTGACTGTGAAAAAACGCAAATTACAATGGTACGACCACGTAGCAAGGAAACAAGGGCTTGCCAAAGAAATATTGCAGGGCACCACAAGAGGGAGAAGAAGAGGAAGACAAAGGAAAAGGTGGGAGGATAACATCAAAGAGTGGACAGGACTAACACTGGGCGATGCAGTGCGTAGTACTGAAGACAGAGAGGAATTGAGGAGGATGGTTCACATGTCATCTGTGGCGCCCCAACGGTCCAAGGACTAAGGGACATGAGGATTAGAAAGTAATGGATAATTACAAATGTATTAGGTCAAATGTGTCGACAGATTGCAGTTTGTACAGTGTCCGAACACACACTCAAATGTTTGTTTAATAAAATAACCTCAAGCCTTTCAATTAATCCAGCTCATGAGGTCACTTGGCTTTCTAACAGGTGGTCAGAGACGAATAGCCCACCATAAATCGTACCCATAGTCCCCACATGATATCATACTACAACAAGGTTAATTTCACAGAACAAGAAGTACTGTTGTTTGCCATAACAGAAATATTTCCTTGTAACTAAGGAATGAATAGCATGATATTATAGTTGTAAATAAGTTAATTTTTTTTTGTTTTACAACTCGGAATAAATTAAAATTTGGTCAACTGAGTATTTATATTTGTATCTAAACTTTCCTGAATATTGCTATCGTGATAGGACGTAGGGGAGAAGGGTAAAAACTAAAATTCTATATTTATTTTTTATAATAGAAAAGTAAACAACAACAGCAACAACAGCAACAACAGCAACAACAACAACAGCAACAACAACAACAGCAACAACAACAACAACAAGAAAAACAACAACCCACTTTGCAGAAGCCCTTTTCAGAACATGCTCCGATTTCAAAAAACCTATTTATGATTATCGCGTAAAGGATTCATCTTAGCGCATGGTGGCAGTAATTGGAGAAAAGGGAGAGTCCTGATCTAATTTAACGCACAATTTTCCCATTATTAGAACGACAATCCGTCATTTGTTTCTCAGAGTGATGACTTTGTGTGTGTGTGTGTGTGTGTGTGTGTGTTGAAGTTGAAGTCACTAGATAATGCCAACTAATCAGGTCAAACAATTGGTGGGGGGGGGGAGGCATGATTGGATATAGCCATAAATATCTTCGTGCATGACGTAATTTACGCAAGTGTGACTTGGCCCCTTATCAGAAAAGCAGACAACCTGCCCAACACATGGAAAATCCTCAGAAAAATATATGGTCCGGTGATTAACAAAGATGGAAGGAGAATCCGTACAGACCAGGAGATATATCTATTGTTCGAAGATCCACCCACAGGCCTCAACAATTGAAAAAAAGTCTGACTACGCTGGACAGGACACTTCGAGAGGAGGCCGGATTGCAGAGCAGCAGGAGTGATCTACCGGCAGAAACCTAGGGGCTGACGACTCACTGGTCGACCAAGCCTGAGAGTGATTGACGATATCGAGGAGGACGTACACCATCTGGGGGGTCTCCGCATGGAGATGGAAAGCCATGGATCGCTCCCAGTGGAAGGGTGTGGTGGAGCAGGCCCCACATGGGCTGAAGCGCACTGATGATGATGATGGATGAGACCTTTCATATTTTTCAGTTTGCCATTAAGGACTAGTCGCGTTGACATAAAACTTTTTTTTAAAAAAATGATCCTCCTAACAATAATATTTGGTTTTAAACGTCTTGAAAAATAGTGGTTGCAACGGCATCACTTTGAATGTTGGCCCGAAAGTTGATCCACATCTTGGACGCTCCCTATACCTTGATACACTGTTGTTGAACAAATACAAGTTTCCAAGTGTTCCGATGCGGCTTCAATGTAGCTACTCTACACGTACACACGCCCCTGACACCATTCCTATAGAAAGGGTCGTCAAAAGTAGCCTACGCAGCCCCTACTTTCAAACACAGCACCGACTTTGACTGACAACAATAGAAACTTTGCTTGTAACCGCTTTGTGTGTGTTTTTTTGTGTGTGTTTTTTGTGTTTTTTTTTTTTGTTTTACCATTTTCTATCGCTGATCAACCGGATCTCGCTTCCAACGAAAAGACCCGAAGAGCAGAGGTCACGTGATCCGATACTAAGACTACTGTGTTTATTTGGAGTACTTTTAAAGGAAACGCCGTAGCGCCGCTGCTGGCGAACAAAAAAGGAACAAATAGAGCAAAGGGAAGTAAACATAAATAATTGGAGGTAGAGGGCGCTGCTGACAGAGGAACAAAGGGAAATTAAACAATCAGATGAAGATATGAATATATTTATATACGGATTCAAAGAGAAATGAATATATATATAAAAAATGGCATTTATATTATATAAAATTGCATAGACACCACTAATTAAAAAAAAAAAGTACTTTTTATCTTTAAAAAAAAATAATAATGAAAATAATTCAAAAAAAAAAAAAAAAAAAAAATTCCAGTAGAGTAGAATACTGCGCAGATCTGATCTAAAAGATAGCTTCTCCGATCATTACAAACTTGTGTACAAACATTTTAGAGAAAAGGTTGACACAAGCACTGTAGCATAATATACTTTCTGGTCAGGACTTAAACATTTACATGGTCGAACCGAGATGAGGTTCAAAAATAAAACCAAAGTTTCAGAATGCCATGATGCCATGTCTTAGCTCTGACTCTTAGATTCAAAGACGATCTTAGGGATCGTTCTCCGCTATTAAATTCCATTAAGATGACCCCGCTGACCCCACTGACCCCAACACCCTACACACAAGAAAAGTCTTACTGAAACGGAGAGATGCAAAGTAGATTTCAAGTCTGTATCCCAAAATTTAACGATGTTTAAGTCTGTTTTTTTCTTTTGAAGTTTATTTAAAAAAAAAACAACAAACAAGAACCCACGAAACCAACAGCGAGTAGGCAGAATGCAGAAAGACGAGGTATGTGGCGAGAAGTCACGTGGCTGCCAGGGGCGCAGCCAACTAAACGCTTTTAAAAAAGCCATTTATCATACATTACATCAACACCATATTCTGGTCAAATGCCAAGTAAAAGGGTTCATGTGTAAGTTATTGGGTATGATCCGGGCACTTTATAATGGCAGAACTATTGGTTTATGTGTAAGTTATTGGGTATGATCCGGGCGCTTTATAATAGCAGAACTACTGGTTTATGTGTAAGTTATTGGGTATGATCCGGGCGCTTTATAATGGCAGAACTATTGGTTTATGTGTAAGTTATTGGGTATGATCCGGGCGCTTTATAATAGCAGAACTACTGGTTTATGTGTAAGTTATTGGGTATGATCCGGGCGCTTTATAATAGCAGAACTATTGGTTCATGTGTAGGTTATTGGGTATGATCAGGGCGCTTTATAATGGCAGACCTATTGGTTTATGTGTAAGTTATTGGGTATGAACCGGGCGCTTTATAATGGCAGAACTACTGGTTTCAATTTGAAGGCTGTGAATGTTTGCAGACAATTTATGGTGAAACTTAAAAATGTCATTTCGTGAAGCATTACAACTGTGTAGGTCCAGGAACCATATTTTAATCCTATTCACTTGACCGAATATCGAGTTCAAGTGATAGACAGACTTTGTATCGATCACCGTCAGACTAAAGCTAGGAGGAGCCGAAGGTGAAATCACGGGCGTCCTGAAAGGAGGATAGGGGAAAAGATTAAACAGTTGATTACAATCATTGTTTTTAGAAATAATATTTTACAAATGTTTTTCATGTGATTCTAGTGTTGCGTAATGAGGAAAACGATAATTTTTCAATGATTAAAGGCTGGTAACATTCCCGAATTTAAAGTAAATGACGCAACTCAAAGCGACCTCAGTTTGAGCCGACGACTCAAGAATGAATGGGGAAAATTTATTCGAAGTTTCTGACCGTGATCATTTCAAAATGATGAGGACGCGTCAGAGTATTTCTAAGAATCGGATGAAATCAGGTTGAATGACTCTTTGAAAACCCTACGTTGAGAAGAAGAAGAAAAAAAACCACCAGCACATATAAAAGATTTGAATTTTCGCTCCGGATTATGTTATGGTAAGTGCCGTGCATGATTTATATTGTAAGATGAATTTGTAAGGATTTATTCTTTTTAAAACCAATGTCGTTTAATTTGGATGACATGAAGGAACTCCCTACCAGAAAACTGGGCCCCCCAATACTCTCGAGGAAACACCACAGATAATACAGTTAAAATATTCATCAAACACTTTATACGTAGTTCATCCACCATCCTGGAGACGATGTTATCATTGAGGCGTTGACAGCGGTATATTCAAATTCCGATACCGCCATCTTTTGAACAAATAAACCCAACCAAAAAAAGAAAAAAAAAAAAAAAGAAAAAGAGGCCATCACGGTCCAGCAGCTCAAGTCCGCTGACCAACATTCAACATGTTGTACCCCTCTTCAAATACGTCAACACGCCTCGGGTTTCCAAGATCCCGAAAATTTCCTGAGGGAGGTCCCCCCCCCCCCAGACAACCTTTTCACGTTCTAAAAATATTTGCTTGGTTTAAAGAAGCCACAGCGGGGGGAAAAAACATGATCTCCAACCATGAGCAGTATCCACCCCACATTCTCCATTTTTTTTGTAAATGGGACGCATCGCCATTGATCGCTTCCCCGTGTCTGGTTATTTTTTATATATATTTTTTTTAAAGGAAGCTTATGCTCATTCATCTATAGACGATCCCAGTGGGTTCATCGGACCGGTTTGTTAGTTTGTGTGTGGGTCCTCTACTTGTTTTGTTCCATAAATATCTGCCGCTTCCTGTCGGGGCCCATTCGAAGGTCAATCAAGGGGCCAGAGTGTGAGGAGAGATAAGGGGGAAGAATTCAGAAAAGGGGGGAGGGGAGGTAATGAATGATTGAGTAACGTCTAAGTAGTTGATGTCACTTTGTCTTGGTGTTTTTTTTTTAAAAGCCAGCGTTAATTCTCTGCTGCTCACCACCCCCCACCCCTAAATCGATGGGTTACATATCTAATGCCCCCCCCCCCCCATTAACTTTGGGTCGGGGAAAAAGGGGGGGGGGTTGGTTGGGGTGATGGGGGGTGAGGGCAGAATAATTGTTTTTGGCCAAGTCAATGAATTTTTTAGTGCAAGGAAGAATGGTCATCACGCAATGACACCAATTTATGGTCATTACACAATGACACCAAATTATGGTCATCACTCCATGACACTGAATCATGGTCATCACGCCATGACACCAAATTATGTTCATCACGCAATGACACCAAATCATGGTCATCACGCCATGACACCAAATCATGGTCATCACGCCATGACACTAAATAATGTTCATTACGCAATAACATCAAATCATGTTCATTACACCACGGCAACAAATTATGGTCATCACGCCATGACACCAAATTATGGTCATCACGCCATGACACCAAATTATGGTCACCACGCCATGATACCAAATTATAGTCATTACGCCATGACACCAGTAACTTTATACGAACAAAATAACTCAAATGACCCCCCAACCCCCTTCCACAAATCGTGCAGATGTCTTCTCCTCTGAACCCATGAATTTCCGTCCATACAACCCCAGGAGCCAAAAAAACCCTCACCCCAAAAACTGTGACGACAACAACCCAAATAATACCAGGACTCACAGTGACTGCAACGTTGGGACGCAACGCTGAGAAATATTTCGATACACATAGTGGAGGAAGGCAGCAGGGGGTCACACAACTGAACGGCAAAGAAGTGTTCGACAGCAGACAAAGGGGGACGACAGAAAGATGCGCGTAGCTGATTTCCGTCACAGTAAACAGGAAATCATGTCGAAATCATGTTGAAAACATATTGAAATCATATGGAAATCATACTAAAATAATGTTGAAATTATAATAAAATCATATTGACATCACAATAAAATCATACTGAAATCACAATAACATCATACTGAAATCACAATAAAATCATACTGAAATCACAATAAAATCATACTGAAATCATAATAAAATCATACTGAAGTCATAATAAAATCATACTGAAGCCATAATAAAATCATACTGAAGTCACAATAAAATAATACTGAAATCACAATAAAATCATACTGAAATCAAAATAAAATCATACTGAAGTCATAATAAAATAATACTGAAATCATAATAAAATCATACTGAAGTCATGAAGCAATTGATAAAATATAGGATCGACAAGATACATTTTGTTCTCTCTATTCTTTGTTTACAACTTATTATACAGTAGCCTATACGAAAGAAACACCAATAATAAAACAGGTTTGGGGGTGGGGGGGGGTGTTCCCTTAGGTTTAGGGCGTTACGTCATTTGTTTTTTTTGTCCGTTATGTCATGTTGTTGATGCTCGCTAACTTGATCTGTGAACTTCGCTTTTGTTCGTGTGTTTCTTTCTGTGTTCGTGGCAAAATCTTAGGAAGGCTAACTGACTAACTTCTTCTTCTTCTATATCTTAAGGGCCCACGATCAATTTATTGATCATTTTGGCTCCTATGCATGTAGATGAGATTTGCAATGTTTCTGTTCCTAGTGTTGATGAGGAAATTTCACTGATTTCCAGTGCCACTTTGTGAGGGAAGCATGGACTTCCCGTCAACCTATCGAGCTGAAACTTGGTACATAGACTCGTTGCCGGTGACAACACGTTCTTTCAAATTTTCAGCCCACCTTAACCCCCCAAAATCCTTTTTTTTCAAGGTGGGGGAGGGGGGGGGGGGAGTGAATGTTAAGGATTTGTTCAATGGTTGCTTGTTTTTTTTGTTTTGTTTTTTTTTTTTTGTTTTGTCCTTTTTTTTCAAGGTGGGGGAGGGGGGGGGGTGAGTGAATGTTAAGGATTTGTTCAATGGTTGCTTGTTTTTTTTGTTTTGTTTTTTTTTTGTTGTTTTGGTGTAGAGATTAATTGTGCATCTGTTGCTTGTGCACGTTGTATTTGTGACGTATTCGAGTATGAAGTAGAAATAAAGGAAACATAAAACATGTTTTCTCCAGAAGTTCACCCATTTATATAACCGCTTCTCATTACGCGCTTAATCACGTCCTGTCACATCAATGAAAACCAAAACGCATACAAATGATTTATACGAAAAAAAAATGTTTTTGAGGGGGTGATTATTCAAACATTATTATATTATTTTACACAAACCAAACATGTCTAGTGTCCTTAATAACTTTCGGTCATAAATCCTTTACGGTTTACGAGCAAATGTCCAAATGTCAATTTACAATGTTTCACTTTGTCCACTTAGCTTCGATGCGTCCACTCAAACATCAAGCCTCAACAAAAGAGGAACATAATATTTCATTTTACGCTAGAAACTAATTGCTGAGACTTGAGACCACTCGGCAGGATCTGCTTTAACGACAATAAAACGTCTGTCTGCGAAACCCATAGAGATGGTTTAACACACACAAAAAAAAGACCCCCCCCCCAACCCCCCTCCCCCGCAGCGCTTTTTTACGCTAGAAAATAATTGCTGAGACTTGAGACCACTCGGCAAGATCTGCTTTAACGACAATAAAACGTCTGTCTGCGAAACCCATAGAGATGGTTTAACACACACAAAAAAAAGACCCCCCCCCCAACCCCCCTCCCCCGCAGCGCTCAATTTGCATTCCCCCGCAATAATGAGATTACCGATAACCACGGCCGGTATAATGGGAGACAAATACCGGGAGTCTAAGTAAATAATCCACGTGTTCAGTAGGCAAACAATCTTTCCTGTTGTTTTATATTTTTTTTTGTATGTCAATGTACAGAATCTGAAGCCAAGAATTCGTCCGCCGAGACGCCTCCGTGTTGTCTAATAATATCCACTAATTACACTGATGAAAAACATTCTTGAACTATTTGGTGAAATAATTACTCATTTCATTTGGAGTGATTGATTCATTGAATACTTTTATAGCGCTTGTGTCCACGGCCATTTTAAGCATGCTCACAGCGCTCTGATGTCCCAACATGTATTTAAATGTTTCTTAAATATTTTTTAAAAAATTATCATTTTCCATTTCCCCTCCAAGATTGAGGCAAACTGTTCCATAATTTAAAACTAAATTTAAAAAAAAAAAAGTTACGTAAAACAATATATACGATTTAATAGTTTCTGAAACACAAAAAAAATAAAAAAAATGTATTTATTACTGAGCTATGGGCTCATGGGTGTGACATTACATACAGTCAAATAAATAGTATGTTGGTGTGGTTAGATTATGGGGTTTTCACGCTATAGCACAGACACTCAACAGCACACGCAAGCACATGAAGTGGTGGATTAAGTGATTAGGTCTCACTGTGTTATGAACCTGTGTGTTTGTGTGTGTGTGTTTATTTTATTTGGGTGTGTGTGATTGTGTTTTGTTTGGGGGTGGGGGTGGGGAGGGTCAGTATCAAAACAAGAATTTCCAATTTATAAAATAAATAAATAACAATAATAATAAAACTTCATATCTTCCTATGTTTATTGAAGATGGTGACACACAACAGATAGTCAGTGAACGCTATGTGGCAATGACGCGGTGACCCGCAATTGAGGCCAATCAGTCATGGTGATAGGGACTAACATTTTGGTCAGTGACTCAATTTACCTATCGCACTCTATTGTTAACGCAGAAACAATTTTCATCAATTTTCCTCCCCCCAAATCATACTTAGACTAAGTTTAAACGACCCCTCGCCAAGTCTTACACGCATCGTCTCCTCACAAACACCAACAAAACTGTAAGCCACCTTTCAATGTATATTCATTGCTAACTCCAAGCCGAGCACTCCCGTCTATAATGGGTTTCAATTTGCTGCGGCCCGTGGCGATGTTGTAAACAGTGGGCGACTCACTACCACCTCACCATCAGCTGTAAATAGTGGACGACTCACTACCACCTCACCATCAGCTGTAAACAGTGGACGACTCACTACCACCTCACCATCAGCTGTAAACAGTGGACGACGCACTACCACCTCACCATCAGCTGTAAACAGTGGACGACTCATTACCACCTCACCATCAGCTGTAAACAGTGGACGACTCACTACCACCTCACCATCAGCTGTAAACAGAGGACGACTCACTACCACCTCACCATCAGCTGTAAACAGTGGACGAGTCACTACCACCTCACCATCAGTTGTAAATAGCTCTGTGTCTCGCCCGCCTCCCCCCCCCCCAACCCCATCCCATCCCACTTCGTGATTTACGGTAAGTAAATAAACTTAAATGTCAAATCAAAGTTGAGCAGTTTACAAGACCTTGGTTTGACTCACGGAGACCTCCTGTGCAGTGAGGCTGTTTGGGCAGGGGGAGGGGCGAGCTGGCCGTGACGTTGCTGCAAATAGAAGCCTGATCGAGGCGATATTTCGCTATTTCTTAAACAGTAAGATGGATAAAGTCAACAGTTTTTGTTGACACCGCAACTGATAGACTTAACGGTGTTAACATCAATAATAAGAATTGACAGCTGTGAGATTAGCTCACGAAATATAGGCCAGGCACCAGGACTTTAGGGGGGTACGGGGGGTGTTCTTGAGTGGGGGATGGCATGATTTGGTTTCTAATGTGTGGGTCTCCGTCTGTGAGGTTTCATGTGAGGGGTTCCATGTGTGGGGTTTCATTTCATGAGTGAGTTTTCATGTGTGTGGGGTTTCCTGTGTGAGTTTTCATGTCTGGTTACATGTGTCATGTTTCATGATTTATTTTAATTTTTTTTTTGGTTTGGGGGGGGGGAGAGGAGCATATCTGTTTGTGTTTCATGTCTGGCATTTCATGTGTGGATCTTTTATGTGTGGGTCTTATTTATGTGTGGGTCTTATTTATGTGTGGGAGTTTATTTGTTACAGCTAATGCTGCCCAGAAATGACCGCGATGGTGGGTCAACAGTTGGTGTAATAACACAACAACTTGAGGTAATTGACATTTGTGTTAAGTGGCGGAGTTGTTTTTGAAATAACACTGGTATATTAGCATCAGAGATTCTCATAATTATAGATTTTATACATCGTTTCCCTTCAAACATGAGCTAACAGAAGATATGTTCTGTTCCATTAATTTTAATAATATAAAGTTTCCTTGGGAAATTTTTAAACATGGCGAAACCAAACTGGTATTATATGGAATGTGTATAAAGCAATTACTTTTTTAATATGTTCTTAAACAACGTGAAAAGAACAAAATATTAGTTTTTTTGTAATAGTTAGAAGCATATACAATTATGATAAATCCTACCACGATCTGGTTCTACAAGATGTCGAGGGTATGAGAATCACTGTTGTTAGTGTGAACACTTTTTGGTCCGTAGCTGTGTCAAGAATGGTGTTGTTGTGGCTAAATGGTCATTGGAGGACAGGAAAAGAATCACAACAAACAAGTGTGTGAACACGGGGCGTGAGATAGAGATAGTTCACGGTAGTTGATTTCGGAGAGTTCATGAGAAAGTCAGTGAAAGATTGATGATCTTAATTGTGTAGTGTTTTCCGCCGAGGATATTTTGCAGCCAAGTGGATATGTGTGACAGAAACGCAGAATAAAGAGGATCCATTGTATGTCATAAAGTGTTCGTGTTCTAGTATTCGATGAGGCAGGTAATTAGTGAATAGGGTGACAGTGCAACAGTGTTAGTGCATAGGGTGACAGTGTTACAGTGTTAGTGCATAGGGTGACAGTGCAATAGCATACCCTAGACAACGTTGTCAGAAATACTCGGAAGAGTCTCGACCAGAGAAAACTAGATTACTTTGACACAAGGATCCAAAGCCACTGAAGTAACCAACAAGGTAAGGTTTTAATTTTTATGTAAAACAAAAAGTTTAACTCTTTCAGTCTATCATATCACGTGGGGCAACAACATAATACTATTTGATATTACCTTTCCTGTATGTGGTGTGTGTACCTACAAAAATCTGCAATAATACGAACTTCAAAGAAATTCTTTTATAACTATCCACCAATGGACAATGGCTCTTGTGTGACGCAATACTTGAGAGTCAGGGGGCACTCTGACTCCACTACCCTAATTGGGAGCCAATTAAATCTGACACTGGTCTTTCACTTCACCTTTCCTTATTAACACCATTTACTCCAGCGCTAAGCAGGGGCGCTGGTTGCCAGCCAAAGCCTATAAGCTCTCAGGCCGACGGTACCAGGATCGACTGCAGCATGTGAAATATTTATCGCATGCTCTACTCGAGGGCTAGACTTTGTTCCCTGAAGCTTCTCGGCACGCTCATGATATCTGTTGTGACGTTTCTCCACACCTCATCAGAGGACACGTTAACTTTGATGGATAGAAAAGATCGATTGCGCCTGCGTTCAATAGACTCTCAAGGGCGAAACGAAGTAAAAATGTATATTCTAAATATTCAATCTGGATAATTTTTTTTTTTTTTAAATTCTGATATAGGAGCGCAACTCTCGTGGTAGCATGTACATTTTTGGTACGACGCCCGGTCGTGTTGAGCGACCCTGACGTGATGTGGGAGTGGGGGGGGTATAGGAGCGCAACTCTCGTGGTAGCATGTACATTTTTGGTACGACGCCCGGTCGTGTTGAGCGACCCTGACGTGATGTGGGAGTGGGGGGGGGGGGCAGGGGGGGGGCAGCCTAAACAAGAATACAAATAAAAATTTTAAGGGAAATTCGAACTTTAAACAATTTGTAAACTCTTTGGCCGCTCTGAACAGATCAAACTCTCTAACCCAGAAACGTAATTCAAATGAAACGCAGTTCACCGGCATCTTGACATGTCAAGATTTTTTGACTCAGCGAGCTACTTAACTGTATTCAATTTTGACTTCTCTTCAACATCTTGTTAAGAATCTGTCGCCAGAAGTTATTAACTAACATGAGAGCGAATGCAATTATGCACTTTTAATAATTAAAGAGATTTCTATTCAATTGGATGACGGAAAAATAAATTTTCAAAAAGCGACCGGAGGTTGAAAAGCTAAGATTCAATTTTGCTTCATGTTTCTAATATGCTCTTCGAAGTCCTAAGTTATAGTGCATTATATGTTTAGACATAATTATAAACATACCATGGACTTGAAGTATATTTGTGAAAGACACATTCAAACCGCTTATGGTTTAGTTTTTTGTAATCGCTGGACAAGTTTGGTATAAATCTTTTTACATTTTTTACAGATTTTTTCTTTTTGTTTGTTTCTAAATTTCTTAACGGAAATAATGCACACAAGTTATTAATATTGAATTTATTGGAGGAGAACTCTTACGTCTGATGGCATTTGAAATGATCTGAGAAACCAAGCAATTCGCGAGTTGTCTTGTCGTTTTTGTTCCCCCTTTATCTTCAGGTTTGTTGTGTGGGTGTGTGTGTGTGTGTGTGTGTGGGTGTGTGTGTGTGTATGTGTGTGGGGGGTGGTTAGGCTTTAATGCTATACGGAATTTGAAAACGATGTCAGAATAAAGAAAAAGCTAGTATAAAGATGTGAAAAAACCTTTTCTTCCACCAAACTTAGATCAGCATAGACTAAGATTTTCAACGACTCCCATCCTTCGTCTTTCATTTTATTTCTTCACTTCCGGTTTGACGCACGTGGGGGTCGAGCGGCGCCATTAAACCGAATTGGGCATAGAGATACCGGGGGGGGGGGGGGGTTAGTGCCGTAGTTACTTTTGACCCAATTTGAAGACCCTCCAGGCTGGGAGCGCAGACAGACATTTATTTCCCTCTCTAAGATTTTCAACGACTCCCATCCTTCGTCTTTCATTTTATTTCTTCACTTCCGGTTTGACGCACGTGGGGGTCGAGCGGCGCCATTAAACCGAATTGGGCATAGAGATACCGGGGGGGGGGGAGTTAGTGCCGTAGTTACTATTGACACAATTTGAAGACACTCCAGGCTAGGAGCGCAGACAGACATTTATTTACCTCTCCACTTGATGGTCAATGGACGTAGTCCAGTCTACAATGTGGGGGGAGACCGACTCAGAATTGGAAATTGGGACCGTAATAAAGTCTGGCAAGATGTGTATCTAGGAGAGGAATTTACAATGTCCAATTTTCTTTACACTCTGTAGCTGAGGAATGATGGTTATTACGATAATATGGATATCTGAAAGGAAAAGGGGGTCCTTTGAGTTAGATGCTAAGAAAGAATGGCTTTTGGGCAGTGGTTCTTAACCTTTTTGGAGGTACTGAACCCCACCAGTTTCATATGCGCATTCACCGAACCCTTCTTAATAGGAAAAATAAAATATGATTTTTTTTTCGGATTTTTTTTTTGAACCCCCGCCGAACCCCTGAGAATGACTCACCGAACCCCTGGGGTTCGATAGAACCAAGGTTGAGAACCACTGCTTTAGGGGATGACTTAGGGTCTAGGACACCAACATCGAGGTCTAGTGGCTGACTTCAAAAATAGGTAAGGACTCCAAAAACATCGATTTTTAGGACATAGACTCCAACATCGGTCTTGTCGATGAATACTATATTGAGATTTTGAGTTGGATCCCGAGGCACTATACATTTTTAGAACCCTTAGGGGATTCCTGAATACTCTCACTTTTTTTTTTGCAAGGCTTTCTATACGTTATTACATAATGTTGCGATGGACATGAATTATACAATGAAAATTACCACGAGCATAGATTTACAACATTCAAAATTACTTGCTTACAAATAACAAAAATTAAAATGCATCTACGACTTTTTGCCATTGATAATGCGCCGACAAAGATCAGTAAATACTTGGACCAAAACATAAGGCACCCTGACCCGATACTGATGTTAGGTTTAACAAATTTTCTCAAGATATACTTTAAAAAAAAACAAACAACAACTTCAAAGCGGCTAGTCTTCTTCATTTTGAGGGCCCACGATCAATGAATTGATCATTCTGGCTCCTATGTTTCAGAGGGGTTCGCGATGTTACTGTGCATGTGTTTCAAAGAGATTCGCTAATGATTCGTGTTATACTTTTTAAAAAAAAAATGTCATTTTACAATTATTCTGTGCTCATTCCACACATTCATCTTAATAAATAAAACTATTGAGATTTTGAAAATCATGTTAATTATTTTCCCCAATTCTCTCCAGCAATCAGATCAATTGACCACTCTCCGTTAAGTCTCATAATTTTATAAATGATAAATAACATGATAAGCAACGCGTCATCCTCATTCCCGCCAAAGACAATCAGGAACTGGAACACGCTTCCAAAAACGACAGTTGAGGCGACAACACTTGACACATCAGCGTGTATTGCCTCCTATCTTTCCAGCCCCCCCCCCCCTGTTCATAACACCATTGCTGAGTGGCCCTTGCAACCAGTGAAGTATCCCCCTTCAAACCCATGCACAGTAACATCGCGAACCCCTCTGAAACATCGGAGCCAGAATGATCAATATATTAATCGTGGGCCCTCAAAATATGGAAGAAGAAGAAAGTCCCTGACAATAACTTCTATGCACTGAACCACACGCCACACGTCCAGATTCACACAATTGTTAATTCGTGACAATAAAATTTTTCGAATCTGCAAAAGACGTTACCATTGATCTGTAAATGAATTATTCAGTGGGACGAAAAGCCTCCTCGTGGTACAGGCCACAGGGACCAATATCACGGACGTGGTAAAGGTTACACAATATTTGGATCAAGGAAGGATTACTACAAAAACTTGGATTGATTTTTGTCAACCTCCTGGCGGTAATTATGGAACTTGGAATGTTTGAACCATCGTGTTGGCAGAACCCGGGATTAAGCAGGCGAGATCCTGGCCAGCGGTTCTAGTGACGGTGTAATTAAACGTGAGTTGAAGTACATTACCCAATAATCTTGGATTAAAGTGGTCTGGACTCAACTCCACAGCAACCCAGCCCCCCTCCCCCTCCTCCAACCCCAACGTACTCCGAAACCACGGTCTCGTATTTTTAAAAGTATTATCAAAATAAGATATTGAAATAACAGACATGTGAACAGTGTCAGTGGGTGGCTCAGATGTGGCAATGGTTTTTTTTTTTTTGTATTGATTATTTAGCAATCACTTTCATTAAAGCTAACAGCATGCCTACTTTAAAGCAGTTGTAATATAAACTGAAAGAAAAGCAATAAAGATGCAATAAAGTGAATGGAAAATACAATTTCCTTTATTCTTATGGTGGGAAAGAAGAGGTTGGGGGGGGAGGGTAGTAGCACATACTTAGAAAAACACAATGCATACAATAACAGAAGAGCAGAAAACCCGAATATATCCTCGTATCCCGAATGTATCCTTGTATCCCGAATGTACGCCGGAGAGTTCCAACACGAAGTTGGAGATAATCACTTTCGGATCAATACGGCATTAATCAGACAGCCAAACACATTAGAGCTCTCTTGTCGTGGGCGTGGACTGAGTGGAGTGCCATATGTTTTTTTTTTCTTATCCAGGGGTTCATGTGGTCAATACCACACAATGAGCCCACGGTACCGCAAGGGAACAACCAAGGAACATGCTCTGGTAGCAACGTCTTGACCAGACTGAAGTCGCCTCTAAATCTCATTCTTTGCGAGCCGTGATACCTTTAACACTGGCTGCAAGGTAAGAAACAATTACCTACAATCAGAAGTGCCTCCGTTTGTATCTGATTTGAAAAAAAAAACAACTTTAAATTCTGGATTCCACTAAAAATATATATTTTTTAGTAATTTTGTTTCAAAATGTTCATGTGGGACTTTTGAAAATGAAAAAAAAAGTCTGCTTCAAGCTCATACGAAGTTACGTGCTTTTGGGGTAATTCGAGATATTTTTTTCAAAATAAATGATCCATGAAGCTAGTGCTCCTTCCCTCAGGGGTTCCTAAAATCCTCGGGTCAGTGATGTGTATTGCAAGTGATCGGTGAGGATATTAATGTACCAATCTTATGTATGAAGTTTCATCAACTTCGTCGCTACAAGTCCAATTATTATACTGTGTATGACAAGGCACATGTAAGGATTGCCCTAACCTTTAAAATGTAAAGTAGGGTGACAAAACGTCCCTTAAAAACGGGATCGTACCCGGTGTCCCAAAAATTCTCTCGGGACGCCTAAATGTCCCGTTTCTAAAACCAAAGACATTTTGAAATCACTAAAATATTCTCATTTATGATATAACTTCAAGTAATATTTTGGCTAGCTGTGTAGCCAGTGCCAGTAGTGATGTTGGCTCGCGTGATGGCTGCACTGTCCCCCCTCCATCACTCTGCCGACGCCGCGTAAACGACAGTGTCCCTGCCATATTCATTGCTAAATTATTGTGTTTTTTTTGTGTTGTTTTTGATATGCCTCAGAGTTTAAATTAGATTACAAAAGTGAAGGTCAATTAAAAAAAGATTTCTAGGTCTCAAATTAGTTAAAATGAGCATAGTTTAATAGTTTCCGGCGGAGGCTCCCGGACCCCTCTTTAGCTGTAGGGTATCCCCACCCCCTACCCCAAACCCTCCTTGGGTGTGTCCCATTTATTCCAGTTCATGTTTTGGTCACCCTAATGTAAAGGAAATGGTTGTGTTGGAAGTGGGGGTGGTGTGTGTGTGGGGGGGGGGGGGGGGGGGGGGTGGGGCAAAAAAATGGGGGGGGGGGGGGGGGGGGGGGTCTGGCAACAAAAATAATGAACTTTTCAAATTGTTTTTCCGCTTTCATTCAAAGCTTTGCGCTTTATGGGGGAAAAGAATGTTGTTAGTTTAATTATTGTCTGGCAAAATGTAAATCTTATAGATCTAACAATGTATTATATGACGACTAAAGATGGAATAGTTAAACGTTTGTAAGATTAAACAGCCCCTGGAATCAGAAAATGTCTGATAATACAATTAATACAATACAGCTTGTGCAACAGATCTCAAACTAGTTCACGTGATACGAACCAGGCCCTCTACAAGTGATCTTGCACTAATCCATTTTTGGTTACTGATGTTAGAAGTAGGAAAATTGTCCACCAAAACGGTACAGCGATCTAAATAAATTATTGAATTAAATTCTGCAAGTCACGCTCTTAATGTGTACAGAAATTCTTAATTATGTTTTCATCAAACGGCTACTTTATTATTATCAAATACACATTTACACCAGAAAATGTGAAGAGCGAAGTAAATGTGTACTGATAGCTGATAGTTTGCATTGGCCATTTTCCAAAAAAATAAGATATATTAAATGGGTAATTTTACAAGTGGTAATGTGAAGTTTCTTGGGTTAATTTGATCAATTACCTACAGTGATTAATAGTGCAGCTACCTAATCGAAGTTCCTTCGATTTTTTTTTTCTGTCACATAAATCAATATACTCCTCGGAAAATCGATTCATTATTGAGTTGTAATTAATCATATTATTTTTACCGCTCACATACCAGTTATGTGACATTTTTGATGTAGTTTCATTTTATGTAAATGGCATTTATTCTTTGCCAATTTTTTTTTTCAAATGAACATTTTAAAGTTCAAATATCTCTAGTAGCAGGATAGAATTCTGAATAAAAAAAAAATCAAAACAAAAGAACTTGTCAAAATTTACAAGCAATGAAGCATCAAGCAACAATGGAAATACTATGTTTGATTGTAAGAATGCTCCATTTTTTTCAAACAAAGCCATTGTACGGGACACATGGAAAAGTAGCGCCGTGTTGTTCAATCGTATTCTCATTGTGGCTTGATTGAGCCATTCCTGATTGTCCAGTGAGCAGAGAAAGCCGCAATCATTCAAAACATACAAGGGGGTTGGGGTGGGGCTGGGGGGAGAGGAGGAGGGGGGCGTGGTGGGCTCAAGCTAATAGCTTTGTTATAATTTATGAAGATTTGGCTCGATGTGTTTTTGTGGCCTGCAGGGTGACGCATAACATCTCGACCACAAGCGTTTTCCTGTTCAGTTTCCGCCTCACTGGTCACATTATGCCAAATATAATAAAGAATTCATTCATCCACCTTCCTGATTCCAGTCTTCAGCGGTGGGCGAAATGGACATGTGGTAGGGTAGGGGGGGGGAGAGCACGGAAAGGAGAGCGGTGGAATTGGGCAGCTCAGTAAGGTAAAAACAAAAAAACAAAAACAGATGGTGAATAACTTGTTTGTATTCGTTACATGAGTGTTTCTATTTTTAGCATGCTCTTAAGTAAAAATGGTGTCCCATGTCAAGCCCATGTCAAGTGGGGGTTCAATACTCTTACGTAAAATGGTGTCCCATGTCAAGTGGGGGTTCAATACTCTTACCTGAAATGGTGTCCCATGTCAAGCCCATGTCAAGAGGGGGTTCAATACTCTTACGTAAAATGGTGTCCCATGTCAAGTGGGGGTTCAATGCTCTTTCGTAAAATGGTGTCCCTTGTCATGTGGTGGTTCAATGCTCTTTCGTAAAATGGTGTCCCATGTAATGCGGTGGTTCAATGCTCTTAAATAAAAGGGTGTCCTATGTCAAGAGGGGGTTATATGCTCTTACGTAAAGTGGTGTCCCATATCAAGTGGGGTTCAATGCCCTAACGTAAAATGGTGTCCAATCTCAAGTGGGCTGAATGCTCTTAAATAAAATGGTGTGCTATGTCAAGTGTTGGTTCAATGCTCTTACGTAAAACAGTGTCCCATGTAATGCGGTGGTTCAATGCTCTCAATTAAAATGGTGTCCCATGTCAAGTGGGGGGGGGGGGTCATGAGGCGAACCACAAGAGGCAGAAGAGGGTACTGACTGGCACAAACTATTTAACTTTTATAGTCTCCACCAAGAGTGTGGATCGCAATCAAATTGGTTCAATGCTCTTACGTGAAACAGTGTCCCATGTATTGCGGGGGTTCAATGCTCTCAAATAAAATGGTGTCCCATGTCAAGTGGGGGGGGGGGGTCATGAGGCGAACCACAAGAGGCAGAAGAGGGTACTGACTCGCACAAACTATTTAACTTTTATAGTCTCCACCAAGAGTGTGGATCGCAATCAAAAGTCCTCAGTAAATTATTTAGACGAAAAAAAAAGGACATAGCGTTATTTAATTCTCTCCGGGTCAGCGACGCCCGGTACATTATTCAGTAACTTAGGCCAACTAGAACATGCTCTGTTTAACGTGGCCACAACAGCTCGGCCGCAGCGACAGATATTGTTTGGCTGGTCCGAGATGAAAACTTAAAAAAAGCCCCAGAACTTTTGTTGTTTCACTGATCCAGCATAGAGAGTTGTCAAACTTTCCGAACGCTACTTATGGTATCTACATTCATTTCTGCTGAGGAGACGCTACCAAAACTTATGGTATCTACATTCATTTCTGCTGAGGAGACGCTACCAAAACTTATGGTATCTACATTTATTTCTGCTGAGCAGACGCTACAAAACGTATGGTATCTACATTTATTTCTGCTGAGCAGACGCTACCAAAACTTATGGTATCTACATTCATTTCTGCTGAGGAGACGCTACCAAAACTTATGGTATCTACATTTATTTCTGCTGAGGAGACGCTACCAAAACTTATGGTATCTACATTTATTTCTGCTGAGCAGACGCTACAAAACTTATGGTATCTATATTCATTTCTGCTGAGGAGACGCTACAAAACTTATGGTATCTACATTTAGTTCTACTGAGCGCTACAAAACGTACGCACTTGTGGTGACTGCATTTAGTTCTAGGAGGATCAAATTTTATAACCCCTCTTAAAGATCAATGGCGATTAGTATTGGTGACGCAGATGGGTCACGAGTGCAGAGAACCAACGTAGGCGTGAAGACATATCTCCGATACACACGATTTCTATGGGATAAAAGGTTTTATGTAGAGCCCCCCCCCTTCCCTTGCCTCCACGCACCATCCCCCCAAATGAAGGTATTAGAACTTTTTTTGTGTCTCCTCCTGGACTCTCCCTCCTCCTGGGCTCTCCCTCCTTTTTTTTACCCCCACACTCTCCTCTTAAGGCCCAGCCTCGTGGAGCTGATAAAGATCAGAAGATTTAAAAGCATCTACTCCAGCGATTCGAGAAGGTAGAACAAACAAGATCCCCATTAATGTTGTGGGCAGACGAAGGATGTTGACTCGGCTCTCGGCATCTCACGGCATCTCACGGCATCTCACGGCAACCGCAGATCATAAAGTTTGCGTTAAGCGCGTCCCGCGCCAAAGAAGGGTAAATAAACACTCTAATGAGTAGGGGGGGGGGGGAGGTACGCCGCGGCGTGGGCGGGAGGTAGACAGAAACGCCCCCCCCCCCCCGAGATAAGATGGTTTTAATTCTACTCTTGAGTCCAGTACATCGCATGACGTGTCCGAGCAACGTCTGCGTGGATCTAATCAAGGACGCCATGTTGATACTTGCGTCCAATCGCCATTAGCGTCTCATTACTGAGACCGTAACATTTTGTGTCTGAATTGACGGTTCTCAAAATAGGGGCGCTACACGATGAAGATTGAGATTGGAACGGTGAGTGCTTGTGTGTGTATATGTGAGTGTGTGTGTGGGGTGGGGGGTGGGGTTGTGGATAATAGTTAATGTAACTATTATAACGTCTCAGTTTTTATTTAGTGCCTACTTTTAGATTATTAACTCAGATAGCTATGAAATTCAGGAACTGCCTCAACATAAAAATGGTTCCGTAACTTTTTTTACACAAATAAAAAAAAAAGTCTTCTGAAAGATAACTGCTAAAAGTCAAAGTAAATTGTAATTTAAAAACAAATAATTGATTTATAACTTAAGTTGATTAGCAACTTAAATATATCGTTGAAAGATTGTTCAAGATAAAGAAATTGGCTAAGTACTTAAGCATTTGAGGGCTCTACTTTCAATTTAAAAAAAAAAAAGAAGATCAATATCTTTTATGTCTTAAACTGAGCATTTCAAATCTAGTCTATGCCTCTAAATATGGGCCTTTGTAAGGGCTCACAGTAATAGTTGAATGCATGGTTACATCCTGACCCTAACGCATCGGATAATTTAGAACCGTTGTCGGGAACCTACATGCACTTAGCGATCTTTAAACCCCCAGATTTTCAAGGAATTATTTGTTAGCACTCCAAGAAAATCTACTGTACTTAGCGCTCTCCTTGTTTGTGAGAGTTGTTTTGGGTAAATGTGTGTGCGTGTGTGTTTGTGTATATGTGTGCGCGAGTGTCAGTGTGTGCGTAAATGTCTCTCTCTCTCTGTCTCTCTCTCTCTCTTTGCTTGTGTGTGGGGATCATGGGGGCCGTGCCGTCGGACCCAATCTCTCACCCATCCATCTGGGCTTTCCTCAATCGCTCAGTTAGTATCCTCCACCTCTGACCACCCCCACACTCGCGCCCCATCAGTTAGTGGGGGTGATTTGATCAATTGTTTTTCCTTCACCGCCACACAAACCAATGAAGCTCCCGCCGTTACTAACGACCCTCAACATTAGGGGCGCCTGTTAATCAGGCATGGTGGGGCGCCTAACAGGTTGTAGTGGAGTCGTTTAGGGAGAGGGAAGGGGAAACTAGACGGTCTTCAGGTGATGATGTCTTCAAGTGAAGATGTCTTTAAATGATGATGTACTCAAGTGATGTCTTTAGGTGGTGATGTCTTCAGATGATGTCTTCAGGTGATGTCTTCAGGTGACGACACCGGAAATGACCCGTCCAAAAAAAAAAAAACCGAAGAAAATATATTTTTTCTGACGATTCGTGTCAGTGTTAAAATCAAAGAGAGAAGAGATGCTAGCAACTCTCTGGTCATGCTAATGTATGGTTCATCTCCTCGCATCCTATAATTTTATGAAGTCTTTATGACTTTTTATGACCTGTTTAACTCCCGTTATCACCGAAAGTCATGCTTCTTCACCACACGATTTTGGATATGACATTTAGAGTGTTGTCCTATCTGGAAGGAAGGCTCTTGGCCGAAACGTTTTAATTTTTTAACTGTCCCGTCTTTTTTTACTGTCCCGTCTTTTTTTTTACTGTCCCGTCTTTTTTTTTTTACTGTCCCGTTTTTTTTTTTTTCTTTTCCGTCATTTTTTTTTTCTTTTTCGTTTTTTTTTTTTTTTTT
>CAXITT010000132.1:1035069-1058427 GCA_964033795.1 Lymnaea stagnalis | reverse complement strand
TTTTTTTTTTTTTTTTTCTTTTTTTTTTTTTTTTTTTTTTTTCTTTTCCTTTTTTTTTTTTTTTTCCCTTTTTTTTTTTTTCTTTCCCGTCTTTTTTTTTTTCCACCTTCCCCCATACATACCTTGTTCCACTATTTTGTTTCACACATCTTGAACGCAGTCCTTCATTTATTATCCATGGAGAAATAAGCCTTGATTCTTTTGATAAATTATTGTTGTTTGGTTTCAAATCTGGTGCTCTTTAAGTGCATGCAATGTGGTGTGAATCTAAATAACCCACAAAACTGGGCAGGGGAAGAGTTTATATTAAATTTGAAGAGTGAATCGTGTAAATCCTACCACAGCTGACAGTGTAAATGTTACCATGATGGGGCGGTGTACATACTACCACAAACTAACAAGAGTAAACGCCACAATAAGCGGACAGTGTCAGTGCTATCGTAAGGTGACAGTGTACATGTTACCACAAGCTGACAGTGCACATGCCACCACACGCTGACTGTAAATCCTACCGTAAGTTGACAGTGCATATGCTACATAAAGCTGGCAGTGTATATGCTACCAAAAAGCGACAGTGTAAATGCTACCACATCTGACAGTGCACTGATGATGTCAATTATGATATTACTACAAAACTCTCAAAGTAAATATGGTCACCAAGGCAGGCATGTTTTACGGTGAATGAGGGCTAATTTTTCACTGGATAAAATACTTAAGACGTCTTGTGATTAACTTGTTCTAATTTTTTGAAATGTTTCCCGGGGAAGAATAGTAAAGAGCCTTATGTTGAAAATGAATACATGCAAAGTAATTAAAATACATTTCACTTTATTTGGATTAAAAGAAAAGTCTTACGATAAGATATCTTTTTTCATCTTATGTCATCATATCTTTTCTATGTAATAAACATGTATAATTTTTTTAGATATAATTTATTTGTGTAATAAAACCCTTTTTAATGAGTTTAAAAAAAAAGTTTTATTATTTACATGTACTAAACTGAACTAAATTTTGAGAGGACAAAACTTATTTTGAGAGCCTGGATTCACTACACAAGACACGGCACCCAACGTATTGGTCTATTAGATACATACCAAAAGGCTCAATGCTTACACACGATAAAAGTGTGACGTATAAAAAGTTGAGTGAGACGTCGCATCTGTTTACGCGTGGCAAGTGAGCGTTAAGTGACGCACAGTTTTCGTTCTGTGACGTATGCAGAGAGGCTGATGGATTGCTTCTTCCTCCACCGCATGATCCTTGGTGACGCCGCTTTGGCTTTGACATTTGGTCAAACTAATAAACACACACACAGTGACGTTTAGTCAATGCCAGAGCTGCATTAGGATTTCAATTACTTTAGTTTGAGATTATAGCAATGTCACAACTGCATTTGGAATTTTTTTTTTTTTTTTTTTTTTTTTTTTGTTGAGATTATGAAGATAAACAAAACGAGAAGAGAAAGAACAGCGTTGTAGTAACAGAGAAGCTGGTTACCCCCCCCCCACGCCCCTTGCCATACACACACACACACGCACACACTCACACACACAGTCGTCATACCATCAACGTTAAAAAATGCAGAGGATTTTTTAAAAACACCGATGACAACTTAAATTGAAATTAGTTTTCCACAGTTAAGTGGGAGATTTTTCGACCTGAATGCTTTACAAACTGCTTTGTTTTAATATTCTACAATAATGTGAGCCATAGACAAACATGCCTCTTTGATTGATACCCACCAAAAATACCACCACGGTGACGCTGAAGCGGACATGCGCATCCATCTAGTTGGTAGGCCCAGCACGTGAAGGCTCTCGACACAGCTAATTAATGTTGGAGAGTATAAACACAGACGCTGCATCTCGCGAGGGGTTTCTGCACTCGTTAGTGCATTTGGTGGACAATGGTTCTCAGCATTTGCGGCAAACATAGCCCCCACAAATCACATAACACGTTTTCGTAAATCAAAATGGGTGAATCGAAGAAAATTTAGTGACGACATAAAAGAGATTTAAAATAAAAAAAATTAAACACACACGGTGGTCTGCTCTCTAAATGGCGCCATTATTACGTTGCTTTCCTCTCGACAAAGTGGTGGACCATTTGTACTCGTCCAGGCCGTTCCTGGTTACGTGTAAATGAGACTGGAGAGGAAAGCGAGTCAGTCATTCCTGAAAAATACGAAAAGATTGCGTGAACAATATCCCCCCCCCCCCCAACCCACCGAAGTTGAACGACAGCCAACTCGTCTGTGAATGCATCATTAGGTCGTAGTCTTACCCCTTAACTTACAGCTGCTGCACCTTTAAACAAAAATATTGACCAAAGTAATGAGACTAATGAAACCTGTCACTATCAATAGTATTATTGCTCATTGTATTTTTGTCTTGGTTGGTTGCCACTAAAATGTTCACTTGGTTACAATGTTCAGAATGGATGGGATTTTGACCCCAGAAAACGACACGGAGCTCAGACCGTGGGGCAAACCATTTTCCCTACCCGCCAGCTCAAATATCCCTTTGCTATAACTTGTGTGATGACCTATTTTTTTTTTTTTACCACTTGCGATGGCTTGCAGCCTTAACCGCCCCCCCTCTCCCCCTCCTACAATCTTTTGTTTTGACATGGGTGTCCCCCATTCAATGTGTGGCGCTCTAGAATCCAGCTCAAATATCCCTTTGCTATAACTTGTGTGATGTCCTATTTTTTTTTTTTTACCACTTGCGATGGCTTGCAGCCTTAACCGCCCCCCCTCTCCCCCTCCTACAATCTTTTGTTTTGACATGGGTGTCACCCATTCAATGTGTGGCGCTCTAGAACATCTCCCCCTCCCTTGATTTGGAAAAAAATTGTTTACGTTCTAATTTTTTTGTCAAGAATGCTATTGGGTGATGCGATTTGTAGAATTCTATTCTGGAGGGTTCTAACTCCTTGCCTATAAATGAGACGGCTGTTTTTTTCCCCCAGCCAGGAAGAGATTTACGACACGTATTATACTTATGGATGTTAATCTTTATGTGTGTATATTAATATTCGTACCTTTCGAGAATGTTACCCTTTTACTTGATAGGGTTTTTATTTCTCTAATTTTGATTTTGTACTTTAATAGAAATTTAATAGTATAATTCAATTGAATATTGTTAGTATCCCTAGCTTTGGAATCGCTTTTCGTTGTCTGCTGCTTTTCAGCCCTTTGTTACGCAATGTTTATCTACTGAGCCATCTCTTAAAACAGATTAAACTAGTCAAACGTAAAACCTTAAATTTATTTGTAATATTCATTTATAAACATTATGTAATTAGTTCTAAAAACACACCTTTTTTACAGCGTAAAAAAAACAACTATTAATCAAGACTCTGCAGACGATATATGAGTACCGGTAATTTCTTTGCTTGCCACGCATCTGTCGCCACACAGTAGCTAGCAGAGACTTATAACTAAATTTTCTAGAGCTCTAGAGCAACTTTTCTTAGTGCACTTGGAGCAAACCGCTCAAGTAACAAAATTCCTACAATTTTACAACTAGGCATCACATAAGGACGACAATTATTCCTTCAGTTTAAGGGATCTCTTAAGATAGCAATCACATCTATATTTAACCCCGGACACGAAACACGTCTTCGCGGCGCCATAGGCGACCGCTTAACGTTGGCTCTTGGCGCCCCGATGGTTGTTTTTTGCGCCCTTCACCCGGGCGGCCGTCCGCGACGCGAACCAATTGTCTCTAAATGTAACCTTAATGCCTTAGATAACAGTACTCTCTAAATGTAACCTTAATGCCTTAGATAACAGTACTCTCTAAATGTAACCTTAATGCCTTAGATATCAGTACTCTCTCAATGTAACCCTAATGCCTTATATAACAGTACTCTCTCAATGTAACCTTAATGCATTAGATAACAGTACTCTTTCAATGTAACCCTAATGCCTTAGATAACAGTACTCTCTCAATGTAACCTTAATGCCTTAGATAACAGTACTCTTTCAATGTAATCCTAATGCCTTAGATAACAGTACTCTTTCAATGTAACCCTAATGCCTTAGATTACAGTACTCTTTCAATGTAACCTTAATGCCTTAGATAGCAGTACTCTCTCGATGTAACCCTAATGCCTTAGATAAAAGTACTCTCTCAATGTAACCTGAATACCGCATATTATAATACCCATTACACGAGGTTACCAACCACCAACCGTCACTTCAGTGCACGCCCCTACTCCTCAATGCTTTCTGCGATATTGTTTGGGAAGCTCATTGTTAGAGCCACAGGACCCTCAGGTCTCTGTATCCCCTGAGAGTGGAAGGGAGTCGCATGAATCGGGGGGGGGGGGGGGGGGGGGGGGGGTGGCTGAATGGTAACATTATTTATTTATCGCTTGTTTGTTTGAACAGCGCTAGTTTTTGTTTAGTTTAAAAATCACTCCATAATGTACCGGTGAGACACAAAAGAAAAGAAAAAAAAAAAAGCAAAAAAAAAAAATAGATTAGTGTAAACATCACTCCATAATGTACCGGTGAGACACAAAAAACAAAAAAAAAAAAAAAGCACAAAAAAAAATAAATTAAAAAATAAAACACTTGTATTACCACCAACTTCAAAGGGGAAAATAGTCAATAAGCTAGAGGTTGCTTTGATGTGAGCGGACTTATTTGAAACTGTTAAGTGATCGAGTTGGTTTTTTCAAATATGTTTAACTGTCAGTTTTAGCTTTTTTTTTTCCTTGTTTTTTTTTTTGTTTTTTTCCTATTGTAATATTTAGAATTGACCAAGACATGGTAAGAGCTGACGTCTACATAAATGTATTATTGGTTTTTTAACGGAAAAATACACGTTTTTCCCCCCTTCCATTTAAAAGGTAACGAGTGTTCATGAGAAAGCTAACCGTATGAATCGGCAAGTGAAGCGTCTACTCTAGTGATGGAAACATCTAGTCTGGTGATGGAAACGTCTAGTCTTGTGATGGAAACATCTAGTCTTGTGATGGAAACATCTAGTCTTGTGATGGAAACATCTAGTCTTGTGATGGAAACATCTAGTCTTGTGATGGGAAACATCTAGTCTCGTAATGGAAACATCTAGTCTAGTTTTTGGGTTTCGATAAATTTGGTTTCAAAAGCCTTTTTAAAAAATGTAAATATATGTAATTTATTAAAAGATATAACATTTTGTAAAAAATATTATTCTAATAATCTTATAAATGGATTAAAAAGTAATTTTTAAAAAATTTTACTGTTTCGATTCATGTACTTAGAATCACCCGACCATATTGTATTTGGTATCAGAGGGTAAGCTTTATTACTCAGAATTTAGATGAATATTGCTTACTGTCAATTACGAACGTTACAGAACAATCGGCGTTGAATTATTTTTACAGATGAACAAAACACGCATTTGGATTGGTTACAAGTGTGGAAAATTTAGGTGTGATCAGTTATCCTTTTATGAAAGTCAGTCAGACCGAGCAGTGTGTGCTCTGTAAATATATGATTTTTTCAACTGTTGTCAGCCCCTGGGATGGTGTCACCAGGTGCGATACGCAACCCCTGCACCCCCCCCACCACCAGCTACGCCACTGTTTCTAATATTGATCTTTATCAAAAGATTATTGCGTCGAATATTATGACTAGTTAAACTAAACATGTTCTTTTACATTTGATAAATAAGAACATAAATCATATGCCCACCACCCCAATTAATATAGATAAATTTAATGAAATGTCGACGGAAATATTTACGAGAAACTGCTCCGTATATAACATTGCAGACCCTTTGATAAAATCGGGCGTCTTCTTAAAGAAGTATAACTAGCTGTACCATCATGTCTTTGCCCGGGGAAATAAGAGGTTGGGATATGTGCCCTAGCTACATTCCATGAAATCCGCTTCTGAATAGATCAAATTAATCTAATTAGGTCGCGAGAAAAAAGTTGTAAGTAAGACATGTTAACAGAATACCTGTTTCCCGATCTTAGTTCTACAAAAACAAAGAAGGGGTCCCGAAGACTGAAACGAAAACACAAACCCATCGCTGCCTTCTTCTCAAGCTGCGATGATGGTGGAGGCACCCCGTGAATAAAACAAAATATACACATTCTCTCCCACACACCGACTTGCAAATACCTAACATTTCCAGCCAATACCCCCCGGAACCCAGAACGTGCGCACCTTTCAATTGGCGGCCAAGTCTCCGCCCGAAATCCCGAGATGTATTTCCGCGGCTATTTGCAAGACAGGGTCTCAAGCCATCTGTATGGTAACCGTCTAGTGGAAGGTCAAGGGTCATAACGTGTCGGAAGATTACTCTGGCTGATTAGCCACTTAGAGGTGACCAGTAAGAGGACATTAATAAGAGATAGTGGAAGAGAATGGACTCTGGGCAAGGGTCGTTAGACAAGAGACGCTACCAACAATTTTTTTGGGGGGTAGGCTTTCCAACGGATATTTGAACAGAGTTCCCCATCGTCGCAGAATATAAGACACTTTAAAAATAACAGAGATATACTCCTAACTCCTCGAGCCAATGGGAGTGGGGGGGGGGGAAAGAAGCTAGTAACCGCTGACCGGTGTTAATTATATTTTGTAATATTTGCTTTTAAAGCCCTGCTATGAGACTACCTCCCAAGGTTCAACCCACTTTATAATCACTTTAAAAATAACAGAGATATACTCCTAACTCCTCGAGCCAATGGGAGTGGGGGGGGGGGAAAGAAGCTAGTAACCGCTGACCTGTGTTAATTATATTTTGTAATATTTGCTTTTAAAGCCCTGCTATGAGACTACCTCCCAAGGTTCAACCCACTTTATAAATCACATGACCTGATATAATCTTAGCCACATGTGTTTCCTTTTATGGGCTATAAACCATTTAAAAAAAGAAAAAAGGAACCGGTCAGCAGCATCCAGGGACACGGACGCCGTCTGGCCCGAGAGAGGTTTTCCAGGATCAGAAAATGGAGCATCAGACTGGACCATAATTCCCAGCCAAAAAGAAAAAAAAATTCTTGTACGGCAATGGCTTGACTTAATTTACATGCTTACAATAACCGGACACACTCCAAGACCTCCTGGATTATTCAGGTGACTTGGGTGTTTTGTTACAATTTAACTTGGCTTTGAGTTCGATGGTTTTATAAGCAATTAAATTAATATCAATATCATCTACCTATTTAATGGATATTGATGATATTGATATTGATTCAAGAACACAAGACGCTTTCAATCTGGTTTACGACAGTGTCTAATAAACACCAAACTAAAATCTATCTCGCAGCAATTTTGTTATGACACCGAGATGGGAGTCAACCGAGCAATGCATAATGTGCGCAATTTTGTCTGTGACTCTTGCCGTGACAACCGAGCAAAGAATTATGTGCGCAATTCCGTCTGTGGCTCTTGCCTTGACAACCGAGCAATTAATTATGCGCGCAATTTCGTCTGTGACTCTTGCCGTGACAACCGAGCAATGAATTATGTGTGCAATTTCGTCTGCGACTCGTATCCTGAAAATATGGCGATGGCCACCTCGTGTGCATAGTTACTGTCTGTTTGACCTTCAGTGGCCTTGAACTTCTAGGATCATTGAATGCGTTCGCATTGTTCACCTGGTGACACTATCCCAGGGATTGTGGTTTCCTAAGTCAGCAATTGGGATAGAGGGCTTATTTCAGACTTCCTTTATTTGTCCACACTACGTGCATCATGTACACTCTGATTGCCTTTTTAAAGCTTTTCGTGATACGCTTTTGTAGACTGGGACAGATGAAAATACTTTATCCACACCAGAGCAATCTTTTTTTAAACAATCATTTAGCTTAATCTCAATTTTTAAAAATCCTAATGCTCTAATAATTGATATACAGTTAATTGTTGGAATGTTAATAAATGTTGTGTCAAAAAAAATATTATAAACAATTAAATATTCTGAATATTTATTATTATTATTTTTTTTATAAATGTCTGTTTGAAACAGGTTCTCTGGTGTAAAGATTACTATGATAATCAGTGATATCCTCAATATTGTCCTGTTAATTACATGTGATTTAAGTCTGTCGATCATTTCTATGAGAAATAAGAAACCTTTGGTAAGATAATCACAATGGCCCTGATTAGAACAGTGGGAGTAGGGTGTTTGGTGGGAGGGGGTGTTTGGTGAGAGGGGTGTTTGGTGGGAGGAGTGGTTTGGTGGGATGGGGTGTTTGGTAGGAGGGGGTGTTTGGAGGGAGGGGGTGTTTGGTGGGAGGGGGTGTTTGGTGGAAGGGGGTGTTTGATGGGAGTTAGTTTTTGATAGGAATGGATGTTTGATGGAAAGGGGTGTTTGGTGGAAAGAGGTGTTTGGTGGGAGGGGGGTATTTGGTGGGAGGGGGGTATTTGGTGGGAGGGAGGTGTTTGGTGGGAGGGGGATGTTTTGTGTGAGGGATTGTTTGGTGGGAGTTAGTTTTTGGTACGCAGGGGTGTTTGATGGCATTGGGTGTTAGGTGGGAGGGGATTGTTTGGTGGGAGGAGTGTGTTTGGTAGGAGGGGGTTGTTGGTGGGAGGGGTGTTTGGTGGGAGGGGTGTTTGGTGGGAGGGGTGTTTGGTGGGAGGTGGTGTTTGGTGGGAGGTGGTGTTTGGTGGGAGGTGGTGTTTGGTGGGAGGGGGTTTTGGTGGGAGGGGGTTTTGGTCGGAGTGGGTGGTTGTTCGGAGGGGGTTTTTGGTGGGAGGAGGTTTTGTTCGGAGGGGCTGTTTGGTGGGAGGGGGTTTTTGGGTGGGAATGGGTGTTTGGTAATTTGACAAAAAGGTCATATGTAGCAAATGATTGGCAATTATAAGGTTATATTTTTTTAATTTAATAGTGCAATGAACAACGTATAGGGTTAGGGCAAGATAACCCCCGTGAACATCTTACTCGATGGGATTTGAGTCAAGGCTCTTAATATGAGACGCGGACCTCATTGTTTCATTGTCTCAATGGGAGAATCCAGTCTGTGCGTATGAGATAAAGAACTACAGAGTAATGTATTCATTAGGTATCTGAACTGATTTCATAATAAGAGTCTTTCGTCGTCACCTTACGGTTCAATTCTGCTTCAACTTCAATATATGTATGAGCTTTTGTAGAATAGACGCAGAAGTGAATGAGCAGAATAAATTTTCACTGGGAAAGCGAGTGTCTACGGACTAAGTGGTCTATCGCATAATGTCTTATTATACGACATATTTTAAGTGGGCAAGCGTTCTCAGCTTCCATGACTACTGTTGAATACCAAGTCTCCATATAACAATAGACACATTTAATCAGTTAATTCACATTAAGACATTGTTATAGCCTGTGTGTTGACCTAGTATTTTGCTTTAACGTTACGCTGTTGCCTCGACCATTTATCTCCCTCTTCTTTGTTTTGATATTGACATCACGGATTAAATGTGCAGCATTTTACCACTACCCACTCCTCCCTTGATTTGGAAAATGTTGTTTACGTTGAAATATATTCTAAATAGAAGGTTTTGGAATGCGCTCGGGTGATGCGATAACTACAATTTCTTATCTAGAGGGTTTCAACTCTCTCCCTATAAATAAGCCTGCAGCTTTCCCAGCCGGCAGAGTGAGAGAGAGAGAGTGTGTGAGAGAGAGAGAGAAAGAGAGATAGATAGTACAATTAAATTTGATAATATTAGTATCATTTGCTTTGGTTGCTATTGTTTTTTTGTATCCTGGTTTTCCTTCCTTTGTTGCGCACAGTATATATCAAACGAGGCAAATGTGAAAATGGGATTACATTTACAAAAGCATGAAACGGTACGTCACATCTTCGTTAGTTAGACAGAACAGACTTTCAAAACAACTTTTCAACTCACTATGGTTAAAATCTGATGGGATTTTATGTCTGCTTTCATCCGATGACCAGCGGCCTCCCATCAATCACTGCTTTCATCCGATGACCAGCGGCCTCCCATCAACCCCGATGAAACTTTTGATTTCTTCTCACCGTTGAAGTCTTTTTGTGTTTAGTGGACCTAGCTGCTGAAGGATCCCAAAGACAAGTCTTTATAACCTGCGATTTACGCGTAAATGTCAGTACCATTGGACCTGACCATTGGACCTGACCATTGGACCTGACCATTGGACCTGACCATTGGACCTGGCCATTGGACCTGACCATTGGACCTGACCATTGGACCTGACCATTGGACCTGACCATTGGACCTGACCATTGGACCTGACCATTGGACCTGACCATTGGACCTGACCATTTGACCCGACCATTTGACCTGACCATTAGACCTGACCTGGATCAGTGAAAGTACATTAAACATATGTCACAATTCGTTGTCGGAACACGTATTTATATATGCATGAAGATGTAAATAAAATACTGACCTCTTAGCACTACTCGATTCACGTGAGCCTGTGTTTTTAAGTGACATTTATATCTACGGAACACAGTGACCCATGTCACACAAACCTTTGCGATAGCCACAGTAATAATAAACTGGCCGATGATATTTTGTTTCTCCGTCTCTGATTCCCCCCCCCCCTTTTTCCCAAACCCCAATGTGCGTCTGTACTGAATCGAGCTCTGCATTAATTAGTCTCGTCGTTTCGATACTTCAGGTCCCTTAACTTACAACTTACGGATGCGAAAAAAAAAAAAAGAAAGTTCAATGAAGACTGATGAGTGCAGAGGTCATGACAGAATGCGCAGAGCTGTCGTCACATTTCTCCCCAATGTGACGGCACGATTCTCTGGTGAATCATAGCAATCTTAGTCGGTCATCAGCTAGATCTCGTGTGGATTGTTTCATCGCTTTGTATCGTAATCAAAATATCGATTGCGCAATGGTTGTTCTTGGTTTTTTTCAACACGTGTAAAAATATAATATTCGATTCCATCTAATGGCAGCTTAAGAACTTTGGATTTTTTTTTTTAAAGTCTTCAATGGGTGAGTTACTTGTTCAATAAAAGGGTCATGGACTAGAGACCAACCAAAAGTGATTTTCTGATTTCGGCCGAAACATAATTCTGATTTTATATTCCTGTTTAAAACAACCTTTAACGCTTTTGAGTCAATTACACTTTTTTTTTAAAACACATTTTTTTTCCAAATGCGAGAACTAGCCTTTTATAAAGTTTTTGACAACGGTGATCAACCCGATCCACTAGACATCTCTCCAGCTCATATGACGCATGTCTCAAGAAGTTGGATTCGGTGGTGTTAACAGTAGGTCTATAATTCAGGCGGTCATGGTGTTATTATATGCAAATGCTTATTTGTATGATCAACCTTCTCGAACTCTTCTTACCCGTAACACGGCTTAGGTGGCTGGCATTGTTGGCAGACTCTTGAAGACAAAAAGGTCATCATACCGTCCTTCTGTTTACAGAAACCCCCCGCCCCCCCCCCCCAACTATTTTTTTTTATTCCCGTCTGTTAATTGAGCGATAGTCTGTAAGCTTGCCATGATCCTGTCATGCTCCACTGTATCCGTCCTTTGGATAGTGTTGTCAATGGAGGTGTTTAATTAAGTAATGGTGTTTCCGGTAACCTGCAATTATCGAAGTTGGCGCTTTGGTGGCACAGCCTAACTATCACGATGTGAAATCGATCTGTTCCCATAGACGCCTAATAGACTGACACAACATCGATACGCTAAGAAAAATTATTATTAGTTTTTTAAAAAGATTTTCGATAAAAATAAAATAATTAACATTCATCACGTTTTTTTTCTCCTAAATACACGAATGTAGATACATGTCTGAATATAGATGATTTATTTTAGAATTCGGAAGCAAGAAAAACATGGTGGCATAACTCCTTTTATATAGAGAACTGTGAGGATAGATGATATAAAAACTCCTCTTTCTTTCTTATAACAGAATAAAAAAAAAACTATATCATGTTTCATTCACAAGAAAGAAATCAGTGAACATATCAGAGATGGCGAATCTATGGCACGCGTGCAGCAGCGGGCACCCCGGCACTCCTATTTCGGCTAGTGAGCCAAGTCACCCGACCATTTAAACAGGAAATTCAGATTAAATTGCAGTGTTGGCGATTGCGATATAAAAAAGTACGTTTTGTATTGAAGTTTGAGCACTCGATATCTAAAAGGATCGCCGTCACTAGACTGTATGTTCTTATCACTAGACTATATGTTCTTATCACTAGACTATATGTTCTTATCACTAGACTATATGTTCTTATCACTAGACTATATGTTCTTATCACTAGACTATACGTTCTTATCACTAGACTATATGTTCTTATCACTAGACTATATGTTCTTATCACTAGACTATATGTTCTTATCACTAGACTAGATGTTTCCATTACTAGACTAGCTCACGCACATATTCTGAAGAGGGTCTCTTATGACCCCCAGCTATAAGAGACCCCCAACTATAAGAGACCCCCAGCTAGTACATTGGCTACCAGCTCCATCTGCGCTGGGCCACATAACATTCTCCTCACGATTTCTTTTCACCCATTCATCACTAGCACCGCTCCTTGACATTTGAGCACGGTTGTCATAAAGCACAAGGTCTTTTTACATTCTGTCTGTGATTTCACGTTTATCTGTTACTTTTACCTTTGGGATGAGTTACTTGAGTAAGTTAATCTTACGCGAGCAGTCTCTGCAGACAAAGGGCTTTACTCTTGACAAAGTGGTGACCAACCTAGAGGCGTTCAGATTGTTTCTGCACGAGAAACGCTGTAACTTGGTGGAACATGCTATTGAAAATGGTGGAACATGCTATTGAAAATGGTGGAAAATGCTATTGAAAATGCACTTTTAAAATGAGACCAATCTGAAATTTCGGTAGAGAGAAGATTAAGGTTTAAGAAGAGAATGACTGGAGAACAATCAATAGATGCAGGACTCCATCCGCGAGAAAAAAGCAGTAGAGAGACGCTGGAGCGTATTGATCGCTTTCATTCTGAACCCCAGATCATATCATCACATCAGCGATCAAGTAAGTAGCAGGTAGTTTTGGGGATGCTCGACCCAAGAGTCTACTATCAGCAAGTGAAGAAGAGTTATGGGTCAACCCCTTTCTATGTTGAATTATCAGAAGATAAACTTTTAAAGGCAATACCAAGACTTTTTGTATTTAACAAAGTTATTGACTGGTCAGTATTTGATGTTTTGAAATTCATAGCTGAATGGGACGTCTTAGAATCTCTTCCAATACTCTCGCTAAGCCTTCAACTGTTTCTTACGATCTGTGTATCTGTGGCCTCGTGTGAGCGGAGCTTTTCAAAATTAAGGCTTATCAAAAACTATTTACTATCCACTATGGGACAGTCAAGGATTTCTGATCTGGCTCTACTATAAATTTAAAGTGATACGGTGAATGATATGACTTTTGATCGAGTGATTGACAGGTTTGCAGCTCTGAAGACCAGGAAAGGAACGTTTTTAATAAAGTAAATTAAATGTAAAAAAACCCTGTAACTTGACGTTGTTACAGTTTTTAAATAAACTTACCCTAATGACCCTTCATTTATTTTGTTCTTGTGATTATTTTTTTTTTTAAAAGAAGACATCCGTCGTGGAAGTCGTGGGGGGGGGGTGACACCATGAGTTTACCGCACCCGGGTGTCACCAACTCTAGCTACGCCACTGATTAGAGATCACCCCTGAAAACACAGTTTTTGCATAAATCCTTTAAATCAATTTTTCATCATTTTACTTAATATTAATATTGAAATGCCCATACGATTTTACACCGCGGCGTAATTTCACAAACTAATTCAGAAAAAACAACAGAAAATGGTACGCATCAAACGCACTTGGGATATTAAAAAAAAAGAATCTCATTTAGTGCAGTTATCGGGAATTTTATTTCATGAAATTAGGCATTATATTTCCTTCATCTTACCCTTGATAAACAGTAAAAACTGATTTTGGGGAGTGTGGTACGTGGTGGGGCTGAATATTTGATAGAATGAGCTGTCATCGGCGACGAGTCAGCAACGAGTCGCAACGAGTCTGTGTGTCAAGTTTCAGCTCGATAAGTTGACTGGAAGTGGGTCTTAGCCGTCCGAAGAATTTGCCCCCCTTCCCCCTCCAAAGCCAGAAAGAAACACACAAAGAAAAGCGAAGTTAATATAAAGGCTATTTTAAAAAATGTGACGTCTCTTTCAACTGTTAAACTTTGTGCGCACGTAGGTAACAGCACAACGGGTAAAAAAATTTGTAGGCATGGATGCTAGATGTCAACTTTAATGAAACTATTTCAAGAATCATATCTAGTTATACTCTCTAACCGGTTTACGAGATTTTCACCAAATTACCACCTTAAAACCCATTGGAATAAATATAAAAAACCCACCGAAAATGAAGAGGCTGATGATGTCATTTTATTTAAAATTTTATATAAAATAACAAAATTTGCTGCCAGATACTAATAACGAGCTATGCTATTATATTTAAAAATAAATTACGTTTTGAGAATATTAAATTGATGTGTTTTTTCTTACACATCAATCGTGAATGTGACATTGATAACAATTTTTTTTTTTTTCTGGTGCACCTAGGCTAGAGGCAGTAACAAAATTTATTATTTTTTTCCCGTTGAACATAAACCGTTTATGCCAGTCGGGTAGTTGCCCCATTCATGGATGGAGTCTCATCCGAACTGTCATCCGGTTGTCAGGTATTGAATATCTGTCCGGGGATATCTCCTTAAATTTATGGCGCAAATATAGACCGTCTGACACGTTTGCCATACAACTGCATATTTCGTTAGGGACCTTTGGATAAAAAGTGATTTTTTTTGTTCTTTAAAAAGAAAATTAAGGAAATAGTAAAAAAAAAATGTTAAGGATCTCTATACTTCATAAATATTTGTGTACGAAACGCTAAGACATTTGTCGATTTTCCAAACGCGGTATTTGACATTTTCGAAAAAAAAAATGAGATAACTGTACATTATTGTAGAGCAAACCAGGCTCCTTTAGGACATGTTAAAGTTTATCCACAAAACACATTTTAATCATATATTATTCTATGTCTTTGATTTTATTTTCAAACGTGGTGTGAATTTTTTTTTTTTTTAATTATCAAAATGCTGTATATATTTTCCGACCAATCCGTGTGTTTGTCAAGCTATTCTGCGGCATTCTGCGCATGCGCACTAAACATCACGACGCGAAACAACAACAAACACGGTGCATAACGACCGCCTGAGTGGAAGAGTTGTTTGTACTATAAAATCTCGAAAAAAGAAAGAAAAAAAGCTCAACCCGAGAACGAGACAAATCATTTCGTCATTCGAGCAGAGGAAAGATCCCCTCGGTGACGTGTCATGGAGGAAAGATCCCCTGGGTGACGTGTAATCGCAATAAATGGTTCTGCAAGGTGAGTTACCGGTAACTTTATTAAAAAAAACACTACATTTCATTTTAAATTATTCTTTCGGTTATGGTTACTACACATCAGAAGTGTTAAGGAAATGAAAATAAAAAGTTGTTTTACAGAGTTAGCTGTGTTATGTATTACACATTCAATCATTTCACATGCAGATCCAGCCATGACAGAAGAAAAGTGTGTTCAAGGACTGAAACATTTGCCCTCAGATTTGAATGTAGATAAGAAGCATCAACTTTTCCTGGAACAAAACCAAACTGCTATTGAAGATGATGCCCACTCTGAATCAACCAAACTGCTATTGAAGATGATGCACACTCTGAATCAACCAAACTGCTATTGAAGATGATGCCCACTCTGAATCAACCAAACTGCTATTGAAGATGATGCACACTCTGAATCAACCAAACTGCTATTGAAGATGATGCCCACTCTGAATCAACCAAACTGCTATTGAAGATGATGCACACTCTGAATCAGACAAACTGCTATTGAAGATGATGCCTACTCTGAATCAGACAAACTGCTATTGAAGATGATGCACACTCTGAATCAGACAAACTGCTATTGAAGATGATGCACACTCTGAATCAGACAAACTGCAATTGAAGATGATGCACACTCTGAATCAGACAAACTGCTATTGAAGATGATGCACACTCTGAATCAGACAAACTGCTATTGAAGATGATGCACACTCTGAATCAACCAAACTGATATTGAAGATGATGCACACTCTGAATCAGACAAACTGCTATTGAAGATGATGCACACTCTGAATCAACCAAACTGCTATTGAAGATGATGCCCACTCTGAATCAACCAAACTGCTATTGAAGATGATGCACACTCTGAATCAGACAAACTGCTATTGAAGATGATGCACACTCTGAATCAGACAAACTGCTATTGAAGATGATGCACACTCTGAATCAGACAAACTGCTATTGAAGATGATGCCTACTCTGAATCAACCAAACTGCTATTGAAGATGATGCCCACTCTGAATCAACCAAACTGCTATTGAAGATGATGCACACTCTGAATCAACCAAACTGCTATTGAAGATGATGCACACTCTGAATCAGACATTTCATATTTTTCTATTTTGTCGTTGTTCTAAATTCAAATAAAATGATTTGTGAATTGAACATTATCTTTTTTACTTTTGTTTAAAATTCAGATTTATAAAAACAAATTATGCAAACTTATAGCACTCTAAACATTACACTATCACAAGCGACTTTCCAGCATTTTTAATACTGTTCTGTTAAAATAATATATCAATAAAAAACATTACTCATACACAATTATATAATGTATATTATTTTTTTTTATGATACAATTTAATATAATTTTGTTATGTAAGTGGTTTGTTATCTATAAACAACTGGAATTATTTGCTACTGGGAATAATGTTATGCTATCAAAATGGATACATAGCATTTTGTCGCTAAGTTTCAGCTGGATACACAGAATTTTGAAACGAAATAAGAAATTCAACCAAGTAAATAAATACATTTTAATTAACCTACATTTCAATTTTCATCATAATCTAACTTATATTTTGAATGTATATCTAAATTAACGTTTACTTGTCCGAAAATTTGAGCCACCATTGTGTAGCAGATAAAGTCGATTATTTCAAAACGCCAAAAATGTAGATACAGCATTTTGAAAATCGACTCTTCTTTTATATCTTTAAAATAAAAAATACACTGTTAAGTTTTTCATGATTTTCTTGAAAGCTTTGTAATGTAATTGTAATGTAATTTAATCATTACACGAGAAGGCCCGAAGAATGTTTACATTATAAATAAAAAATGCAAACACTTCAAAATTCAACATTTTAAGATGTGACGTTTGAAAATGAATTAACTTTGTTCCTTGACGAGCCATTGTCTCAACAGCCCGCTGCAGCGCAATGGGTTTTTGTTTAAAGTGAAGTGGATGGAGTTTAAAACATTTCCCTTAAGGGCGCGCGCGCGCGTGAGTGCGCGAGTGTGCCTGTGTGTGTGTGTGTGTGTGTGTTATTGAGGGGGATGATCAAGGGAGGGTTTTTTGGTGGGGTGGGGTTTGGACAAGAGTTAAAGCAAGGATTTAATTGTGTAAACGGAAACCAAGTTTGGTGTCTTTACATTTTAAAAATTAAAAAAAAACATAAAAATAACAATTTTAAAAAAAAATGTTTCTTTAGAAAAAGAATGATGAAAAGTAACTATGTGGAGATAAGACATAATCATATTTTTCATTGATTAAGAAGATGCCATAGTTGTTTTTTTAGCATTAAGCTATTTATTTCTAATCCCCATTTGTCAACCAACGGAGCTGTAACCAAAGGGGGTGGGGTGGGGGGAGCGAAAAGGAATTTCCCCAATCGTAGTCTACGGCCCTGTCATACGTGGGCAGACCTGCGAAGTTTTCTTAGAGGGCGAGGGAAAATGTCAATCATAAACATTACATTTGTTCAACATCATGTGTGTGTGTGTGGTGTGTGTGTGTGTGTGGGAGGGGGGTGTTTATGCGTCATTTGCCAATTTACAGAGTCTCAGCTCAACTTTAGAAAACGAAAATCCGCAACAACAAAAAATGTAAGACTTTTAAATACGTTTGCTAGTTAGAATTACTTCTTAGTCTTAAAATATTAGATACCAGAGAAAAAAAAAACAATAAAAGAATTTTTAAAGAAATAATAAAAATAATGAACACCCCCCCTAAAACTGTCTGTTTTGAGAGTTTTCTCTACGGAGCGTCACGTCAATAATTTGGCTGGTCGTAATGACTTAAACAGTGGCTTGTCGTGTTCCAAGTACGCCATGTAATAACCAGAACGCACAGGCCGTAAACATTCCGAGGGAGCCGTTATCTTTAAAAACGTGGCTCCCTCTCAGCTTCGCGTTAGCGCCCCCTCCAGAACTTGATCTATGATTTCAATTTGATGACGTCATAAAGGCACCGCTAGACGTATTCATTTAACGCCGGCTTGTTTGTAGCCATGGCGCCTGTCACAGGAGCTGAGATACTGCCTTTTATTGCAAGGGACTTTTTTTTTTGTGTGTGTGCCTTTTATTGCCAGTGAGTTTTTGAGGGGTTTAAAATTAAGTGGATATGTGGGGGGGGGGGGTGGGGGGGTGGGAATGCATTTAGTAAATAGAATTAAAAAAATTTTTAGTAAGAAACTAACTTTTTGAAAATGGTTTAGTAATTGACTTGATCAAAGATAAGGTGTGCTAACCATTGTGCTAATTTGTGCTATCTGGGTACGACTGGGCGTTGACCAATGTGCTTTTACGCACTATCTGGGTATAAACATGGGGATTTGACTTAAAAAGTTATAGCTTTAGCTAGATTTAAAAGATTAAAATGTGGCATGCTGTTTGCACTTTTCAATTTCTGTTTCGTTTTTTTTTTTAAAATTGTATTTATCCTTGTCAAGGAAGGTACACAAAATGGATCGGATCCCAGAAGTAAGGTACGCTTTATATCGTATACACCAATTCTAATGTCCAAAGAGAGATATATTCTGGGACGAATTAACACACAAATAGACACATGATGCAATCAATACCAGGGCACGTAAGAAAATGACACTGATGGACAAGCTGAACGAACCAAATTCGATAACAAAATGCCTCAATTGGATAAACCAAACAAATAAATAAAAAATAATAATAATAATCAAATGATCGAACAAATTTCATCAATGGCCTATTTTCTTCCTGTCCTATTCCTTATTTCTCAGAAGATTTTACAAATATGATCAAGATCCTTAGAGAGTTTGAACATTTCAAAATACTTGGTCACAAAAAATGTGTGCTAGTTAAAGAATTAAAAAAAAAACAAACAACTAAATAGTGTATTAGTTCATTGTCGTACATTTAACATGTAGACTAAGAATATATAAATAATCTTCACCACTCACCATTAGGCCACACAGGTTAGAATACATCTTCACCACAAGGAATTGGCCACAAAGGTGAGAGTACATAATCTTCTCCACTTACGATTATGCCACAAAGGTGAGAGTACATAATCTTCTCCACTCACGATTATGCCACAAAGGTGAGAGTACATAATCTTCTCCACAAGGAATAGGCCACAAAGGTGAGAGTACATAATCTTCACCACAAGGAATAGGCCACAAAGGTGAGAGTACATAATCTTCTCCACTCACGACTATGCCACAAAGGTGAGAGTACATAATCTTCTCCACTCACGATTATGCCACAAAGGTGAGAGTACATAATCTTCTCCACTCACGATTATGCCACAAAGGTGAGAGTACATAATCTTCTCCCCGACCCAAGTGGTATAACAACATTTAACGCTTCTCTCCACGAGTCTCGTATCTCACGAGTTCATCTTCCGGTCTCCGCCCCCATAACTTCAGACCATTCACGCGAGTGACCGCGTTGTTTAATTGTCCGAGTGCTAATAATTTGGCGACGGAATAACAAAATGAGCACTTGAGCTGCAGATTCTATCTAGCGATGTTCCTCAGTTTTGTGCACAATTTTCTTTTTTTTTTTTTTTCCTTTTTTTTTAAATCGGAATTTTTTTTTTTGTTTTTTTTCTTTAAAATTGATCATAATAACCACAAGATTTAATATTATATTATAACTTTGGGAATACTGACCATGTAATCATTTACACATCACCTTAAAAAAACAACAAAAAACAACAACAAAAAAAACAACAACAACCAATTCGTGTACTAACGGCGCATCTGATACAATCGAAGCATATCCCGAAAGGCTTACAAAAGGAACAAGACCCCACCAATCCGCTCCCTCATCCACCAACCAAAAAAAAAAAAAAATCACAAATGAAAATATGAGCTCAACTCTCTCTCTCTCTCACTCTCTTACTCTCTCTCACTCTCTCTCTCACTCTCTCTCTCGTTTCTAAGGGCGTTTACCCCATACCGCTTGTCGTTTTTTAAAAATATAACTTTATACGGTATGGCTTAATAACGGTGGACTAATACGTGACTCTTTACCTTTTTACGGTATCCTTTAGTAAGTAGGATAAGTCCAACTGAATATGTCAGGGTATCGTCTGTTAAATTATTCTGTCACTTCTCACATCATGCTGTCACTTTTCCTTTCATGCTACCACTTCTCATAGCATGCTGCCACTTCTCAAAGCATGCTGCCACTTCTCATAGCATGCTGCCACTTCTCATAGCATGCTGCCACTTCTCATAGCATGCTGCCACTTCTCATAGCATGCTGCCAGTTCTCATGGCATGCTGCCACTTCTCATAGCATGCTGCCACTTCTCTTAGTATGTAGTCCTATTGTTCACCACGATTACCCCCTGCAGCATTGGTAGATTACTGGAACACTCTGTGTGTGTGTGGTGGAGGGTGTCATTCACCCCTCCCCCACCATACCATTCCTCTCACAACACGCACAGACTCACACTCCAACTTTTTTCAACATTACAATAAGTTTCCAGATACCGACCAATATCTCAAGCGTCACACAACATTAAATGTTTTATGAAAGAAAAAAAAAACACTGTTCAACTGTTCCGGGTTGAGGGGGGGGGGGGGGAGAGGGTTGGGGGGTGGCGGTGGTCCGGACGTGTTTATTGGCGCATCACTTCACGCGTAAAATCACATTTGTTCCACGCATGTAATTTTTGTCCCGAAGTTACGTCCCCCTTTTAACGCACACGGGATGCGCACCCAATAAATTGTAACTCTCGTAACTCTAGGGGGAGAGAAGTCATAAACTGGAAAATGAAAGGAACGACAAGAAATTGACATTGACGGCAAAGAATGCTGGGATATCCAACTTCCGGGGGTGATTCTCCGATAATTGCATTTTTTTTTTTTTTTTTTTTTTTTTTTTTTTTTTTTTTTTTTTGGTTTTTGTTAGAGCCGACAACAGGACAGTATATAAATAAGAAAACAAAAGGGTAAATAAGATTTTATTGTAACCAAGTTTTGTTGGCTGAGTTGGGTGGGCGCGGGAGTGGGTCAGAGGGTGGAGGAGATTACAAATATCTGGAAGTTTAAGTTGTTAGAGAGAAATGTGGAGTCAGGAAAAATTGTAAGCTTTTACGCCTCCTAATTCGGAAAATGACATCATCTATGATTGTTTTTCTCTCCAGTTTAAACAATCAAATATTTTTATGTCTTTTTTTTTTAGTTTAAGCTTCGTTCAAAAACATATTTTGGTTATATCAGAAAATTGTTAAAACTTTCCCCTAAAAATAGACTCCAAATTCTACAGTCTTGATTTCAGAACGAAGAAGAGAAAAATCATCTCAACCAATTTTTTTTGTTGTTTTTAACAATAGGGACTACCATATGGGGACAAAAAGATGAAATCAATAAATAATGAACGAATTTGTATATGTCCCAACAAATGGGATTTTTATGACGCGTTTAACATTTAAAACTGGAGGAGAAATTAATCGAAAATTGAATTAGAAAAAGGGTCAAATATGAAAATGTCATATTTTATGCATGCAAATAACATTGCATAATCCATGTTATATATCAGAATAGTTTCCAAATGCATTTTCCCCCCACGCCGCTCTCAGTGCGCACCCTGATGCGCTCTCATTTGCTGCTTTCCCCCGTCGTACCCACCCAAATGCACACAAAATAACACATTCTTTACCCAGCGCTCATTGGCAACTTTACAAAAGAAGAGCAATTGAAGGCCATTACCACCAAGCATTGATTACCAATATCTAATATGAACCTCTTCCTGCATTGTACCCACGCGCAACGTGGTCGCCTTGCCCAGCTGGTACAGAGATAGAATCTTATTTCTGACGCCAAAACATTTTTTATGCAGGACAAAAATCTGGACAGTGCTTGGAGTAACTTTAATAACTAGGTATAGTTTGTCGTAAGACAGCAAATGCTTTAGAGAAGCTTCTTTCATATAACTAAACAACCACTGAAAACAAAGTTTTTTCCTATAAATCCTTTATAAAATGTATTTCGTAATAAATCCTTTATAACATGTATTTCGTATAAATCCTTTATAACATGTATTTCGTATAAATCCTTTATAACATGTATTATGTATAAATCCTTTATAACATGTATGTTGGGGGTGGGTCTGAAATCTGACAAAACAAGCAAACAAGTAACGCACTTTAAAAGAAACTAGCTTAGTGCCCCCCCCCCCCCCCCCCCTTTTTTTTAGCATATCCCGAAAGGCTTACAAAAGGAACAAAACCCCACCAATCCGCCCCCTCATCCACCCACCAAAAAAAAAAAAAAATCACAAATGAAAATATGAGCTCAACTCTCTCTCTCTCTCACTCTCTTACTCTCTCTCACTCTCTCTCTCACTCTCTCTCTCGTTTCTAAGGGCGTGTACCCCATACCGCTTGTCGTTTTTTAAAAATATAACTTTATACGGTATGGCTTAATAACGGTGGACTAATACGTGACTCTTTACCTTTTTACGGTATCCTTTAGTAAGTAGGATAAGTCCAACTGAATATGTCAGGGTATCGTCTGTTAAATTATTCTGTCACTTCTCACATCATGCTGTCACTTTTCCTTTCATGCTACCACTTCTCATAGCATGCTGCCACTTCTCAAAGCATGCTGCCACTTCTCATAGCATGCTGCCACTTCTCATAGCATGCTGCCACTTCTCATAGCATGCTGCCACTTCTCATAGCATGCTGCCAGTTCTCATGGCATGCTGCCACTTCTCATAGCATGCTGCCACTTCTCTTAGTATGTAGTCCTATTGTTCACCACGATTACCCCCTGCAGCATTGGTAGATTACTGGAACACTCTGTGTGTGTGTGGTGGAGGGTGTCATTCACCCCTCCCCCACCATACCATTCCTCTCACAACACGCACAGACTCACACTCCAACTTTTTTCAACATTACAATAAGTTTCCAGATACCGACCAATATCTCAAGCGTCACACAACATTAAATGTTTTATGAAAGAAAAAAAAAACACTGTTCAACTGTTCCGGGTTGAGGGGGGGGGGGTGGGAGGGTTGGGGGG
>CAXITT010000132.1:984243-1000693 GCA_964033795.1 Lymnaea stagnalis | reverse complement strand
GGGGGGGGGGGGGGGGCGCACCTAAGAAACTGTGCTTTTCAAGTATACCTTAAATAGTTGCATAATGTAATGGTGTTGTTTTTTTAAAATCGTAAGTTGAACCAATCTAGAAATAATGTGGGGTGAGGGGCGGGAGGCATTCACTCTTGAATGAAACCAAAGGCTCGAACATGGATCACTTTGAAGAAGATGAACTACATAAAAAATCCTTTCGCTACAAAAATGGATTTAGAAAGGGGTTTAAAGCAAATGATAATGCTAAATAATAAATACTCGTGTTGGGGCAAAGGCCCCCCCCCCCCCCTTCCTTTATTTCTCTCTTTGTTAATGGAGCATATCCCTGTTTCCGCCACTGAGCTAGATGTCAAGTCAAACAATGCAGAATTTTATGTTGACAAGTAAAAAGGATAAAACAATGGACGGGGAACTGTCATTTCTTTTTTCATGAAAGAAACAACCAAGAAATTTTTAAAAAACATTTTTTTTAACCCAACATTTTTATTTTAAAAAAAATGCAAAAACGGACAAACAAAGAGAACGTTGAAAAGGGAAAGATAACCGGACAAATTGAGGGGGGTAATTCCCGTGCCTTAGAAACCACTCAAGGCTGCTGGAACTGGACGCAAGCTGGCTGGCCGTGAGGACGTGAGTCCAAACAAGATAAGGGCCGTGGAGATTAGGAGGATTAAAGAAAACAGGTAACACTAAGGCGATCTGACATTTTAAAAGAACAAAAAATATGTTTCTGAGAAAATTTGGTTAATAATGCATCGAAGGAATAGACGAGGAGGAGGTTCGCGTGAAAATAAAGGGAAATAAACCGAGCCTTAAGGGAAACAATCATAAACTGAATTTAAAAAAAATAATATAAACCCAATAAATTCGAATGCATTTCCAAACAAATTTATATTTAAACATTTGCTCGTATGAATTACTAAAATATTGATACCTAGAAGGGAACCGAAATAAAGTAATAGGAAATTAAGAAATTATGAAATAAATCAATAGGAAATAAATCAATAGGAAATAAATCAATATGAAATAAATCAATATGAAATAAAACAATATGACATAAATTTGAGTATTTACTAATCTACTTCTGGACATTGGCACACAATCATCAACTAAAAGAACAATCTCACTAAATACATTGACATTCTTCGGGTAATACGATGAGATCGTGTTTACAAGACCAACACCATCTGTAGGTTTATGCTGGACTTGCCAATTTGGGTTGCATTTTTACTTTATTTCCTTTCAAGGGAAGCCGCAAAAGGGTTGAGAGATCTGGAGACATTAAAGTCACCATTGAAAAGCGGAAGTCGGTTATTCCGGGAGTGATTGGAAAAGTCAGCTATTCAATTCTAAGAGAATAACGACGAGTCCTAAAAGAGTGGACGATTTGCCTGGTGAGCGCTAACTAATGGGAAATGTGAGTGGATGCAAGAGTTGTCTAATATTTCGTCGTTATCCCAAGAACTCCGACCTTCACCCCATGATGAAAACCTTTGGGGGGGGGGGGGCGGGCTTCCGATTTTACAAAAAAAACTCATTTGTAAAAAAACTTGGAAGTTTTCATCATTGTTCTCATCGTTCGTTGTGTCCGTTCATTGTGTCAGTTCGCTGTGTCAGTTCATTGCGTTCGTTCATTGCGTTCGTTCATTGCGTTCGTTCATTGAGTCCGTTCGTTGTGTCCGTTCGTTGTGTCAGTTCGTTGTATCCGTTCGTTGTATCCGTTCGTTGTATCCGTTCACTGTGTCCGTTCACTGTGTCCGTTCGTTGTGTCCGTTCACTGTGTCCATTCATTGTGTCCGTTCGTTGTGTCCATTCGTTGTTTCTGTTCACTGTGTCCGTTCGTTGTGTCCGTTCACTGTGTCCGTTCATTGTGTCCGTTCATTGTGTCCGTTCGTTGTGTCCGTTCGTTGTGTCCGTTCGTTGTGTCCGTTCGTTGTGTCCGTTCGTTGTGTCCGTTCGTTGTGTCCGTTCGTTGTGTCCGTTCGTTGTGTCCGTTCGTTGTGTCCGTTCGTTGTGTCCGTTCGTTGTGTCCGTTCGTTGTGTCCGTTCGTTGTGTCCGTTCGTTGTGTCCGTTCGTTGTGTCCGTTCGTTGTGTCCGTTCGTTGTGTCCGTTCGTTGTGTCCGTTCGTTGTGTCCGTTCGTTGTGTCCGTTCGTTGTGTCCGTTCGTTGTGTCCGTTCGTTGTGTCCGTTCGTTGTGTCCGTTCGTTGTGTCCGTTCGTTGTGTCCGTTCGTTGTGTCCGTTCGTTGTGTCCGTTCGTTGTGTCCGTTCGTTGTGTCCGTTCGTTGTGTCCGTTCGTTGTGTCCGTTCGTTGTGTCCGTTCGTTGTGTCCGTTCGTTGTGTCCGTTCGTTGTGTCCGTTCGTTGTGTCCGTTCGTTGTGTCCGTTCGTTGTGTCCGTTCGTTGTGTCCGTTCGTTGTGTCCGTTCGTTGTGTCCGTTCGTTGTGTCCGTTCGTTGTGTCCGTTCGTTGTGTCCGTTCGTTGTGTCCATTCGTTGCGTCCGTTCACTGTGTCCGTTCACTGCGTTCGTTCATTGCGTTCGTTCTTTGTGTCCGGTTTGAATGTTGTAATAAAATTTCACCAACGCACCAACATTATTAATTAAGATAACACGCACATTCATACACCGTGACAAAATTGAGTTCATACATTAAATAAATAACTTAAATTTCAACTTAGAGAAAAGATTTGTTGTTTACCACTCAACAATCCAGTACATAAGGTCTGTCATTTAACTAGCTCTTTAACAACAATCCAATGCATACGTTCTGTCATTGAGCTTGCACTTTGACAACAATCCAGTGCATAAGGTCTGTCATTGACCTTGCACTTTGACAACAATCCAGTGCATAATTTTGACCTCATGAACATAAGGCTTGACCTCATGAACATAAGGCTTTGACCTCATGAACATAAGGCTTTGACCTCATGAACATAAGGCTTGACCTCATGAACATAAGGCTTGACCTCATGAACATAAGGCTTGACCTCATGAACATAAGGCTTGACCTCATGAACATAAGGCTTGACCTCATGAACATAAGGCTTGACCTCATGAACATAAGAATTTAATTCTTTTAGAATATGTTCACGCCCAGTTTCAACAGGATTGCATAATGGGTTTCATCCCACTTACCTTTCCTCCGTACCCCCACCCCCCCTTTGCGTACTTTCTCTCTAGCTGACATCGTCACCTACTGAAACATTACACCCATTCAGCGATGTCAAAATATGTTTTTTCACAGGAAAAACTTATTAACCCATTGACCCTTAAAACATGATAATTCAATGAATAAAATGATTTTTTTTTTCCTCTCAGAACCTGATTAATTTTTTTTTTCTTCAAATCCATGCTTACTGGAACGTTTAAAGCGAAAGGAAATTGAAAGTCACGAAAAGTATCCACGTACCCCATGAAAGTAAATAGTTAAAAATTAAACAAAAGTATAAACAAACGAACAGCAACACACCAACCAAGTGCACAAACTATTTCCTACCTGATGGAAAAATCTCCTTGTTAATAAGTCAATCCTCGTAAAACACAATTAGAAATTTTCAGATTGTCCCGTTATAGAAAAGAAAACAACAAAAAAAAACAGCTTAACTAAATGGCTTGAATCACAACAAGAATCTGTTTGTTACCTTTCTAGCCATAAGATTAATTACCCGCGCAATGTATTCACAACTAAAACTAGTGTCCGCTAAAACTTCACTAAAGCCACCTTGATATAAATCAGTTATTTTTTTTTTTTTTTGGACTGCTCCTACGCCACGTCATAATCTCGACCAACGGGCGCGCTCCAATGTTTCGACCAAACGCGGGCAATTAACTCGTCAAATGCGGGTCAATGTCTTCTGAGATCAAGCGCGGCTGATGAAGGTAACTGGGTGCTTACAAATTCCCAGCATGCGTCATTAACCCGACTCTCAACAGTTGAACAATAGCGATGATTAGAACGGAGGTGCCACTCGGCGGGGTTGTTTTTTTCCCCCCTTCCTCCACGGTGTGGAGGGAAGCAGGCCAGTTCGAGCGTGAGTGGCGGGGAGGTTACTAGAAGCGCTCGTTCTGTCGCGCTTTTCATCTGCTCCACGCAGTGGGTTGATTTCCCCTTTGGTCGAAAGAAAGATAAGCGAAGGAGGGGGTGGGGGAGAGTTGTGTTCATTTGTGTTTGAAAAGCCAATTTGTGGTGGTAATTTCTAATTTCAAACAAGATGGTTCTTCAAAAAAGAAAAAAAAAGTTCAAGTTTATGATTTTTCTCTGATAAGCATTTATTTTGAAGGGAGGGAAATTGCTGTGTCATAAAGAGAAGATGTTACTAAAAAAAAATTGAAGACGCCAACACGAGAAGTAGATGTTGACACGGTAAGGGGCTAACGAGAGAGTTTGAGGTGGACAAGAGATGGAGATCTTAACACGAGAAAGATAGGTGAACAAGAAATGGAGACCTTCGCATTAGATAGTCAAGGGAACAAGAGATGGAGACCTTCGCATGAGAGTGGCAAGGGAACAAGAGATGGAGACCCACGTTGGAGAAATAACACAGCCGCTGCCATTACCGTGTTGTGAGTTCCTTAGCTCTATAAATCATTTTAAAGCTAACTGGTAATTACATGAAACTCCAGAAATGTCGGCAATTTGAAACGTTGTTCTTATTATTACGTCACGCCTCGGTCCCATAATAAATGTAAGGTCGGGTCTCCATCGCATTCTGTCAATAATAAATATAAGGTTTGGTCTCTGTCACATTCTTTCAATTAATTATTATAAAGTATACAACCAAAAGAAATTTGCCCTGTTTTGTTTTCTCCGGATATTTAAAAAAAAATGGAAATACCCTTTTAGAATCGAAATGTTACTACTATTTGGTAATGTAACTTCAAATTCCAGTTGTCCACTGGGGGGCAATGACTATTCACAACAAGCCCATTTGAAAACAAAATCTCACGTGACTTTGAAACTTCCCGAAAGAATGCCAAAGTTCTAATTTTTATTTGCCTTCCCGGCAACTCACTGGGGAGAAACAATCCCATTACTTTTATGGCAAACTCTGGAATGGCAAATTGTCCTAGATCTAATAATGGGGAGTGGGGGGGGGACACATGTTTCTGTCTGCGTGCCTGCGAGGTTACCAACGTCAGCTGAGATTTGACCCCCCCCCCCCGGGCACCCTTCCCTACTTCCCCTTTACTCATGCGTGGATGATGAAACGCCTGCGATTGGGGGGGGGGGGGGGGGACCCCTGTTTCTGTCTGCGTGCCCGCGAGGTTACCAACGTCAGCTGGGATTTGACCCCCCCCCCCCCGGGCACCCTTCCCTACTTCATCTTTACTCATGCGTGGATGATGAAACGCCTGCGATAGCGGTGACGTGAATGTCGGTGGCCTCGACTACGTACGTTGAGCATTCCGATAGTAGAATTTCCTTTCATTCCTGTTATCGCTAATGGTAGACACAGCCCTTTAGAAAGAAAATGTTCCCTTTCAAAACCACTAGAGAACACTGACCGCTGTGCACTGTCACTTTCCCAAAGCAAATATAATTAGCCTGTTGTTTTTTTTTTCCGTATTAAAATAAAAGCGCTGCGAAAGCCTATTAAATTACCAGTTTTGAAATGGAGCCCATCATTTAGTTAGTACCAGACCTCCAGCGGGTTGCCCATTAAAATAAATTTTAAACAATGCCGCCACATTATGAGGAGCGTCGAAGTAATAGGAATGTATAAGCATCGAGCTGTTAACCTAAATCGAAGTGTTTGTTTTAACCAGGAGTGGATAAACTACGGCCCGCGGGCCGCATGCGGCCCGGCAACTGATATTATGCGGCCGTCATAGGCATTTAAAAATTAAAAAAAACAACACTTTGTCTTTAAGTTATTTTGTTGAATTTTACAGAATTTCACGTACCGTTATGGTTGTTTTCACATTGTTGATCAAATTTTTTTTATAATTTTCTATTTTTTAAACAGTCCTTGACTTGTGTCACGTAATGCTAAAATGCGAATTATCCGATTTTAAAAAAGAGAAACTTTTATCGACATGTAAAAATCGGGCATAGTATACATGTGGGCCCCCCTCCCCCATAGCTTTACTTTTGTCAATGTGGTCCTCCGCTCAAAACGTTTATCTCCCCCTGGTGTAAACTAAACGGTGGGAGGTGGGGCCCGAAATATCGCCGCCGCCCCTGGCAGCCATTCGCTTTATGGATAACGCGTTAAACATTACGACGCTAAACGTTGTCTCTGGTTTAATCCGCCTTGCACTTGCAGATGAATGCAATCCACAAGGACATCCTTTCCTCCCGCTTCGACCTCCAAGGACTTCCAGAGATGGCCGCGGAGCAATGAAAACTAACGACTTCAGGCTTACACAAAACACGTTGTGCCGATTGGCCGATTTGTTTAAGATGGCCACATTCTCCTTCATACGCTCGATTCCCTTCCAATCCGATTAGAGTGCACTCTAAAATTTCATTCTTAATGGCGGCCACTTTTCATAATCAATCCCATAAAAAAAAAAAATTTAAACTTTAAATATCCACCACTACACACAGGCCTTTGTGTTTGCCGTGTCTAGTATCTCATTAGTCAACCCCCCCCCCCACCCCCCCCGCCACTAAAAAAAAAAAATTTTAACTTTAAATAACCCCCCCCCCACCCAGGCCTTTGGGGTTTCCCGGTCCAAGAACCAAATAGGTAACCCCCCCCCCCACCCCCCCCGCCACCAAAAAAATAAATAAAAAATGGCCGGATGTGAACAGGAACTGTTTCTAACTAATGACCAGCGTAGGAACCACTAATATGACCTACAGTTTATGAGCGCTGGTCACGTCCTGGCGCCTCCAGGGACCTCCGATCAGTTTGCCTCTCACTCGTTGAGGCATCCACTAATGGGCGCACGTCTTTCTTGATTAACAAATCCAACCGACGCGTCCACTACATCGTCTCCTGGCCCGCTTGCTGGACAGTTTCTCCCTTGTAGTTTACAGTTCATCGAGGTATATTTATCCCATGGAAATGACTTTCCTATGGTGTTTCTAAAGGGGATAATCTGTCCTATGGAGAAGATGCGGTAATACAAGGATTTATTAAAGGAAATCAACTATTTTGTTTACATAACATGTAAATATTTGCTTTTATAAAATGTATAATTAGTTGTATGATAAATAATTGTTTCAAAGAGCTATCCATTGCCTTTATACCTTTAAGGATTCTCAGTTCTGATAAATAACAAAATTCTAGAGACCCCCCCCCCTCGCGTGCCACCTTTTACTAGTTTTCATACCAATGTTGTGTATATTTCCTTAAATGCTACATCCTCTTGATGCTTGGTTAATATGTCTCTGAACTTCCATCTTGCGCTTACTATTTAAAAACTTGTGACGGACTCACCCTCAGGTGCTGTCTGCATGGATCATTACGTTTCACAACAAAGAAGTTAATTCATCACAAACGAACAAACGAAACCCAGTCAAGTTAAGTTAAAAACATATTTTGTAAAAACAATTTTGACATGTAGGGCAGACATATAGGGCAGACATATAGGGCAGACATATAAGGACGACATATATAGGGAGACATATAGGGCAGACTTACAGGGCAGTCATTAAGGGCAGTCATTAAGGGCAGTCATTAAGGGCAGCCATTAAGGGCAGCCATTGAGGGCAGCCATTAAGGGCAGCCATTAAGGGCAGTCATTAAGGGCAGTCATTAAGGGCAGACTTAAAGGGCAGTCATTAAGGGCAGTCATTTACGGCATATATTTAACGGGAAGATGACGCCATTGTTGTGTAAATGTAATGTTAAGATGATGTTATTGTTGTGTAAAAGTAACAGTAAAATTACGGCATTGTTGTGTAAATGTAATAGTAAGATTACGGCATTGTTGTGTAAATGTAATGTTAAGATGATGTTATTGTTGTGTAAATGTAACGGGAAGATTCGTGGACTTACGTCTGTCTTTGCTCTTTTCTTTGATTTAAACCCGGCACGGAGCTAAATGTTTAACGTTGATCTTGTGGACAGTGTCCCTAAGACAACTGTAGGACACTGCACAGTCTCAGTGTCCGCTCTAGAGTAACGAGTGATTAACTGGTTGTGCCATGAAGGTCGGAAGTGTGGGGGGTGGGGGGGAGTTGGAAGAAATGGAAACAGAGTTTGCAGCCAAGCCAGAGAAGACATGACTGGGAGGGCCAAGCCAGAGAAGGCATGTCTGGGAGGGTTAAGCCAGAGAAGACATGTCTGGGAGGGCCAAGCCAGAGAAGACATGTCTGGGAGGGCCAAGCCAGAGAGGACATGTCTGGGAGGGCCAAGCAAGAGAGGACATGTATGGGAGGACCAAGCCAGAGAAGACATGTATGGGAGGACCAAGCCAGAGAAGACATGTATGAGAGGGCCAAGCCAGAGAAGACATGTATGAGAGGGCCAAGCCAGAGAAGACATGTATGGGAGGGCCAAGCCAGAGAAGACATGTCTGGGAGGGCGAAGCCAGAGAGGACATGTCTGGGAGAGCGGGGCTCCATACTCTCGCTCCAGGGCTCTAATTTCATTGCAGTGTTTTCCACGGTCGCATTATAGGACACCTCATACAATTATATTCCACAAGAATTCTCAGCCATTGGCTCAACTTTTTAAAAAAAAATAAATTAAAAAAGCTGGGAAAATAAAAAATTTTCCCCACTTTTTTTTAAAAAAATGCCAGAATGTATGACGTCATGTCCGTGCCACTAGCCAGCAGCCATCCCAAAGAGCTACCAAGAACCTATTTGTTATCCGGGATAAATGGGATTACACCGTCTCACCGTATGCCAGGTCAACAAGTAGGACCCAGCCTTTTGATGCAGTAGTGGTTCTTTCATGGAGCCTTATCTCCCACCCACTCCCTCTTGCGTTGACTGAGCTTTAAGGTGGGGGGGGGGGGGGGGGGAGGGGTTGGATGTTGAAATACACTGAAAGAGTTTTTCATTAAATTGTCCTCATTTATTCATCATTATTTGGTTCAACACAATATTGAGGGGAAGAAGAAAAAAACAAACTGTTTCGTTTTATTTTTAAAAAAAATGGATGCCAAAACAGCTAGTTTTAAAATAGCTTTAAATTAACAATTTAATCGTATCGAATGATTAGATCCCTTATTAGTAAAGTAGATAATTATGTGACATTTCTGATGAAGTGTTTAAAAAAAATATTTGTATTCGTTGGCCAGTCATCAACAACTTTAAATGTGTAGCCGTGGCATACATCAGTGGTGTCAAACTGTGCTGTGCAACTGTGGTGTGCAAATGTGGCGTGCAATTTTGGTGTACAATACGTTTTAAGCTGAAATTGGCATCTAAAGCCACACCATGCTCTTCCCGGCAGCAGTATTTCAATTGGTTTGTTTTGTTTAACAAGTCACCTATCACTTCCCATTGGTTACGATTCCATTACTTTATCGCTATCTTAGCTTTAAAAGAAATAGATTGTCGATAAATTTCAATTATTAGTTTAACCAAAAAAAAAAAACTCATTGGAGATATTTAAAAAATTAATTCCATAACTGGTCGCTTTTGAACCATGAAATAATTTCATTTTAATTAACTCTGGTATTAAAGGCAGCGAGTAGAAATCAAAACTTTAAGGACGCCAACATCCATTATTGTTCACTGATTCTCATAACCACATATGACTGATAATGAAATAATAAAACAAATGGCGCACGGGAGTACATTATTATATCCGAAGATTCAAATGTGGGGAGGGGGAGGTATGGAATGTCTAGATCAGCATTTGCACTATTAAAGAAAATATGGGAGTCGAAGGAGCTGAAATTGCAAACCAAAGTCAGAAACTTTAACACAGATGTCAAAACAGTCCTACTATATGGAGCAGAAACTTGGAAAACAACAGCGAGCATTACGCAGAAGGTACAGATACAGACCTTCATAAACACATGCCTTAGAAAGATCCTGAACATCAAATATCCAAATACCATCACCAAAAAGATCTACTAGAAAGGACTTACCAGGTGCCCATTGATGAAGACATCTTAAAGAAAATATGGAGGTGGATAGGGCATACTCTCTGAAAACCCCCAGATAACATCACCAGACAATACCCAACATTGAACCCACAGGGAAAAAGAAAGAGGAAGGCCCAAGAATACACGGAGACGCGAGCTAGAGGCAGACACGCAAAAGGAGAGTACAGGACCGTGATGAATGGAAAATGCTCGTGGACGGCATATGCTCAAAAAACGGGGTAAAAAGGCGTAAAATGAAGAAGAAGAGGTGGGGGAAGGATTATGATGCGGCATTTTGGAAACGGATACCATTTTATCCTAAGAGGATATGGAAAAGTATACTGAATAATAACTTTTAAGAAACAATTAAACAGCAATAATTTGGTGTAGTTTGTTTTACACACCTTAAAGAAGCGGTTCTCAGTCTGTAGGTAGCCACGAGAATAATTTTATGGTTGCGAACCACCGCGCTAGAGGCTTTAGTAAGTCCTACTTCAAAACAAAAAAAACAACAACATACATTCATTTTCAAAATGTGATTATTCTTCAATCCATCATCTTTCGTCGCAGATCATTTTCTTTAGAACGGACTCAAGGCTTTCAAAAAAACTGTTACTTAAAATAATTTTTTTAACATCATCGGCAAAAATAACATCTGTATAGGCTTAGCCTGGTCCACCTCTCAGGGGTCGGTCGGTGCAGCAGCAGGTGCAAAGAGTTCATTAGCACATCCGCGGCAAGTATAAGAAAGTATTTAGACACACAGACACAAATATTGGGACGTGTGCTCAGGTGGCAGTTGCTGTGGCTGTCGGTAAGAAAATGGGAACACGGTAATGGATAAACCTTCAGTGACAAGAAGTGCATTGGGCAATCATGGGCCAGACAAGAACAAATGAACAACTTTGCTGTTGCACTTGAGAGGTCGCTCACCGCACGAGTGTTAATACACGTGTGCATGTCCATGGCAACAGCTATGTGGATGAAGTTTGGTAGCTCAGTCTGTGTTAAATGGATTACCATTTTCAGTGTAGGATGTGGCTTGTATGTGGCTTGTATGTGGCCAGTATGTGGCTTATATGTGTTCAGTATGTGGCGGGTATGTGGCTTTTATGTGGCCTGGATGTGGCCAGTAAATGGCTTTTATGTGGTCTGCATGCGGCCAGTATGTGCTTTGTATGTATGCTGTATGTGGCTCGTATGTGACCTTTATGGCGACTGTATGTGGCCAGTAGGTGGCTTGTATGTGGTCTGTATGCGGCCAGTATGTGTCTTGTATGTGTCCTGTATGTGGTTTGTATGTGTCCTGTGTGTGGCTTGTATGTGTTGTATGTCGATTATATGTAGCTTGTATGTTGCCAGTATGTGGCCAGTATGTGGCTCGTATGCGGCCTGTATGTGGCATGTTGCGAGCCAAAAAGTTGAGGAATTGATCTAATGTGGGAGTTGAAGAACGTCATCTATTAAGATGAATTATAGACTTGCCTCTAGGCAGATTTAAAAAAAGGCATCTTGTGAGATTTAAGAGTCGGCTATAAATACATTCATCATTTGCCTCTAATTACATATGCCTCTAGTGACATATGCCTCTAATGACATATGCCTCTAATGACATATGCCTCTAATGACATATGCCTCTAGTGAGAGTTCCAAGTTGAAGATGGGACGGGGAATTTCACACGAGTCACCGCCACCAATATGAAACAAATCACGTGATATTCTCGGAATCGGAAACAATAAAACCAAGAGTAACTCACATCACTAACTCATGTCACCATATCACAAGCTCAGTTCACCATTTCACAAGCTCAGTTCACCATTTCACTAGCTCAGTTCAAATATCACTAACTTAGTTCACCATATCACTAGCCGAGTCACCATATCACTAACTCTGTTCACAATATTACTAACTCAATTCCCCATATCACTAGCTCTGTTCACCATATCACTAGCTCTGTTCAACCTTATCACTAGCTCAGTTCAACCTTATCACTAACTCAGTTCGCCGTATCACTAGCTCTGTTCACCATATCACTACCTCAGTTCACCATATCTCTAGCCGAGTCACCATATCACTAACTCAGTTTACCATATTACTAACTCAGTTCGCCATATAACTAGCTCCATTCCCCATATCACTAGCTCAGTTCACCATACTTTACAACATGATGCATTAGCCCTAAAGTCTTCGTTACTTTTCAAAAGCAATTCCCAAATTGTTGAGTTTCTAGCGGGAAGATGCGATAAAACATGAATAATTTGGGTATCTATGTACACGCTTATCTAATACATAGCGTTTTTAAAGTTTTTTTTTAAAGAAGTATCCTGCCAGCCATACTAAATGTGTCCGACATTTTTCATCTGAAAGTTCAGTCTAGTGGATATTCAAAGTCAAACATCTTCTGGCGGCCGCAGACAGTTGGTCATGAATGCTGGCGATATTCAAGTCACTTCTAATTGTCCCATGAAATGACCACTACAATTATTCAGTCGAATTTACCCTGCCCTAAAGCCCCCCCCCCCCCCCCCCCCCCTCCTCCGACAAAATACAGGCACGCACAATTCTGTTAAAAACAATAATATTAAAATAACATTGTGACATTCCAAGCATTCCACGCCTTTCAAGCATTTTTCACCTTCTAAATCGCTCAAACTGTTCCTCCACACCGCACCACACAACACCACACAGCACCATACCACACCACACAATACCATACAACACCACACCACACAACCTCAAGCCAAACAACACCACACAACACACAACCAAGCCAGACAACACCACACCACACAACACCATACCACAAAACCTCAAGCCAAACAGCACCACACCACACAACACCACACCATACAACACCAAGCCATACAACACCACACCACACAACACCAAGCCAGACAACACCACACCACACAACACCACACCACACAACACCAAGCCAGACAACACCACACCACACAACACCACAAAGCATCATACCACACCATACAATACCATACAACACCACACCACACAACACCAAGCCAGACAACATCACATCACACAGCACCCGTATCTGTGAAAAGAAAAATATGGGTCTACGAATTCACAAGTATGAAACTTAATGTAAACCAACAGCAACAACCAGCAGCCGCAAACACCTCCCCCACTCACACCCCCACTATCAACTTCCACCAGAGCTGTCCATTTTGCAGATGTCTTTGCTCATTCAATTCCTCATACATTTTGAATGTCTCAAGCTGTCGATGTCAGACCCCATAGCTGTACATCCGCGTGCCTTGGGATACTTCTGCTCATTGTTTATTGACGTCCAATGAACAAGGCCCCTCGGTTTCCTCTCTTGTTTCAAATTATATACATTTTTTTTCCCAACATTTCCTTAAGCGGCATTGCCTCTAATTGGGGGATTGAGAAGAAATAAATGAGTCTGGAAAAAAAAAAGAAAAAAAAAGGAAAATTGGGTGTTAAAAAAACAACAACTGAGGGTTAAACGACAACAACTGAGGGTTAAACGACAACAACTGAGGGTTAAACGACAACAACTGAGGGTTAAACGACAACAACTGAGGGTTAAACGACAACAACTGAGGGTTAAACGACAACAACTGAGGGTTAAACGACAACAACTGAGGGTTAAACGACAACAACTGAGGGTTAAACGACAACAACTGAGGGTTAAACGACAACAACTGAGGGTTAAACGACAACAACTGAGGGTTAAAAGACAAGTTACGAAATCCTTTGATACAAATTGGCGTTTGTTCGCTAACAAGTTTTGGTGGTTTTATTTTCATTACATTTTTATTGTTGTCAAAACGGTAGTTAATATTAAAAAGGAATAGGATGTGGTGTTTGAGATTAAATAGGGATAGGATGTGGTGTTTGAGATTAAATAGGAATAGGATGTGGTGTTTGAGATTAAATAGGAATAGGATGTGGTGTTTGAGATTAAATAGGAATAGGATATGATGTTTGAGATTAAATAGGAATAGGATGTGGTGTTTGAGATTAACTTGGAATAGGATGTGGTGTTTGAGATTAAATAGGAATAGGATGAGGTGTTTGAGATTAAATAGGAATAGGATGTGGTGTTTGAGATTAAATAGGAATAGGATGTGGTGTTTGAGATTGGATAGGAATAGGATGTGGTGTTTGAGATTAAATAGGAATAGGATGTGGTGTTTGAGATTAAATAGGAATAGGATGTGGTGTTTGAGATTAAATAGGAATAGGATGTGGTGTTTGAGATTAAATAGGAATAGGATGTGGTGTTTGAGATTAAATAGGAATAGGATGTGGTGTTTGAGATTAAATAGGAATAGGATGTGGTGTTTGAGATTAAATAGGAATAGGATGTGGTGTTTGAGATTAAATAGGAATAGGATGTGGTGTTTGAGATTAAATAGGAATAGGATGTGGTGTTTGAGATTGAATAGGAGTAGGTTGTAATTTTGAGATTAACTGGGAATAGGGTGTGGTGTTTGAGATTAAATACGAATAGGTTTAGGTGGTTGATATTAAATAGGAATATGATGTCATGTTTGCGATTAAATAGGAATAGGATGTAGTGTTTGAGGTTAAATGGGAATTTGATGTGGTGTTTGAGATTAAATTAGAGGAAAGTTTATGTTAGAGAGTACAAAGTTTTAAATATATTTATGAAGTCAATTTACAGAAATAAGATAATTTTTATTTTATTTTCATAATATGCACGGTCAAATGAAATTGAAAGAGTAAAACGTGTGAGGGATATCTGTCAGTAATCTCCATTAAGTCAAGCACTTTTATCCCATACTATCAAAGTAAGTTATCTTGGAAAAAAAAACGTACACTCTTTTTTAGCTTTTCAGAAAGTTTCCCTGAGAGACGTGCGACACATGAAACACTAAGAAGGCCTGGGGTGCCATTATTTCTATTGTTAGAACCTTTTTTTAAAAGTACTTTTAGTGCCCTAGCCTGCCTCACCACCGTCCACATGAATCTTTCAGAGCTGTTCATCTCAGGGCATCATTTCGATATAGAGCACATCTACCTCTTTCGGTGCTCACAGCAGGCTGCAAAGTTCCGTTTAACTTTCTTGACTCTAAGCTTTAATCTGGAAAGGGTCTCGTGTAAAGTTTCTAGTGTAAAGTGTTCAGTGTAAAGTGTCTAGTGTAGAGTGTCTAGTGTATACCCCAATTGTCAAATAACTACACGCTCAGGTTTAATTTGGAAAGTGTAAAGTGTGTAGTGTCTAGTGTAAAGTGTCTTAGTGTATACCCCAATTGTCAAATAACTACACGCTCAGATTTAATTTGGAAAGTGTAAGGTGTGTAGTGTCTAGTGTAAAGTGTCTAGTGTATACCCCAATTGTCAAATAACTACATGCTCAGGACTAATAAAAAAAAAATTACATATCTTTATGATTTAATGATTAAAAAGTGTTTTCCCCCGAAAGTTTAATTTCCGTTTTATAACGCACATTTCTACATTTTTAAAAAACAAGGTCAACAAAATAAGAGAACAATAGAGATAAAAAGAGCACATCATTTTGTCTGCATCATGACATGTGTATGATTGTTCATGTCTTTTTTGTTTTGTTTTTTGTGGTGAATATTGCACCTGTCGGGGTAAGGGCACATGATAGTGCAAAGGGAAATAAACAAATAAAAAGATATCCGAAACCAAGCAGGTGAAAGTTGTTTCTCTTTCTTTCATAAATGCACACAGTGTTTTGCAGTAAATGACCGTCAAATTAGCAGGGTAGCCAAATTTTCGACCCCTTCTGTTGCACATGTATTTTTTAGACACCCCTCCACCCCCTAGGTGTACCTACAAGAAGCCTTCGACCTCTACCCCCCCCCCCCCCCCCCAAAAAAAAATAATTATATGCATTTAAAAAAAAAAAATCAAATATTTTATTGTGAGACAAAAAATAATTGTTACGGATTTACACCACCCAGTGAATCCCATAATTTACGCCACGTCGCTCTGGGTGCCCCACTGTCCTCTGGCAGAACCATGAGAATGGGGCAAACAAGAGCAGTCCCACCAGGCACCAACAGCTTTGACGCTAAAGTCGTCTTGTGAATTCAAAGATAAAATTCCATTTACTTCAGAAAGACAAGGTGCGCCAAAAATCGTCTTTTCACTGGTCCGCCCCGGGGGAATTTTTCTATACATTGAGCGGCAGCATTTTCCGGCTTCGCATCTAGTGTCTCATTTCCTCGGCTTGGTCCTATCATGGGTTGCTACGGCCTTGGCCCTGTCCTGGGTTGCTACGGCCTTGGCCCTGTCCTGGGCTGCTACGGCCTTGGCACTGTCCTGGGCTGCAACGGCCTTGGCCCTGTCTTGGGTTGCTACGGCCTTGGCCTTGTCCTGGGCTGCTACGGCCTTGGCCCTGTCCTGGCTGCTACGGCCTTGGCCCTGTCCTGGGCTGCTACGGCCTTGGCCCTGTCCTGGG
>CAXITT010000132.1:945161-983521 GCA_964033795.1 Lymnaea stagnalis | reverse complement strand
GGGGGGCAGAAACGTCACACGCACATTGTAATATTTGTGGAAAAAATATTACTTTAATACTGCTACTACTGAGTGCTATTTGAGCGATATCTAGCTAGTTCCATTTATGACAACGCAAGACAGCAAATTGACAATAATTCCTACAAAACATTGTATGATATGTTTACAGCATTAGAGATGATTATGTTAATATTTTTTTACTGTCAAAAATTCATAATGATCATAGTAGTATTTTTTAAATGAATGTACATACTTTCTGTGAGCAAGGCAACCCCCCCCCCCCCCACCCTTTTCCTCGCTAACGTACGCGTACGCAAAAACTCCAAAATCGATATCCCTCTCAGTGCGTACATACTAAATGGATGGAATCTAACCAACGAATCAATTAAATTTAATAAAAGGTAATATAATTCCCTGATACATTTTTTATAAACAAAATTCTGATTATGTTATGTTATTCTATTCATTTATAAGTATCAAGCAACTTCTTTCTACAACACACACACACACACAAAATTGAAGAGCACAAGATAGTCTTAACGTTAATCGTAAACTCTGGCACAGTGATCTAAAAAACACACCAAAAATTAAGGAGCACAAGATCAGCACATCTTTGACAAATGAATTGAAAGTCTTTTGAACGTCTCCGGTTTCCTTAGGAGCATGACTCACAGCACATCGACCGCCAAAATTGTTCCGAACATTTATTTTTGCGATTGGCGATTTTCGGACAGGATCCCGCCCTTTCGCCAAACACTTCCGGGGCATCTCCATAGGGGCAGCGATCTGTCATGGTGGCTATACCGTCAGAAGCGGTCGCGCACTTGCCGTGGATACAGCGCTTATGTTCTCCACACGGTGTGCCCTCCGCCATCTCGATAGACGTCCAGTGATACACCCCCTTTATATATTCACGATGGCACGACAACTGGGTGCAGAAGTTATCACTGTAGGTTTCATACGCCGGACGGGACAGGTAAGTCCCCAGAAATCTCCTGCACTGCTCCTCCCCGTCGATCAGCTCACCAAGTCTTGGCGCCTCGAGGGGCTCGGCCGTCGTGTGTCTGGCGTTTAAACAGTTCGGGCGCAGACGTCTCAACTTCGCTCTGATTTGTGTTGCCGAGCAGGACGAGAAGAACCACTTGTTCTTGGTGTCGGGGTTTTTGATCGGACTCATCAGGTATTCCAAAGTGGGGTCGCAGTCATTGCCTTGACCGTCGTGGACGCTTCCCAGAGTGTGACCTAATTCGTGAGCCGCGTGGACGATCGCCCTGTAGTCTGTCGTAGCCTCCACCACGGACAGCGCCAGTCGTCCGCATACTCCACCTTCGAAGGCGTGCCCCATAACGTTACTAGGTTCGTCAGAGTCAGCGACAAGGTCGTTGGCCGTGAAATACATGGCGTGGTCAAATCTTTCTGATCGATCGTTTACCCAATTTTCAAACGTTTTCAGCGCCAAGCGTGCTTCGATTTGGTTCGTATGTGTTCGCGTATTGACTGATATAATGTCCTCGTTCCACATGATAATATTCAGAAGTCTAACCTCGACGTGCACTCCGTATGTCTTTAAGGACTTCCATATTTCATTGATCTCGACAAACACACTGCGGACTTCTTCCTCGACGTTCTCAAGAGTTCCAGCATTGGTCTGCCACTTCTCTATGGTAGACTTGTCCAGAACAGCCAAAACTTCCAACACATAGTCCTGAGCGTCAGAAGAGGAGAAGACAGCCAGAAACTGAAGCATAAAAAAACATACGGTATTCATGACTCGCCCGCATAAATCTCAAACAACTAGTGCTCGTGTTGTCATTGACCGCACTGCTTTGTATTAGTAATCATGGGTGTATTTAATACAACGATAACTTAGGAAACAAATCATGGGTTATTGTTTACGGTCGCCATTGTTTAATTATGTTGTCTCCGTAATTGCTGTTGAAATGTCTATACTGTAGTTCAAGTAGATCAGATGTCTAAAATTACATATGCCTGAGAGTGTATGATTAGGCCGATGAAGTCAGGTGATCAGTGATTCTTAAACTATGGACTGACCTTAATTTTTAAATTTTTGAATTCCCCCCCCCCCCCCTTTTTCTCCAAGTTCCCCTTACTTCCGGTTACTGTTGACACTTTTTTAAAAACCCTTTCTTGTCTAAATTTATGAGGAGCGGTAACATAGGATTTAGGATCGTGAGGCAGGGCTGGTTCGTGGACCACTACTTTGAGAATCACTGATCTAGATTCAAGCTCGCTACCAACGATAATGATGAGTCTCAGGTTTTGTATTTAATGTGTCTATAGAAACGTGACACGAGTCCAAATTACACGACACAGCATAATTTATTTGCTAACTCAATGTCCCAATGCATGACCCCTGTGAGACTAGTGGGACGAGAAACCCAATGCCCCAAGGAATGACCCCTTTGAGTCTAGTTGGAAGAGAAACTCAATGCCCCAAGGCATGACCCTTGAGAGACTAGTGGGACGAGAAACTCAATGCCCCAATGCATGACTCCTGTGAGACTAGTGGGACGAGTAGCTCAATGCCCCAATGCATGACCCTGTGAGACTAGTGGGGCTAGTAACTCAATGCCCCAGGGCATGACCCCTGTGAGACTGGTGGGACGAGTAACTCAATGCCCCAGGGCATGACCCTGTGAGACTGGTGGGACGAGTAACTCAATGCACCAATGCGTGGCCCCTCCGTGAGACTAGTGGGACGAGTAACTCAATGCACAAATGCATGACCCTGTTAGACTAGGGGGACAACTAACTCAATGCCCCAAGGCATGAGCCCGTGAGACTGGTGGGGCGAGTAACTCAATGCCCCAATGCTTGACCCCCGTGAGACTAGTGGGGCGAGTAACTCAATGCCCCAATGCATGACCCCTCCGTGAGGCTTGTGGGACCAGTAACTCAATGCCCCAAGGCATGATCCCTGTGAGACTATTGGGACGAGTAACTCAATGCCCCAATGCATGACCCCTGTGAGACTATTGGGACGAGTAACTCAATGCCCCAATGCATGACCCCTCCGTGAGGCTTGTGGGACCAGTAACTCAATGCCCCAATGCATGACCCCTCCGTGAGGCTTGTGGGACCAGTAACTCAATGCCCCAATGCATGACCCCTCCGTGAGACTTGAGGGATGAGTAACTCAATGCCCCAATGCATGACCCCCGTGAGACTATTGGGATGAGTAACTCAATGCCCCAATGCATGACCCCTGTGAGACTAGTGGGATGAGTAACTCAATGCCCCAATGCATGACCCCTCCGTGAGGCTTGTGGGACCAGTAACTCAATGCCCCAAGGCATGAATCCTCCGTGAGACTAGAGGGATGAGTAACTCAATGCCCCAATGCATGACCCCCGTGAGACTAGTGGGATGAGTAACTCAATGCCCCAATGCATGACCCCCGTGAGACTAGTGGGACGAGTACCCCATGCCCCAATGCATGAACCCTGTGAGACTAGGGGGATGAGTAACTCAATGCCCCAACGCATGACCCCTGGGATGAGTAACTCAGTGCCCCAATGCATGCCCCCCGTGAGACTAGTGGGATGAGTAACTCAATGCCCCAATGCATGACCCCCGTGAGACTATTGGGACGAGAACTCAATGCCCCAATGCATGACCCCTGTGAGACTAGTGGGATGAGTAACTCAATGCCCCAATGCATGACCCCTGTGAGACTAGTGGGATGAGTAACTCAATTCCCCAATGCATGACCCCCGTGAGACTAGTGGGATGAGTAACTCAATGCCCCAATGCATGACCCCTGTGAGACTAGTGGGATGAGTAACTCAATTCCCCAATGCATGACCCCCGTGAGACTAGTGGGATGAGTAACTCAATTCCCCAATGCATGACCCCCGTGAGACTATTGGGACGAGTAACTCAATGCCCCAATGCATGACCCCTGTGAGACTAGTGGGATGAGTAACTCAATGCCCCAATGCATGACCCCTGTGAGACTAGTGGAACAAGTAATTCAATGCCCCACGGCATGACACCTGTGAGACTATCCCGGGAGACTATTGGGATGAGTAACTCAATGCCCCAATGCATGACCCCTGTGAGACTAGTGGGATGAGTAACTCAATGCCCCAATGCATGACCCCTGTGAGACTAGTGGAACAAGTAATTCAATGCCCCAAGGCATGACCCCTGTGAGACTAGTGATACAAGTAACTCGATGCCCAAGGGCATGACACTGTGAGACTAGTGGGACGAGTAACTCAATGCCCCAATGCATGACCCCTCCGTGAGGCTTGTGGGACCAGTGACTCAATGCCCCAAGGCATGATCCCTGTGAGACTATTGGGACGAGTAACTCAATGCCCCAATGCATGACCCCTGTGAGACTATTGGGACGAGTAACTCAATGCCCCAAGGCATGACTCCTCTGTGAGACTAGCGGGACCAGTAACTCAATGCCCCAAGGCATGACACCTCCGTGAGACTAGTGGGTCCCATCTACGTCAAAAACATAATGTCGCACAGCTTGTTAGAGTGAGAGCTTGTTCTTAAAGGGTTTGCCGAAGCAACACTAAGCTACTGAGATAAGATAAAATAAGATTATATACTTTTATGGGGGGGGGGGGGGGGGGGGGGGAGACTGCAATCAGGTTAGAGGGGAAAAAATTAAATGATCATAAAAAAACTTAAAGAAAGTGTGTGAAAATCTGAAAAAGGAACGCAAGAAAACAACGAACGTGTCGGCAGGAAGCCTTCGTCAGCTAACTAACAATGCCTGTATTTAATCTCCCGCCTACTTATTTCCTGTCTTTTGCTGCCCTGTCGGATACTACTTTTCAGCTAAGTGCTCTTTCTTATTTGAAAACTTTTTTTCTGGTGTTTCTGCATTGTGTTTGATGTATGTGATGTGTATTTAATGTGTTTGATGTGTGTTTGATGTGTGCTTGATGTGTATTTGATGGTATTTGATGTGTTTTTGGTGTGTTTTTTATTTATGTGATGTGTGTTTGATGTATGGGATGTGTGTTTAAGGTATGTGATGTGTTTTCAATATGTTTCATGTGTATTTTATGTATGTGATGTGTGTTTGAGGTATGTGATGTGTGTTTGAGGTATGTGATGTGTGTTTGAGGTATGTGATGTGTGTTTGAGGTATATGATGTGTGTTTGATGAGTGTGACGTGTGTTTGATGTGTGTGATGTATTTTATGCATGTGATGTGTGTTAGATGTGTATTTGATATATGTGATGTGTTTTTGATGTTTGTTTGATTATGTGATATGTGTTTGATGTTTGTTTGATTATGTGATGTGTGTTTGATGTGTTTGGTGTGTGTTTGATTTCTTTGATATGTGTTTGTTGTATGTTTGATGTATGTGATGAGTTTTGCTGTTATTGATTGGTGTCTGATGTATGTGATGTTTATTTGACGTGTATTTATGTGTATTTTATGTGTGTTTGACGTGTGTTTGACGTGTGTTTGACGTGTGTTTGACGTGTGTTTGACGTGTGTTTGATGTGTGTTTGATGTGTGTTTGATGTGTATTTGATGTGTATTTGATGTGTATTTGATGTGTGATTTATGTGTATTTGATGCGTATTTGATGCGTATTTGATGTGCATTTGATGTGTTTTTGATGTGTATTTGAAGTGTATTTGAAGTGTGTTTGATGTGTGTTTGATGTGTGTTTGATGTGTGTTTGATGTGTATTTGATTTGTTTTGATGTGTATTTGATGTGTATTTGATGTGTGTTTGATGTGTGTTTGATGTGTGTTTGATGTGTGTTTGATGTGTATTTGATGTGTATTTGATGTGCGTTTTATGTGTGTGATATGTATTTGATGTATATTTGATCTGTGTTTTATGTGTGTGATGTGTGTTTCATATGCATTAGATGTGTATTTGATGTGTATTTGATGTGTATTTGATGTGTGTTTGATGTGTGTTTGATGTGTAATTGATGTGTATTTGATGTGTGTTTTATGTGTGTGATGTGTATTTGATGTGTGTTTTATGTGTGTGATGTGTATTTGATGTGTATATGATATTATTGTGTGTATTTGATGTGTTATGTGCATTTGATGTGTATTTGATGTGTGTTTGATGCATGATGAGTGTTAATGTGTGTTTGATGCGTGGTGCCCTGTTTTCTTGAAGAGTCCTAGCTGATACCCTAGTCTTTATTTCATCCCCCTCCTAGAGCGGGAACTTCCCGAGCTTGGGCCAACCAGGTGCATCCTTTTTGGGGAACGGCTTGAACAAGTCTAAACTGTGTTTCTCTATTTAACTACAAGAATTTTTAAAAGGTCAAATTTTTTACTATTTTTTATTTTTTAAAATTAATAATTTATTAATTTTACTTTTAATTATTTTTTTTTTAGTTTGGGACAAAGTCAAATTCAGATTGAATAACACGTCTGGAAATTATATTATATCATGTAACCTCTTAATAATTTGAGTACTTTGACGGAGCCGACATTGAATAAACATCTGGGGAGATTTGTTCTTAGTTTCACCGTCGTAGCTAAACATTTGTGCGAAACAAAAATAAAAGGGAGGCTATATACATTTCCTTTTTTTTCGGTAATACCCTCAGTTTTCTCCCTTAGCTTGCCAATTTCTCGACTTCAGGTATCGCTTTCGTGGTGTTTTTGATGCAAAGGGAGTGCATGCTGTTCATGCACAAGTGCATCTCAACTTCAAACAAGACAGCTTGTATAGGTTTATGTTACACAGATAACTGAAAGACATTTCAAGCAGACCTTCTTCTCCACTTTAAAGTGCAAATATAAAAGTGCATTGTCAGCGCATTGTTTTATAATAATAATATATGAACATCAAACAAATTAAAACCGTTGTATTGCTAGTTTTCAGCCATATCATATACTTTATAACTATATAAATAAGTTTAGATCGTATGACACGAAATTACTTCCTAATACCCGATGGCGCGCTATACCAATTACATAGGTAGAAATTAACAAAATTTGTTTTGCCAAACAAAACATTATAATATATTAATATATATTGAGACATTGCTATAATGCTAAAGAAAGAGATGAGTTAACATGATTTACAGCACCACTCCTGCCAGAACTTTTGCGAGCAATTCGGGTGGTAGCTGGCGATTTGAGGGCACGTGCTAACGCTCTGGCCGAGCACTTGCGGGGAATCTCCGTAAGGGCAGTCGTCTTGCATGTTGGCCACACCATTGGATGCGGCCACGCACTTGCCGTGGAAGCAGCGCTTGCTCGCCCCACATGCCGTGCCCTCAGCCATCTCGATAGACAGCCAGTAGAGCATGTTGTTTTCGTATTTCTGGTGGCACGAGAGCTGGGTGCAGAAGTTGTCCCCGTACGTCGTGTACGCCAGCCGGGACAGATACGTCCCGAGAAATCTCTTGCACTGGTGTTCGGCGTCGATCAGCTCCCCGAGTCTCGGCGCAGCGACGGCCTGAACCGTCGTGTGCTGGAGGTTGACGCAGTTCGGGTTCAGCGATTGCAGCCTGGCTTTGATCTGGTTTGCCGAGCAGCTTGAGAAGAACCACTTGTTTTTGGTGGCCGGGTGTTTGTTCGGGCTCATGAGATATTCTTGGTTTGGGTCACAGTTGTTCCCATCCCCGTCGTGCTTGCTGCCCAGGCTGTGGCCCAACACGTGAGCCCCCTGCATGGCCGCCCTGTAATCCGTCGTCGCCTCGACCACGGATATCCCGGTCTGTTTACAGACGTCGCCGATGTAAGCGTACCCCATGACGTTCGTGTTGCCGTTCGTCTCGAGGTCGTGGACGGTGAAGAACATGGCGTGGTCAAAGCTGATGGACTGAGTGGTCACCCAGCTGTGGAACTCCTGCAGCGCAGCGTCAGAATCGACTTGATTCCCGTTGATAGCTTTATTCGCGTGAATGATGTCCGCGTTCAACAGGAGAATGTTTAAGAGACGCACCTCCACGTGCAGTCCGTAAGTAGCCAGCGACTTCCATATTTCGTTGATCTCAACAAAGACACTGCGGACCTCCTGTCTTACTTTCTCTAACGTTCCAGCGTTCGCCAGCCATTTCTCCTTGGCAGATTTGTCCACCACGGCCAGAACTTCGACCACGTAATTTTGAGCGTCCACCGCCGACAGAACTGCAAGGAACGGCAGAATCAGAAGACACCAGACCTTCATGATTAATCGTAGTTGGATGTCCGGCAAAACTATGCGTATGTGGGAATGATGTTAAGTTGTGCAGCTTATAAATGAGTGCATCGCAGTCTACTGTTTGTCCTGCCTGTGCTACGAACTGTTTATTTAGAGTAATCGTGTTTGCAGATGCGGTCAGGTGTTGAATGGGGGCCACCTGTCCCAACATAACCCATTATCAGAAAAGTGTATTGGAAATTAATCTTGCGAAATATATATACATGTGAACATTAAAATAACGTGTCCATAAATTATGAACCTTTTGTTTGCCTTTGTTATGTAACTGAACGAATGCTTGTCCCTCTGATCAATGGTGGGAAATTGAACCACTTAAAGGCAACTATCGCAAGCTTTCATAAAATTCTGATATAAATTATTACGTACTGTAATCAGTGTAGAGAAATTAATCTCTTATTTAAGTAAATGGCTCGTTCTTAAATAGTACAGACAAAAGACGATACCATACATTAAATACAATAACAAAGAATACGATACTCAAACCAAGGCTAAATACAATTAAAAATTTTTATTATGATAATTATAAATTACAAAATCAAAAGAAATATGATTAAAGCTATTGACGTAAAGTATACTGATTGGTTTGTACCGGTACAATGTTGAAGAAGATACAATGTTGTAATAGAGGTACAATGATGAAAAGGAACAAATCTCTGTCTCGAATAATAAAGCTTCTTAGGGAAAAATAACACACGCTCAAAATGTCTCTCGTCTGATCTTCCGCTCAAACTCTCTAGGCGTTTCTATAGCCTGTTTTATAGACTTACGCATTGTATTCCTTCTCGATATTTCTACATAATTCTACAAAATTCTATTAATAATACAGACCATAGATTTTAGTTAGCTGTAACCAAGGTCAAGGGAGACTATTTTTAGTTTTAGCCACACCCTAATAGCGCTGCCAAACTTGGGCTCAGCTTAAGTTCATTCACCAGGGAAGATAAATAAAAGTAAACGAGACGCTTATAACATAGATGTTTCATGGTTTAAAAAAAGATAATTACTAAAAAAACACGAAAAACACTTCAATTATTTTTAAAAAATGAAATACTTACGGGCAAAGTACCAATAAAATAGTACATATTTAAAAATGCATTAATTCTACTCGATATCTGAATAGATGATACGTTTAATTAAGTTCTTATTTTAAAAAAAAAGATAAAGAGCCACAGAGATAAACAGAAAAATAAACTGAACTGAACGATCCAAATAAATAATAAAAATTAAATTATCCCGAAAAACAACAACAAAAACAACAGAAAAGTTTCTTTCCTGCCTGATTAAGTGTGTCCATAAGATGAGAAATGGATATGTTTACGCGAGGAAGAGACGGAGATAATGGGAGCGCGAAACGAAATAAAATGGAATAAGTAATTAATTCTGTTCAACAGCTCATGTAGCAAGTAAGAAGGAAAACAGATTGAACGCTGGGCATATAATCACATTGGGAAATCCCAGAGCAAGGCCAAAAAACCAACGAAAAAATTTCTATCGCGTCTGGGTTGAACCTAGTACAATTTTCTAATCAGCTTTTTTTTTTAGGTCTTGTTTTATCTAGCTTCTGAAAGGTCCGAGATTACACTCAAGCAGCAAGGGGGGCATTCTTAAAGCTCAAGAAAAGTCCCCCTTAAACCGATAAAATGTGCTCGGGGTCTGACTTTGTTCTTAGTCAAGCTTTGGTTAAAAATGAAAAAAAAAAAACAAAAATAAAAAATTAAAAAACAACCCCCCCCCCCCCCCATATCTTCATGAGGATAATTCAAAATGAAGATGACTCAACTGTGTTTTTCTTAGTAATACTTACCGTTCATGTTTTTTAACAGTTTTTTAGGCTATAAGGGTTAGGGCTATGAAAAACGCTAAATCATGATCTTGTAAAACAAAAAAAAATCACTCTGCTGATAGATCCTAATTCTTTTATTTATACCATCCAATATTTGGCTCATTTTGAGCTTCTTGTCGGGTTTCATGTAAAACATTTTTTTTTCAGAAATATTATGGAAAAGAAATTGACGCTATTCATCGAAAACAGAATTTATTTGAGATTGAGGTTGCTAGGTCTCGCGTTCCCCCCCCCCTTTTTAGCTTTATACCCGCATTCCCATACTTTCGCATAGTAAACAGATTTTTAAAAAAAGAGAAATGTTTTCTACAATACATTGATCGGAGACATTTTCCTGGTATGAATGTGCTTTGAAGAATTTTAAATGTCTAGCAAATTTTCCGCTGCTAGCGAGAGGCGCCTTCGCTGCTTAGATCATGCAAGGAAAATATAGAGGAAAGGGCCGTATCCCAAAGGGAGCTGCTGTAGGGAGCGTTGGTAGAAGGGACAAGACTTATTGGGGGTGGCCACGGCTGCGATTTATTGAAGTTATCAATAGGAACACGGGGGAAAGCCAACAGAGAAATCAACGAATGGGAGATCATCGCTGAGCGACGTTCTAGCTGGCAAACAGCAGTGTATGAAGGAGTCGAAAAGACAGAACAACGCACGAAAACGAAGACCTTGCAACAAAACAATGAGCTAACCGGAAGGCCAAATCTAACCAGGAGTCAAGATTCTCCTGCGAGAATTGCAGCCGAGACTGCCATTCCAGGATCGGCCTAGTGAGCCATTTGATGAAGTATACATTGCCACTTCTTCGTCTCTTGAAAAGGCAAGGATGCTATATATATATATATATATATATATACATACATATATATAATATACATACATATACATTTTTTTTTAGTAATTGGAAACAATGTTTACTGATACACACACCTGACATCTCTACGTCATATTCGCATGTTTCCATATTCATTGTGCCCACGGATCTATTTGTATAACAAAAACAAGATCACAAGTAGACCGCCGGTCATTCTCCCGTTTTGCGTAGTGATTGTAGTTCTCCATTATTTTTGGTCAATAGTTGTCTAGAGCAGATGTTGACCACTATGTTCAAGGACTGTAGAAGTAGCATCTGAGTTTCAAGCACTCGGTATTATCGGAAAGGCAGCACAAATCATTGCCAGAAATCGTGTGTTTACAAATATTATGTATATACGAATATGCGAGTGTGTTTACAAATATTGTGTACATCCGAATATGGGAGTGTGTTTACAAATTATGTGTATCCGAATATGCGAGTGTGTTTACAAATTATATTATGGATATCCGAATATGCGAGTGTGTTTACAAATATTATGGATATCCGAATATGGGAGTGTGTTTACAAATGTTATGTATATCGGAATATGCGAGTGTGTTTAGAAAATACTATACCTGGACGTCATCTGATGAGAATGCTTTTAAAAACCTCATTGACAGAAGGGCAAGTAGGGGCAAGTAGGGCCAAGTAGGGGACTTCTATGGTAAAAAAAAAAAAGATAGAGAACACTCGCCTTCAAAAGTGTCAGTGCCAGCGCGTCATACAATAACTTTTACCACACTTCGACTCCGATTATGCGTGTAATACTCAATCATATGACGTAATGACAAGGTTTTTTTTAGTGCCGCTACGCATTACCCAAACCATGGCGTACATGGGTTTATTTAACGGATATCAGTTTCTACAAAAATTGAAATTTTGCCTTCGAGTTGACATCTCTCTAATAGCCTGAAGCTTTGTGAATGGATTTTTCAGCATCATCTGCCGTGTGTTCAAAGGTTATATTTTAAATCAAATCTAAGAAAATGGGATTCTTTCCACGCACTTATAATAAACTTGCCCCTTTTCTTTTCTGCCATGATCACTCAAGTCACAGGGCAGTTTCTAGATCTAGGTGTTTAACCGTGATATACCAACGGGGACGATAATTCAAAATGGGCCCCTACCCTTATTTTGTATACTCATGGGCTCAAATTTTTTTTTGTGTGGCTATTTTTTTATATTTTTTAAAGAAATATTCCGCTTTTTTGCAGTCCCTAAAATGTTTTCGTCCTAGGTGGCTGCCCAATCTTGCGTATTGGTAGAAACGGCCCCTGCCAAGTCGTGCCCCTTAAGGAAGCAGGAGAGGTTTATTTGATTGTAGTGTCAGACTTGTATAAATGTTGCTTTTTTATACTTATGAGGGCATTACCCGAAACGTGTACATTCGTATTTTGTAAATCATCATTAAAGCTGAACGTATGGTGTTTTATTTTCACATATTGTTTGTGTCTGATCAATCAGTATCAGACTTGGTATGGCTTCTTGTTGCTACGAATTTAAGACTTAAAAATAAATACATTCATCTATGAAGGAATTTTGTGGATTATTTAAAAAAAAAATTGTTCTTATTGAAAAGTTAAAGTATCACATCAATTTTAAAAAAGAATGAAAGATCTATAATCGACTGGCCAGTGGTGCATGGCACGTACCGTTGAGTGAAAGCACTTTAGACGCAAGGCTAAACTGGATCCTTATAACCTCGAACTGGAAATAAACCAGATGTTGCCTTAAAAAAATAATAACTTTACTTCAGAAAGCAATGAAACAAAACTCTATTTAATTTTCTAAATAAGAGAATCTTGTTTTATTTATTTTTTTATATGGGGGGGGGGGGGGTTGGGGGGGGGGGGATGGGGGTGGAATGTGATGGGAAAGAAATCTCAGCAGAGGCTATAATCGAAATGAACGATTTGCCAAGTAAAACAGATTATCATGTTCTTTGAATTAAAGTTTTGTTGTTGTTGCTCCTTTTATTGTTTTGTTGCGCCTTTGTACTTTAGAGATTCTAACAGCATGCACTATTTTAATGTCCTCTTTTAGATGAATTTAATGAATTCACATTGTGACAGTGGCCTAGCTAGGTGGTGCGGGGGTACGCCGTTTCGACTGGGGGTGGGGGGGAGGGGGGGAGGGGGCAGACACCAAATTAAAATTTTTTTTTTTTTGAGCACACACTGCTCGGTCTAATCGAATTTCATAAAAGAATAACCAATAACACGTACATTTTCCACATATTTAACCAATCCAAATGCGTTTGCTTTTGGGGGTGCAGACACCAAATTAAAATTTTTTTTTTTTTGAGCACACACTGCTCGGTCTAATCGAATTTCATAAAAGAATAACCAATAACACGTACATTTTCCACATATTTAACCAATCCAAATGCGTGTGCTTTATTAAAAATTCAAGGTTAGTGCGTCAGAAATGAGGTGACCCTATAATTAGGTCAGAAAAAAACACCATTTAGACTATGATTAAACGCCGATTCAGTGCCTTCCCTTGAGGAAGTCAAGTGCCTCCCGGGTAAAAATATATGTACATTTAGCGTGTAGTTTAAAACGTATGCTTAACAGAAAGCTATAACATATAATAATGTCTGTTAACTTTAAACCACATTCTCAATGACCAGTGTTTGGTCTTTAGGGGGACCTGGGGGGGGGCCTGGGGGGGGGGGGGGAAAAGAAGTAACCCGCTAAGGAAATCAAATGCCCCCCCCCCCCAACCGGAAAAAAATGCGTACAGTTAGTGTTGAGCTTAAGACGGATACCTTTTTACTCTGCCCAAAGTAGGGTTACTGAAGTCCCATTTTTTTCATAACCATTTAACATGCATATCTTATGTCGTCCTAATTTACTTGTCCACTGGTCTATTTTATTGCCTGTTTATAAATTCAGGATCGGGGAGAAAAAAAAAGGAATTTGACTGTGTTCAAATGTCAGACTGCGGCGCATTGCTACGTCATTGACTCTGCTACTGAAATATTTAAGAAAATACACCCGTTAATTGTTATATATATAGCGTGGTAAAAGTTTTTATTTCCCATTATATTAAAGGCAAAGCCGCAACAATGCTATCATAGGTTTTGGTGCGTACATATTATATTACTAGGGCTTAACCGGATGAAGTTGTTTTACACCGGTACCGGGTATTTTGAGAGAACACCAGGTGGTTATAACAAAAGAGAATAAACGTCTCATATTCTAAATATTTGCCGGCCTTTAAACACTAGGCCTATAGAGAGCCCTACAGCCTGCATGGCTTCCTTTAAACAATAGTCCCACTGACCGTCCTACAGACAGTCCCACAGACAGTCCTAAACCATACCCTAATTTTTTTTTTACACAAGTCAGCCATTTTTTTAATAATAATAATAAAGTTTATTTCAAAAACAGTAAATCATTTGATTATAACAACACTCTATATCACTCAGTAGTATAAATATAAAAAATTTTAAACAGATTTTCATTCTTCGAGTGGAGGCCACCATATTTAAAAAATAACTTGAATTTCCGTTCGATTGTTCAATACCACCAAGACGCACTATCGGGACATATACCTTACGTTATCATGAGAACCGCTTTCCCCTGTTCTAAATGTATCTCCTGTAGCTCAAGGGCGATAGGTCAAGGGCGACAAGAGTATCTGGGTTAGTGGATGATAGCATCCTAACTCTTTGGCGACCGAACACACAAAAGTCGTCAATGCGAAAACTGTGCCATACTTACAATATTAGGGGCTGTAACTCGGGACCAGGGGTACGGTTTTGTTTGCCGAGTTATTCAGCTTGGTGACATAAACCTCGCGCTATCGATCAATCTCGACGGCCCGTTATCTAAGCCCTAAGCCAATAAGGGGGCGGGGCGGGGGGGGAGAGCAATTTACCCGGAGGGTGAGCTCCACGAGTTGGACACTTGAGATAATACAAGGGATTATATCTTGTTAGGTAGACTCGTGTTTGGGGATGCGCCCTAAGTGCGAGTAGGAACCGGGTGATCAGAGAAATGGCCGCTTCCTAAAAAAAAATCTACTTACACTATCTAGCACTGTAAGATGCAGGCGGATGAAGAAGATTTTTGGGCTGAAAAGTGTTGTTTAGAGCAGTGGTCCCCATTTAGCGGTCCGTGGCCCTTCACCGGTCCGCATGCCTAACGCTGCCGGTCCCCATAACATAAACATTTATTGTCAAATAGAAGTAAACGTATAAAAATAAATCATGCGCCGGTCCCTGGTAAAATTTCGAAACTTGTTCACCGGTCCGCCAAACTTAAACGTTTGGGAACCACTGGTTTAGAGTGCTGCCAGAGCCCCAATCTTGAGGTCATATTAAAAGTTTGGAGCATTTGTCTCTAATGACTAGCCCATGGAACGAAAAAGGGTGCGACTTTTTAAATTATATTTAAATTCAGCATCAGTTGCTGTTTTTACTTTATTTATCCTTTAAGAAAAATTGCATAGCTAAATGCAACGACACAAATGAATCATTCGTTGGCACTCAATTTGATCTGAGTTAGTTATTTTGGTTGCGACAGAATTGAAGCTATCAAGATTCTCTGTCTGAATTTAAAATGTGTGCCAATAGATAATTAGAAAAACTACTAAAAATAACTATTGAAAATTATAGTCTATGCCTCGTTTAGTGAATGTAAAAAAAAAAAATTATAATTAAAAACTTCTTGAGCGATACTAGTGCTACACAATATATATATAAAGAAAAAAATATCAATTTTAAAAAATCAAATTATATATTTTTTCCCCAAAAGAAACATCGATCGATTTAGTAGTGACGTTGAAGTGCTATGTTGATGGGGGTCACGGTAACTAAACAGAACACGCATTGAGCATTAAAACCCCACTGGTAAATGGTATGTCATTTAGAATAGGCAAAACGCAAAGGGGCGAGTTTTAAATTTTAAAGAAAAAGAAGAGATTTTAAAATATGTATTTCTTTGCTTCCTTTCTAAATGCCCAATATCCGGGCACATTTCACACATTGACTATTCTAAACAAAATTTATTTTCTTTGGGTTTTAGTAGCGTTGTCTTTTTGTTATGTTAAAACATGAAGGTATCTCTTTTTAAATTACCTTATAATATCAACTTCGCTTTTGTTCAGTCCCCTACCCCAACCTCCCACCCCCCCACCGGCCCAAAAAAGTAATTGGTGTAGCTGCTGCTATGTAGGCCTACTTTATATGTGTGACATACTTGGGAATGCTGTTAAAAATTGCATATTAAGTATTTATACGAAACAATTTCTTTAGGGGTTGTTTACTTTATTTAAAAACGTATTTCTATAGAAATAATGGAATGAGACGGATGATAAATTTGAAATGTTGATAAAACCAAACGGAAGTATAATCTGGATTTCGTATTTTCTTCGTTAAAAAAAAACCCAAAACAACAATTAAATCTGTGGAATTTATTCATGCTCTATCGAATTTTGATCTAGTTATGAACAGAATTATTAAAATACGGTCTGCAATTTCAGTCAAATATAGCGATTCGATCCTAAAAATAAATGCGAAAGTAATGTTGGAAACATTGGCACGCCAAATGTTCGTCGGGGCCGATTTACTATTCATATTCCCCGTATTGCTCCGCATCGCGCTCTAATCCCGTGTAGTCAGGCCTGGGCCTACTTTCCTGTCCAGAATATTTCTGTAGACTGGCGTCGCTCGGTGTCTGCCGAACATCCCCCTCGGGTCAGACTGAGTACTCTGAAAGGCTCTTTTTATCTCCTTCTGTGGGAGGGCGTTAGCCTGTCAAATGTTAATGAACAGCCATTGACTAAACCGCTGCGATGACATCAGTTGTGACAAATCTTCCACACCGGTCCGCGGGCAGGGGACGCAGCGCAGAGATGTTAGTCTGTAAGGAGCTAGAACACGTGATTTCAACATCATGTATGGCTTGATAGAGGAGCCAGAACACGTGATTTCAACATCATGTATGGCTTGATGAAGGAGCTAGAACACGTGATTATAACCTCATGTATGGCTTAATGGAGGAGCTAGAACACGTGATTTCAACATCATGTATTGCTTGATGGAGGAGCTAGAACACGTGATTTCAACATCATGTATGGCTTGATAGAGGAGCTCCTAGAAAACGTGATTTCAACATCATGCATGGCTTGATAGAGGAGCTCCTAGAAAACGTGATTTCAACATCATGCATGGCTTGATAGAGGAGCTCCTAGAAAACGTGATTTCAACATCATGCATGACTTGATAGAGGAGCTCCTAGAAAACGTGATTTCAACATCATGCATGGCTTGATAGAGGAGCTCCTAGAAAACGTGATTTCAACATCATGCATGTCTTGATAGAGGAGAAAAGGGGAGAAGAAATCTTCACGACCACTCAGCGTGAAAGTAAACCCATAAAAAAGTCGCGTGCAAGGCGACTATGTGAGTACACGTTGACCAGTCTCTTGGTCTTCTTCCAATTCTATTCATTTCTTGTCGAGTTCGTGCAGTGCTATGATAATGTGATGACCGCCTCCTTTGGTATTTTACCTTTAAAAAACAAAGTCCCCAATACACTAAAACAATTTTTATGACAATCCTGAGATACTGTAACTTTCAGTGAGTGGTCCAGCCATGCACTTAATGAGCAAAGAAAAACTGAGACTGTTGCTATTAGAGCCACGTTTGCTTGAAATGACACGACCTTCGTGAGTCCGCAATGTGATTTGCATCTTTTGACCCGGGAGGTTCCTGCTACGCTGTTCGATCTCTGTTTCCAATAAATGTTTTAAATGCGGTTGTTGACGTTCATTCATTTGTCATAAATGACATAATTTCTATGACATACACCCTAAAGTCATGACTGCAGCGATAACAAAACATGCACTGACATTAATGTTTTTGCAACGGCAACACAGTCAGCTATACATGAACTATTTTGACCAAAGTCAGCTATACACGAATCATGTGTACCACAGGCAGTGATACATAAATTATTTTTACCACAGGCAGTTGTGCATAAATTATTTTTACCCCATTCAGCGGTACACGAATAATGTGTACCACAGTCAGCTATGCGTGAATTATTTTTTTACCACAAACAAATGTTCGTGAGTCATTAATACTCCAGTCAGCTGTAACTGCTCATTAGTACCTCAGTCAGCTACCACTGTCAGCCTATACCTGAATCATTTGTACCACTGATCTCAGTATAATAACTCGCCTAAGTTCACTCACATATCTAAGGCCTGTATTACTAAAAGTGATACATTATTCCAAAAAAAAGAAATAAATCAGATAGATTGAATTTGTCAACTGGAGAGTCTGCATGCCGCTAAGAGAGGAGAAGCACCGCTTTGTCTGGTTAGTAAATTGTAAACTTACCCGTGTTTAATTTATTCTTAAAGAGTATAGACCAGAGATCCCCCAAGTGGTCTATATCGACCCCCCATGGGTCGATGACAATTTGCAAGGGGACCATGCCAGCGAAAAAAAAAGGGGGGGGGGGGTTCCATGAAATGAAAATGGGTGTCAACGGTAGTGGGTCTCATGTAAAAGCAGGTCGTGGCTTCTATTTTGGTATTCCGTAAATGGAATAATCCATATACACATATAGTACTTATTTACTGACATCATATTACCTTATAATATAGAGACATAATCTTCTTTTTTGCAAAAAATCAATATCAGGTAAGTAGGGGGTCTACCCAAAACCGAAAAACATGGCAAGTGGTCTACGAGACAAAAAAGTTTGGGGACCACTGGTATAGACCAAAGGCTCTAGGGGAACAAAAACTAGACCAGAAATGTAATAATTTATTCGATGCCAGTGCGACCAGATAAAAGAAGATCATACGATAAGGTGTTTTTTGTTTGTTTTTTCTTTGTTAATTCACTCAACTACAATAATAGTTACATATAGACCAAACAACATAGACCAAACAATATAGACCAAACAATATAGACCAAACAATATAGACCAAACAACATAGACCAAACAACATAGACCAAACAATATAGAGCAAAAATATAGATTAAACAATATAGATCGAACAATATAGACCAAACAATATAGACCAAACAATTTAGACCAAACAATATAGACCAAACAATATAGACCAAACAATAAAGACCAAACAATATAGACCAAACAACTTAGACCAAACAACTTAGACCAAACAACTTAGACCGAACAACATAGACCGAACAACATAGACCGAACAATATAGATCGAACAATATAGATCGAACAATATAGACCGAACAATATAGACCAAACAATATAGACCAAACAATATAGACCAAACAACATAGACCAAACAACATAGACCAAACAATATAGAGCAAAAATATAGATCGAACAATATAGACCAAACAATTTAGACCAAACAAATTAGACCAAACAATATAGACCAAACAATAAAGACCAAACAATATAGACCAAACAACTTAGACCAAACAACTTAGACCAAACAACTTAGACCAAACAACTTAGACCAAACAACTTAGACCAAACAACATAGACCGAACAACATAGACCGAACAATATAGATCGAATAATATAGATCGAACAATATAGATCGAACAATATAGACCAAACAATATAGACCAAACAATATAGACAAACAATATAGACCAAACAATATAGACCAAACAATATAGACCAAACAATATAGACCGAACAATATAGATCGAACAATATAGATCGAACAATATAGACCAAACAATATAGACCAAACAATATAGACCAAACAATATAGACTGAACATATAGACCAAACAATATAGACCGAACAATATAGACCAAACAATATAGAGTAGCCTACTAGGAGCCCTGAGGGGGGTGTTTTACTCAACAGTGTGTCAAGTACTTTTATGAGTGGGTTTGGCTGCGTGATCACTGACATCCCGAGTAATAACAAGGGGAAGAGATCTAGCCCGAGATACCAGCTTTTTGGTCGAGATTTCATGTTCCGGTCAGACCTTGAATTGGGATTCAATTGTTTTCAATCCTTCTCGGAGGATGCGAATACGCCACTATGGGATTTCTCCATGATTAGATTAGAGGTTGGACGCCCTTAATTCGATTAATTCCCCCCCCCCCCCATTATTACGATAATTTATCAGACGTAGAGTGTCTTCGATTCCGGTGAATATGTATCGAGTCCTTGCTCGTATCGGGCAAATCATGAGATTTGTCAGTCGGTCTATGTTAATCCTTGTGAGAGTGGAAAATTGTCAAGCTTTCAAATTGCTTCGTGTGCTCTTAAGATGGGTTCTGGATTGTGGGCTTTTGGGAGCTGGGGGGGGGGGGGGCCCGGTGGCNTTTTTTTTTTTTTTTTTTTTAAAGAGAAGTATATTCCTGGAAAAAAACAACAACATGAAAGTGAAGTGAAAAAAATGTTTGGACCCCATCTAGTTGGGAGTAAGCTGACAGGATGCATTAAAGTACAAGAGATGATTTTTTTAAATATATTTTTATTTCATTTCCGGGAATGATGGTGGGCCTGGGGGGGGGGGGAGAAGGCAAAGTATCGATTGTCTGTTTAGAACTTTCTAGAAATCTTTGGGGGTTCACGGACAATGACTAGATACAAGGCTTCGGTGATAATTATGCCATCATTTCTCTCTGGTTAGTGTCCTACTTCCTAAGAGTGTCCTACTTCTTAAAAGTACGAGTTACAGGGACTTCTTTTGTTCTTGCATGGATTATTATCGATGTTATGATGTTGCTGTCAACGTGATTATCCGTAAATGGTGTAAGATTACAAAATGAGCGTAGAGCAAAATAGAAGTTTATTTATTTTTTTTATCTTAGTTTTTGGAATCTGGGGGAAAGTCTGTCAAGTTTGTTATATCAAATTATAATGTCAATTACAAGTGTTTAGAGATCTATATTTAAAAAAAAAACTGCATGGTTCTTTTTTTCGTGTAATATTGTTACATCGATCGGAATTTGTTGAAATGCTAACAAAATTAACTAATATTGACATTAAGAAAAAGTTGAAATTACTTGAAGAAATGATTTAGATTTCTTGGCAATTTCATGTAGATTTTTTGCTCTACTCTGTTATCTCAACTCTATATAATAAAGATGGGCATTTTGAAAAGATAACGATTAATGTATAGAAACTTCAGAACCTCACATTGCTATGTCGTGCGGTGATTCAAGTGGAAGACTTTGTCGCAACATTTTGTTTCGGGCGATAATAGATTTTTTTTTTTTAAATAGTTTAAAGCAAATACATTTTTACCATCCAATTTTGAAGATGAACAGTAAATTAAGATTGTCTTGATATTCCAACCCCGCTTCACCCCGGAAACACACTAGAAACGATGAAGAAGAAATCAATTTTCGTTTAATTTCTTAAGTTGTAAGAAGTGTCTTCTCACAAACGGAAAACAAAAAAAAAAAATTTTAAAAAATAAGATTGCTGATCCTTGACCAGAGACTCGTGCCAAGATATTAAGTGGGCTTGGCTGCAGGCCTCTAACGTCTGCGACTGTGAATTCTATATCAAAACAATACTTTGGTACAATTGGAAGGGAAAAAAAATAACGAATTCAACACGTGCAAATTCGTTCTCAATTTCAATGTCAGTTGTTGTTGTTTTTTTAAAAATTATGTTTACAGTCATAGTGAATAGTGAGTTGGGGTGGTAATGATATCAAGCACGATTAAAGTAACGAGGCAGCAGGAAAACATAACAAGACAGTGAGACAAATGGATGGTGGCATCAGTAACATAAAACCAAAACAAAGACCAATTATAGACATGACGACGAAGCAAACACTCTAGGCGACATAGTAACTGGTGCGGCCCTAAAAGTACATTAGAGAATAATTGTTGTTGCTTTCCCCACTTTCAAGCTAGTTCATGGCCGCGACAGTACCCAAATTATAAAAATTAATGTCAGAGAATGTACATACGTAAAATAAGAAAACATGTATTTTAAACTGCGACGTCCTCATTAAATTGTGTTTAAAAAATTGGAAAAAATACAGCTGTAACTGAACTCGTTAGTTATTAATTTATTTTAAAGAACAGAACGTTCAACAATATGCAGAAGTTGTAGAAAAATAGGTTTATCAAAGATTTTGTTATACAATCTCGTTAAAATTACTTTTTTATTAATATTTTTTTTCTTTGTAGTTACTTTTTAAATATTTCCGGATTTGAAACATCCGAATCCTACAACTTGAGGACCATTAGATCTGATTGATGTGATGTTTTTTTTAAAAAAAACGTTGTCACACGTGTACGCCTGCGGTCTGCTTGGCCATAACCGGTGTACCGAGGCAGCAGTAATACGCAGAGAGCGGTGCTTACCACAAATCACATACCACATTGGACCCTTCAACTTCCGGCCCGTAGGATCACGTCGGTGGGGGGGGGGGAATAAGACACGATAAGTAGTGACCGAGAACCCTGATGATTTGAGGGCATCGTGGGGGGGTGGTGGGGGGAGAGGGGGGCGGTTATAGCTGTTTGGATTCATACAAGAAAACAGATACCAGAAAGTCGGTCAGTACCTGGAATAAGACACGATAAGTAGTGACCGAGAACCCTGATGATTTGAGGGCATCGTGGTGGGGTGGTGGGGGGAGAGGGGGGCGGTTATAGCTGTTTGGATTCATACAAGAAAACAGATACCAGAAAGTCGGTCAGTACCGGTCAGACATTCCAGAATCTAGCTGGTGAATTTCGAGCAAGGTCTTCAATACCACTTAAAAGTACATTATCGTAAATTAGGACTTCGAAAATAACACGTTCTTACTTTTAAGAAATGACCGTTCGTTTCCTTCGTTCAGACTGTAAGTAACACTAGCGAGCTCAAAGGACTGGTCAATATCTAATACCATCGCGGAGTAGCGCAAGACATCAGGGCACTCTCGCCGTTGTGTAAAGCCACCCGAATTTGTGTAAAGGCCACGTGTTGTTGCAGAATGTAAATGTTTGGGGTTGGGGGGGGGGGACGTACTGTGATATTTCTAAGGTTTCTATCATAAAGGTTCTTCTTCTACAAATGTCCTTTCATGACATGCGACCGTTGTGATCAACGTCTCCAAGCGCGTCAAACACAATATAGGCTACCTTTATAGATGTTGGTTCTTATTCGGAGGTGTATTCTCAGCATGCGCTGTCTTGGCTTATGGTTCAGCGAGGTCTTGTGTAGGGATATTTGACGCTCGCGTACCATGAGATAGAATGGATGTTGTCACTGTGCCTTTCAGGGATCACGAGAGATTTTAAAATTAATACTTTTTTTTTTTTGTGGTCCCTTCCATTCCCTCTAAATGGCGCTTCTGTCAATTTAGCTTTGGCTACTACCAACACACATCTTTCTGCAAACATCTCCATGCACATAAATGTCAACAATATTTTAACATTGTTTTTTTTTTTTTTAATGATACCTATATATCAGTTTCTCTGTTAAATACCAACTTCGGCTTATTAAATGTTAATTGTTCGCCAGGCCCACCTGCGCCTCCACCTTCCGATCGATATAAATATTTCTCAAGAGCGGTTCAGAGTTGCTAAGCGATACCAAATAACTCATCACCTTTTCGTTAGGGCACTAAGAACGTTTGCTGGTGGTGTTTTCTTTAACGCTGCGTTAAGCAAAACGCTATGGATCATTCCTGATTACGAAGCTTTCCGTTTTTACACTGAAACTTACCAGGTCGTCTGTGGTTGAGGACCACTGACTATGATTACTGCTCATGATATACTATGGTTTGTTAACATTTTGCATCGAGACTCCACTGGATTACCGCTAGGCCAACAGACGATGCAATAGGTTCTCAAGTAAATAGAAACACACACCCCCAGAACAAATTCATGAAAGAGTGCCGCACGTAAATAACATAAGTTATACATACAACAATACATAGACAACAATACATAGACAGAAATACATGGACAAAATACATGCTTTACATACTATACATAGACTCAAGACATACGAACAAGACATAGGCACAAGTCGACTCAAAGGACATAGACACTTATACTTGCACACTAAGACATACATACAAAGACATACACACAGAAAATTAGACCTAGACCCTTAGACTTAAACACTTACTAAGACACACACACTAGACATACACACTAAGACATGCACACTAAGACCTAGACACTTAGACCTAGACAGTTAGACCTAGACAGTTAGACCTAGACAGTTAGACCTAGACAATTAAACATATATACTAATACACACACACTAAGACTTACACAAATGACATACACACTAAGACATACACACGAAGACATACACACTAAGTAATACATACTAAGACATACACACTAAGAGATGCACAGTAGACATAAACACTAGACATACACACTAAGACGTACACGCTAAAAGGCACACACTTAGACAGACATAAATACGAAGACATACGCACTAAAACACACACACACTCGACATATACAATTAGACATGCACACTAAGACATCCACACTAGACATACACAGTTAGACATAGGCACTTAGACATATGCACTAAACAATAACACAAGCCATACACACTAAGACATACACACATCATTTACACACTCGACCTACGTCCACCAACGACACGCCGTACATGAATACAAAGCTGTACATTTGATCCATAATTAACTACCGCCGAGGAACTTCGTCCGTAAAGAATGGATTCCCTGTTCATTAAAAAAAAAAAAAAACAACAAAAAACAGGGTTATAAAATCAATAGACACCGTAGTGAGGATTCAGTCTTTTATTTAATTTCATGTGTTATTAATAGGATCAAAGTGATTTACCTGGTCCATTCAGAGCAAGAAATGCCACCAGAGATGGTAAACACAGGGATGACGAGTCATCATCAAGGAGGGAGATCTCAGTGTGAGAATCGGCATTTATTTATTACTGAGTCAAGTCAAGCAAACTTTGTAACAACTTGCGATAACAACAATATTATAAACAACGACAATAGTCTGCTTTTAATCTTGTCTTATGCACATACAAGAATAGTACAATGTCACTGTGTTACGCTATGTTCAATAGCGCGGACAGTAAAATTCCCTAAAGTTTACCAAATGACGTGCATAATTGTGTTTTATATGTATGTAAAAAAAAAAACACAAAAAAACTTCGTTTACTTTTCCAAAAAGAAATGTGTTTCTTAAAAGCAATAATTAGTGAATTTTTTAATCTGATAAAATAAATGTGCTTATATTTGTATGAATTTATGTGTATTAATATCATTAATAAGAAATTTTTTTTTTTAAATTGGGCAAACCGAAAATTAGTTTATAGAAGGTTTAAAACTAATGAAATAATTGATTTGTCCTTCTTGGGAGAGGAAAGAGATGTTTACATTTTTAAGTGGATGACTAAATTATTAAATCTGATGATAATCCAGTCGTGAAAAAGAAACGTTTTCTTTTAAAATCAATAAATATGTGTTTTACCAATTTGGATAAATACTGTTCAAGGCCATTGACACATAGTGGAAAAGTTAACTCAAAACTCAATGCAAGGCGTGAACAATGATAGGTTGAGTTTTAAAAAAAAAAATAATAAACAGAAAAATTATTTCAATTTAGCACAAAATACAGTTCGTGGAAAAGTGAGAGGACATAATTTATGAGACTAATACCATTACTAAAAAATGCAATGCTCTTAGACACGTGAAATATGGCTAAGAAGTCTCGGCACAGAAGACTAACATCATTACCGAGTATGAAAATATCTTACAGGGGAATGTAATATATTGAGTGCCCTTTTTCAAACATCATCTCATTGTCATGTAAATGGTTTTGCTGTAATCAAAAGAAATCAACAAAGCTATTTTAGACAAATTGTTCAACTAATTTCATGATTTTTTTCAGAGGGAAAAAATAAATGTATCTCTATCTATTTCTAAAACAACGCATCTAAGGTTGTTTCGTGAAGACTTAGACTTTCACAAGGAAACCACGAATTACAATTTAATGAAAAGGTATTATTGATTCTACAAGACAAAGAAGAGCAGCCTCATTTAGGCTTCTTGATGTCCTTATGTAAGTACCCACAAATACATATATATTTTTTTTAATTTCTCAAAAATGTTTAGTAATACATTTTGGCTTTGTGCCAGATTTTTTTTTTTGGTGTGGGTGTCTGTTTGGGGGGGGGGGGTGGGTGATTGATATTTTTAGACAAAGCTTTATTGCGTCCCCATCTCAGGTTAAGTCGGAGGTTTGGGTCTTCCCGAATATTGGAATTTTTTACAAAGCGATTCGCAGTAACATTGACAAGGCAGTGGTGGAACTACACATGACAGTTGTGAAAACACAATCAAGATGACAACAGCAGAGTTTGAGCAACAAATATAATCAAATTTTTGACATCTGAAATCATGAGTTCCAGTGCTGACGCCCGAAGTTATTGTTAAGAAGAAATTAAAATGAGATCGGTCCTATTATTTGGTACCAGTCTTATTAAAAGGTAACAGTCGTATCATAAGGTGACAGTCGGATTATATGGTTAACAGTGGTATTATAAGGTGACAGTCGTATTATAAGGTAACAGTCGTATTATAAAGTAACAGTCGTATTATATGTTTAACAGTCGTGTTATAAGGTGACAGTCGGATTATAAGGTAACAGTCGTATTATAAAGTAACAGTCGTATTATATGGTTAACAGTGGTATTATAAGGTGACAGTCGGACTATATGGTTAACAGTGATATTATAAGGTGACACGTCGGACTATATGGTTAACAGTGATATTATAAGGTGACACGTCGGACTATATGGTTAACAGTGGTATTATAAGGTGACAGTCGGACTATATGGTTAACAGTGATATTATAAGGTGACACGTCGGACTATATGGTTAACAGTGGTATTATAAGGTGACAGTCGGACTATATGGTTAACAGTGGTATTATAAGGTGACAGTCGGACTATATGGTTAACAGTGGTATTATAAGGTGACAGTCGGACTATATGGTTAACAGTGGTATTATAAGCTGACAGTCGGACTATATGGTTAACAGTGGTATTATAAGGTGACAGTCGGACTATATGGTTAACAGTGGTATTATAAGCTGACAGTCGGACTATATGGTTAACAGTGGTATTATAAGCTGACAGTCGGACTATATGGTTAACAGTGGTATTATAAGCTGACAGTCGGACTATATGGTTAACAGTGGTATTATAAGCTGACAGTCGGACTATATGGTTAACAGTGGTATTATAAGCTGACAGTCGGACTATATGGTTAACAGTGGTATTATAAGCTGACAGTCGGACTATATGGTTAACAGTGGTATTATAAGCTGACAGTCGGACTATATGGTTAACAGTGGTATTATAAGCTGACAGTCGGACTATATGGTTAACAGTGGTATTATAAGCTGACAGTCGGACTATATGGTTAACAGTGGTATTATAAGCTGACAGTCGGACTATATGGTTAACAGTGGTATTATAAGCTGACAGTCGGACTATATGGTTAACAGTGGTATTATAAGCTGACAGTCGGACTATATGGTTAACAGTGGTATTATAAGCTGACAGTCGGACTATATGGTTAACAGTGGTATTATAAGCTGACAGTCGGACTATATGGTTAACAGTGGTATTATAAGCTGACAGTCGGACTATATGGTTAACAGTGGTATTATAAGCTGACAGTCGGACTATATGGTTAACAGTGGTATTATAAGCTGACAGTCGGACTATATGGTTAACAGTGGTATTATAAGCTGACAGTCGGACTATATGGTTAACAGTGGTATTATAAGCTGACAGTCGGACTATATGGTTAACAGTGGTATTATAAGCTGACAGTCGGACTATATGGTTAACAGTGGTATTATAAGCTGACAGTCGGACTATATGGTTAACAGTGGTATTATAAGCTGACAGTCGGACTATATGGTTAACAGTGGTATTATAAGCTGACAGTCGGACTATATGGTTAACAGTGGTATTATAAGCTGACAGTCGGACTATATGGTTAACAGTGGTATTATAAGGTGACAGTCGGACTATATGGTTAACAGTGGTATTATAAGCTGACAGTCGGACTATAAGGTTAACAGTGGTATTATAAGCTGACAGTCGGACTATATGGTTAACAGTGGTATTATAAGGTGACAGTCGGACTATATGGTTAACAGTGGTATTATAAGCTGACAGTCGGACCATATGGTTAACAGTGGTATTATAAGCTGACAGTCGGACTATATGGTTAACAGTGGTATTATAAGCTGACAGTCGGACTATAAGGTTAACAGTGGTATTATAAGCTGACAGTCGGACTATATGGTTAACAATGGTATTATAAGGTGACAGTCGGACTATGTGGTTAACAGTGGTATTATAAGCTGACAGTCGGACTATATGGTTAACAGTGGTATTATAAGGTGACAGTCGGACTATATGGTTAACAGTGGTATTATAAGGTGACAGTCGGACTATAAGGTAATTACATTCCAGGAATCTTGTAGAAGGGCATGAATACGTTCATGCATAAATCCATCACTTATAAATACAAGCAACATCAAAGGACCACTGGGAACTGCTTGTGTTTGAGTCATGTTAAGTTAGCGTTGTGGTGAAAGGTGGTCCAAAGGGAAGTGCGCTGTCAAGAGTTTAAATGACAGTGGACAGTTTGAAAGCTTCGGTTCCTTTTCTTCAAAGCATTTTAGACAATGTTCCTTTTCTTCAAAGCATTTTAGACAATAGTTTTAAAGATGGAGACAGCTGTGTGGAAGTGTTTAACGTAGTTTGTTTCTAACAGGTGACTACCACTCGCAGGCAAACCACAAGACATGACATTGTCTCTACATTAAACTTACAGGCACGACAAGACTTAACGTAAGAAGCTAAGATCCAGTGAGTCAAACTTTAAACCTTCTGCACAATCATTGTTATTTCTGTGAGCCTCCTGGGGATTGTCATCTAAGGTGATTGTGGGTTTTTAAAGGCTGCCCCCTTCACCAAAAAAACAAAACCAACCAACAACAACATGTTTGAACAGACTCGGTTCCAAAGTTCCACTGCGCACTCGAGGATTTTTTAAACACTTCCTATCGGCGAAGATGAATTATGCTGACTGTATCGTGTATCCCAGCATGAATAGAGACATATTTGAGGACATAGTCATAAGTGACTCACGTCCTCGCTGGACCTGGTTATCGTATACTTTGTGATTGTCGTTTCGTGGGCCCTGTACTTCTGTCGGGCCTGGGGCAACCTCTTACACATGAGTATGCTGAAGAAATGAGCGCGGAACCGCTGGGCACTGAAAAAGTACAGGAAAAAATTAACGGCGTGTGACGAGTCTGACAGCACGTGCTGTATCTGACTGAAGAGCTCCCATTTTGCTCTCTTGAGATCATCATTCGAATCAGAGTACATCAAGACGTAAATACAGCCGGGTAGCGAGAGTATCAAGAAGATGACGGCCGCTAAGATGAGCATGATGGTGATGTTTCTCTCAAGGCGCTCCGCCTCCTCCATCAGTCTCCTGTTCCCGTCTTTCGCCTTGGAGCTGCTCCGCATGATGCTACGACGGTCGCTTCTGGAGACGGCCAGGCCGCGAATGATGAAGGCGGTGAGGACGACGATGCAGGGGAACGGGAGGAAAAGGAACAGGAACGCGTTTATCCAATACCACCAATTTTTCCAGAAGACCAGGTACTCGTCAAAGGTGCCGCAGTGAAGTCCCGATACGTCCTGGTCTCTCATGACGCCGTACAGCAGCGACCACATGACGAGGAGGACAACCGATAAAACTCCCGCGCAGATGTAGCTCCGCCGTTTGGTGACGATGTAGGTTTTCTTCAGCGGGAAACACACCGAGATGAACCGTTCGGCGCAGATGAGCACGAGGACCCAGTTCGCCAGTGTCGAGAAGAACAAAGGCAGGAAGGCCATCTTGCAGCCGACCGACCCCAAGTGCATGCCGTGTTTGAAGATCTGGTGGTAGACGAGCTTCACGACCAGGGTGCAGCCGTCGCAGAAAGCCAAGAGCGAGACGAAGAAGGTCGCCGGCGTCACGTTCTGCATCGTCAACACGGTGATGATGCAGAAAATATTTCCGGGAAACCCCAGAGCGAACACAACCCAAATGTACGTGCTACGTATGTTCTCTACGGCATTGTTGAGGCGTTGGATTTCTTCGTCTCTGTGGATTTAAAAAAAAAATTGTTTTAAAAGATTTGCATTGTATCTTTACTAGATCAGTAACGGAAAATTGTCTAAAATACGTACTTTATAAAGTAAAATCAAATAGTTTGGGTGAGAACATGGGTGCCCAAAGTATGGCCCAGGGCGTAGGGGTAAGCCCGAGACGCCATTATTTTATTTTTTATATCACACGCTAGGAGAGAATGCACTTTTATTATGTTTAAAATTCATTTCTACACGCTTTTATCAGGAAAGTGATCGCATAAATTCGCATATGGATGCTGTTTAAAGGCATCTGCAGTGACGCCTCACCTAGACTTTAGAACCATTTACGTTTGTAAACCATTAAGATCAATTACTTATGGGATTCTTATACCCAATTTTTTTTTTTCAAATCAACAGCCGCCCAAAAGACTAGCGAAAATACACATGCTTCACTACGGGGGGGGGGGGGGGGGATTTACTTTACAAAATGTGTATATGTGAGTGCTTATTAATCGTCATTAAATTGAGTAAGTGGTAGACCATAAGAAGGAAACAACTAAGAACGATGTGGAAATTTTTATTTTTAGGTGGCGGTAGAGTCAATGGTATATTGATGGTCTCAAGTCGCCTGTAATGTTTTTTAAAGAAATGATGGCACACACGGTTTCATCGCATTTCAGATGCTGTCATCTACATTTTACTGTGAAATCTTGTTGAAATTCGAAATTCGTTGCTGTTTCATTTTGTTTTTACTTTTACCACGCAACATGCTCTATGGCGGTGGTTCTTAACCTGGGTTCGATCGAACCCCAGGGGTTCGGTGAGTCAGTCTCAGGGGTTCGGCGGAGGTCCAAAAAAAATCAGAAAAAAAACATGTTTTATTTTTCCTAATAAGACGGGTTCGGTGAATGCGCATAAGAAACTGGTGGGGGTTAAGTTCCGTGATATATCTCATTTATCCCCAAACAGTCTTTCAGTAATTTTCGTTTCCAGGCCCGTGACTAACAGATCATACCGCCATTCACAAAACCCTCCACCCCAACCTCAAAGCAGATATCTTCTATTTTCTTAATTCTCTTCTAAACCTCTGTTTAAAAAAAGCAACAACCCCCCCCCCAACAACAACCAACAAAAAAACAACAACAAATATCATACCGCCCTTCACAAAACCCTCCACCCCAACCTCAAAGCAGATATCTTCTATTTTCCTAATTCTCTTCCAAACCCCTGTTAAAAAAAAACAACAACCCCCCCCCCCAACAACAAACAACAAAAAAACAACAACAAAACACCCGCTCTATTCAGTTTCCACCATCCTTCCACCCTCCACTAAAACACTGTCCCATCATTCCATCATCCACTAATACGTGGTCCCATCCTTCCATCATCCACTAAAACACTGTCCCATCCTTCCACCATCCAACCTCCACTAAAACACTGTCCTATTTTTCCAACCTCCTCTAAAACACTGCCCCATGCTTCCACCCTCCACTAAAAACACTGTCCCATCCTTCCACCCTCTACTAAAACACTGATCCATCCTTCCACCCTCCACTAAAACACTGACCCATCCTTCCACCCTCCACAAAAACACTGACCCATCCTTCCACCCTCCACTAAAACACTGACCCATCCTTCCACCCTCCACTAAAACACTGACCGATCCTTCCACCCACCACTAAAAAACTGACCCATCCTTCCACCCTTCATCCTCAATAAAACACTGCCACATCCCACATAAACTACAATCATAGTTGTTCTTACTCCATCCCGACTATATCACAACATATTATTTTACGACATGCCAGAATCATTTCATATGTAGCCTCGTACGTGCAAGTCTTGGTGTTCTATTATTTCAAAGTATTTACATTATTTAAACCTATTCCTACTATCTTCTTATTTTTCTCCTGTCCAACATTTCCATCAAGTCTTTAATCCCAAACTCATTCATCTCTTTTACCTCACCGCCACAGATATCACCCTTTGTGTCAGATCGTTACATCCCTCCCCAATCAATATCTTAGAGCTACGCGCAAAAAAAACCGGATGCATCTTCCCCACTATCCCATCTCCCTAACTCTAACCGGCTTCCACTCCCATTGGCCACCAATCTACCACATGAACCGAATCTTTTCCTCAGACCGAAAAATCTTCATTGCAAACCACTCAACCTTCTCAACTATCCACAGAATATAAGCCACAAGTGCTTTCCAAACCGTTTATCCCCTACCCTCTCTTTCTGAGCTTAAAGCAAGGTTTTATGACCTCCTGGTCCACGCGTGCTCCCAGCGTCAGAGTTCAACAAGTAGGTCTCCATGATGACGTAAGACTTATTTGAATGTTACTTTTCGCGATCGATTTATGGACCGTGAGACTCAACGTTGAAGGACACAAAACTTACAATAAGTGAAAAAAATAATATTTGTATTGCAATAAATATGTAAATAGATTAAAACAGTTGCCGAATTTAAATAGTGTTACGACTGGCATAATAACTAGTGTACTATTCTTCAAGAAATTGTGTTTATCTTTTGCAGAAGAAGCAGCACAGATGTCATCGTCATATATACATACACACACAAACATATATATATCCCAAACACACACATATATATATATATATATATATATATATTTATATATATTTATAATTATATATATATATGTTTAAGGAATCTTAGTTTTAAAAAAAATAAATAAATTTCTCCATTTGCAACGCTGACTCGAATTTTTTTTTTTTTTTTGCCCACAGAGGTTGCAAGACCCACCCTAACGGTAAAAATGTATTCACGCTTAGTAGTCATGTCTCGCATGACAGCATCCATACAAAGAGATGGCATTTCTTCACATGATCTAAATTCACCCAGGATCCACACAAGAGACGGTGTTGCTTCACTTCATTTAAATTCACCAATGTTTTTAGACATTCGATTCTCTCAGCACATACACTTGGTCAACGATGCCTTGCAAGATAATGTTTGTAACACTTGAGCATCGTATAAAAATTAAAGAGTGAATTTTAAATCCCCAAGATTAATCGGCGAGTGGTGTTGCTTAATGTCGAACCAAGGGATCGTTTGCCGTTTCTTAAATGTTAAAAATTGCATTGCGAACCTCGGCAAAGTATCAGGCATTTCGGGGTGGGGTCGGGGTGGTGGGCATAGAATCATAATTGATCCAAGGAGCTGTTGATGCAGAGAAAAAGGCATAAATCTGCTGAATTGATTTTTAAAAAATGTTTGAGCCACAGTGGATTTCGCATCATCCACATTCCAGTTGCGCAGGAAGGCGTTGCGGATGTGGGGGGGGTGGGGGGAGGGGTCCACCAGACGTGTTTCTTCTCTTTATTTGGTGGGGTGTCATTTTGAGCCAAAGGCAGAGCTGTTTGCTTGGTTGTTTTTTATTGGTTGGTTTTTTTGTTGTTTTTTTTTTGGGGGGGGGGAGGGGTGTGTGGGGTTGGTTGGGGAAAGAGGGGTGGCAAAACTTGGCCCACAGTGGGTGACGCTAGCCCTGGTTACGCCACTGTCGCTAACAAGATTTAATGAAAAACCGAAAAAAAAAAGAAAAAAAAATATAGTATGATTGATATCAATGGTTTTTACCTGGACGACAAAATTGTTACCACCACATTATAAATAAGTGGGCCTACCCCAAAGAATGTAATCATCTACCTTAATTTTTAACCTCAAAATATTAATAACTACTAATAAAATTTCATATTTGCAAAATATAGATTCTATCAGCGTACTTAAAAAAATTATTCCTATTTTATTAAAAATATATATATATATTTAAAAATTCTTAAATTGCCGTGGTATTTGTAAATAAGGAAAATCTCACTAAAAAATACGGAGACGTTCTTTAAACAGCGCTATTCAAAAGGTTTTAGTTCTCAATTATCCTTTTCTTGACACAGGTAAGTTAGGGATGGAATGAAGACAGCGTTGATTAGCTTGGTTTTTGTCTCATCTTTATTCTTAGATGCGGGGCTATTTGGTAGCTGACCGTATTTGCTAGCTGACGGTATATGGTAGCTGACCGTATTTGGTAGTTGGCCGTATTTGATAGCTGACCGTATTTGGTAGTTGGCCGTATTTGATAGCTGACCGTATTTGGTAGTTGGCCGTATTTGATAGCTGACCTTATTTAATAGCTTATCGTATTTGATAGCTGACCTTGTTTGAGAGCTGACCGTATTTTGGAGCTGACCGTATTTGATATCCGACACTATTTGGGAGCTGACAGTATTTGGTAGCTGACCGTATTTGGTAGCTGACCGTATTTGGTAGCTGTCCGTATTTGGTAGGTGACCGTCTTTGGGAGCTGAAAGTTTTGATAGCTTACCGTATTTTGTAGGTGACCGTATTTCGGAGCTGACCGTATTTGGGAGCTGATCGTATTTGGTAGCTGACCGTATTTGGGAGCTGACCGTATTTGGGAGCTGACCGTATTTGGGAGCTGACCCTATTTACCAGCTGCACTCGTGTCCCTATCTTTTCGGTCCTCTGTGAAAACGCTTACACATATTTAAATTCCTAGTTTAAAGGGAGCAGCTGTCCACTGATTGTTAAAAGTTCAGGTTTTATTATTTACATTTATTATTTTTTTAATTATTTTTTTTTTTTGGGTTTTTTTTTTTTTTTTTTTTTTTTTTTTTTTTTTTTTTTTTTTTGGGGGGGGGGGGGCTCTTACGACCCACTGAAATAGTTTCGGACTTTTACATAATTTCATAACGTTCGTTGTTAATGTTCAGGAAATCAACAGGAAAATATTTTGAATTTTTAACAAAATATGATTAATAAATTAATATTGTAGCAAATTTTGGATGATGGAAACTGCCGTTTTTTCCTGTTTAAAAAAAACAACAACCCAATAAACCACACTAGAAGGAACCACAGGCATTTTGGGGAATTTCCTTTTTTTCTAGGGAACTTGACCGTATCAGCCTGAATGTTGTATATTTTTTTAACATTCCAGATTGAATCGTGAAAAATAGATATTATAAGTAAATAAGTCTCTTCGCCAACATTACCGACTATACTTACTATTGTGCCCATAAACAAAAAAATATTTTTCTGACCCTGAATTAGAATGCATGTGTTCAGCTATTTTAAGAAAGCCCATCTATAGTACCACATATCACTGACAGTTCTAAAGCCACCGTATAGCTGGCCGAAGATCTAGTGAATGACGTGTGTCCGTGACCAGACATAAAACCTTGGGATCTGTGAAGTGGCCAATGACCTGGCAAGACCTTATCAAGTCCTTTTTGGAGAACGTGGACAAAAGTAGTGGCGTGCATGTTAAGATGAAGCATCACCAGCTCCCACCCCAACCATTATCACCACCATCACCGTATCAAGCGCCACTACAACCATAAACACCACCAAAAACCGGCAACACCACGTCCCACTCGAACAACACCGGCCCCAGCCCCAGCACCACCAATATCACCACCAGCGCTACTCCGCCACCAGGACCACCACCACACCACACCAGCACAAACCACCACCACCAACACCAGCACCACGGTCACCACCGCAAAACCACCACCATCACCAGCATCATCACACCATCGCCACCAGCAACAGTACCATGCCGCAGCATCACCACAAACACCACCGCCACAACCACGACCACCATAAGCACCATCGACATCACGCCACCAACAACACTACCACTTAACTGAATAAAAATATCGCACTTTGAGCAACAAATATCATTCTAGGCCTATGTACTTATGCCGTACATGTCAACCAAATCTGCTATGTATACTTGATCCTGTGATCAAAATAACCAACATACATCAACTCTGCGTACCATTCAGTGTTTCTTTAAGGCAACGCTCCAGGGGAGGGCTAGGGTGTGGCACTGCCCCCTGGAGCAGGTCACATGTCACTGTATAGACATTTCTACATAACATTATTTTTTTTATTTTATTTTGTGGCTCATAAGAGTTGGACATATTTAGAGAAGACAATTATTGTAACTGAGTCGTGTTATTTTGTTTAGTTAAAATGATGTTAACCATAATTGTTGAGATGAATATACTTTTAAAGTTTTTAATTGATTAATTTATTTATCAAGTATTTAACTACCAGATAGTTTTAATTAAAAATAAAATAATAAAACTCTAATAGCTATTTAGTAATATAAAAATCAATATTTGCAAAACGCAAGCTACTTGTTGGTTTTGTCCCCCCCCCCCCACCTTGCATTTGAAGGTGATAATGAAAAGAGTGTCCCCTTAAATATCCGAGGCCACCTGCAAACGAAGGGGTTGCTTGGCCGTCACGATGGTTCTAAAGTTAAGTGGCACGTAAATGTTTTTAATCATCTCTTCCGTTGCTTTACAATTAAGTGTAGAATGTTCGAAACTGAATGTACGTTTGTGCTAAAATGGATTGTTGTACTTTGAATTTATAAAAAAAAATATTTCCGGTGACTATAAAGATTTGTGGGGTGAGAATGAGCAAGGGAAAAAGCCCGCCACCGAGAGCGACACAACTGTAATGAATTTAGTCCATGTCCCGTTAGTTCGGAGTTAGTGATGCCTGTGATCATTTTTAAGGCTAATTTTGGGGCCTCCCACATCAAAATTGGCTGAAATAAACACCGACTGAAGTATGCGGCAAAATGTACATCTGCATTTAAAAATTCCTCGACTGACTACAGCACCCTCAATTTCTGCACCCCCCCCCCACCTTTTCCTTACGCTGATCAATGTTACAATACGGGGTTGAAAAGAAGCGTGTGCAAAATTATAACGCTGGGGCACGCCCCAACTGGAGTGTGTTAAGTGTATGTATGGCACTGGGCACCATAATGACTCTTAAAAATGTACATCCTACAATCAAAAAGGTTAATAGGAATATTGACTTCACGTATACTCCAAAATACATCTATGGATTTGGAAGTAATCAAATTTTTTTGGGGGGAGAGGGCTCGGCAGATCCCTCTTCCGCTTATGATTCATCGGCGTCCTCGATGTCTGTCGTAATCCCCGATGAAAATGTGCGCCAATTTTGGTGACGATAGATACACTGCCTTGTGGCGTGGCTAGTTTTAGTGTCACCATGGGCGGCCAAAGATTTTTTCCGCTCTCTCTTTCACGATACAATCTGTTGTTCGTTCACAGTTGTTCGAAAATGCCGCTCCTCCATATAAAGAAAAAGTGACAACTGGGTAGAACACTAACTATGATCGTGTGACTAAGTAGTAACTATGATCTTTTGAACTAGTAGTGACTATGATCTTGTGACCAAGGATTAACTAGCTTAATGATCTCTTAACGACTTAACAGGTGTTAAAGTTAAGAGTGGGATAAGTAACCTAAACGATGCGTACAGGTAATGAGATTGACAGCGTGACGTCTTGAGCGCTTCTGACGTCATTATGATGTTTTAGGGTTACAAAGTACATTACGTGTGAAAGAGAGAGAGGAACTGAAGCAAATTTTCAAAGACCATCATCTAGACCTAGCCAGGTTTTGACATACTTGCTGTCTACATGATAAGGCTTTGGTGCTGGAAAAGTCATCATTTTCGTTTTCAATTTTTGCGTGCTTGGAATTAGATTAACTAACACCTTTCACGGCGTGGTAAAAGAGAAATCTATAACGCTATGGCAGATATACTTGTCATCGACTAAATGCATTCTTTGAAAGTGCACAACGGATTCTCGACATATTATTTGTTGTCTTATTTAAGCAGTATGTTTTTGTGTGTAAGATGCTTGACTGTAAAACTCACATAGAGCACATATTGAAATTAAACATCATTGTGAAATCAGATATTTATTAATCTTTATTAGAAAAATAATATTAGCATGACTTTTACATTCAAAACACTTTAAGGAATAAACAAATAAACTCCCATTTAATATTTAATATTTAAATTAGGGCCGTCTATAAGGTAATGCAACTTAAAATAGTGTGTACTATACACACTTTGAAAGACGTACCTGTCAAGTGTAGATATGACGTCTACTACAGAAGGCGTATTGTTGAACATCCCAGAAGCCATCTTTTAAAAACTCTCTGTGTAAGCTCCCTCAAGCCGCTGTCTTATGGTCAGCTCCCTCAGGCCGTCATTCTCTGATCAGTTTTCTATTGCCGAATCACCATCTACAAAATAATTAATAAAAATGGATTTAACATCGAGCAAGTGCTGGAAAGCCCCAACTCATGGGAAAATATCTTCTCTAAGCTTTCTCATTCCAACAGCTCTTTCCTAAGCCATATCTATCTATCTATCTATCTATCTATCTATCTATCTATCTATCTATCTATCTATCTATCTATCTATCTATCTATCTATCTATCTATCTATCTATCTGTCTGTCTGTCTGTCTGTCTGTCTGTCTGTCTGTCTGT
>CAXITT010000132.1:849174-944581 GCA_964033795.1 Lymnaea stagnalis | reverse complement strand
CTGTCCGTCCGTCCGTCCCGCTGTCCGTCCGTCCGTCCCGCTGTCCGTCCGTCCGTCCCGCTGTCCGTCCGTCCGTCCCGCTGTCCGTCCGTCCGTCCCGCTGTCCGTCCGTCCGTCCCGCTGTCCGTCCGTCTGCCTCGCTGTCCGTCTGTCTTTCCCTATATCTAATTCTCTTACGAGCTCTATATCTCTTTTTATCTCTCTGTGTCTAGAATGATCTCTCTCTCTTTCTCTCTCCTTCTCTCTCTTTCTCTCATTTTCTCTCTCTCCCCTCTCTCTCCCTCTCTCTCTCTCTCTCTCACTCTCTCTCACTCTCTCTCACTCTCTGTCACTCTCTCTCACTCTCTCTCTCTCTCTCTCTCTCTCATACACACTTACACCCACACAATTCATTCCTATTCTCTCTTTTAACATGGCACCCCGAAGGAATCTATATATATAATTCGCCAGCGAAACTAGGGCAAGAAGCAAGAAAACGCGACGCAGGCTATATATAGATACGCCAGAGCAAGCAAGACGCAGGCAAACCCTCCCATCCCTTCCCTTGCCTGACCATCGTTGGTCTCGAGACATTCGCACTGCGATGGAGCTACCGCCCCCCTCCTGCACGAACCTCGTTTGCTTTCCATGCACACACCCCAACAAGCTTGCGGTGTATGGTAAGCAGCGGGTCGGCTATATTTATAGAGTTCATGGGTATGAAATAAAAAGTGTGCAGTGGAAAAAAAAAAGTGGGGGGGGGGGGGGGAATAAAAACTGGTCTTCTTAAATTTGCGTATATTGTGTTCTCGTTTTTGTCATTTAACTTTAGTAGATGGGAAATTCACGCATTGTTGTCGCTAATGTTTGGCGGGCTATATCCACCCTCGCTTGCCAGCAATGCGCACACCCCAACAAGCTAGCGGCGTATGCTACGCCGCGGGCCGCCTGGTTGTATTTTATTTCTTATAAAACTAGACTACCTACTGACTAAACTTTAACTAACTTTATTTAAAGTTCCATAACCATCCAGAGTTTGAAGCGTAAACAAAAGGTTGAGGTTGTGTTATTATTAATTGTATCAATTAAATGATTTGTATTTTGTTATCATTAATTTTTGTTACTAAATGCGTCCAAATGGTTGTGTTATCATTAATTTTGACTAATCTTTTTTACGGGATAATATAGGACAGCACAAACGCCGGAGCTATACAAAACAATATTCTTATATTGATCCAAATATATGGATTTTTTATTTATCAGCCACAAATGAGCTCCTTACGTGAAAAGATGGATGTCATTAGTGATCATTTCGCTTGGATAACCGATGGGGCAGCACGCAGGTACACTGGTACAGACTTGGGAACAAAGGAACTTAATATATGTCCCCGTTCAGAGCGGGGCCACTGATTTTGTCGGTTATTGATTAGTGGGTGAGCAGCAGCCGATGATCATTAGGTAGCTTTGATTCATTAGGTAGCTTTGAGTCATTACGTAGCTTTGGTTCATTAGGTAGCTTTGATTCTTTACGTAGCTTTGATTCATTACGTAGCTTTGATTCATTACGAAGATTTGATTCATTACGTAGCTTTGATTCATTACGTAGCTTTGAGTCATCAGCATATCTACTAATACGCCATCGACTTAAAATTATAGGAAATTTAAAATAATCTATTTTGAGAATAATAATAATTATTCGAGGGAGATATTTTCCATGGTTTCCAGTTTAAAAAAAAAAAAATAATAATTCACTATGTAATAACCTTTTGATTGGCAACTTGGGTAACTTGATCTGTCATATTGGAAGATCCCCGACTGAAGAAGTTGAGCTGACCTTATCCCTGGGATACGGCAATGCTACTCATGATGTGAGACGCTGGACTCGATCACTGGCCTTATTTCTGTCACGTGTGGGATCTTTGAAATCTTGGCTTCTGGTTTCATCAGTGTCTTGTCGTAAAATAAAAGAGCTCATTCTTGAAGATGGGATAATTGATATGGAAATTCGGTTGGGGAAATAGAATCAAAGAAGGGGGCTATATCGAGGCATTTTTCGGACGAGAGTTGTCAGGCTGTTTTTAAATTTAATTTCCACTCACTTCCTTTCTGTTCTTCTGAACTTTTTTTTTTTTTTTTTTTTCCTGGGTTTTTCGCCCAATCTTTTTCTTTCCTCCCTTTTTTAAGTAAGACTTTGTTTTTTTACATTTTTTAAATTTTTTTAATTCTTTTATTATTTAATTTGTTTTTTTTTTTTTTTTTTTTTTTCTTTCTTTTTTTTTTTTTTTTTTTGAAATTTTTTTTTTTTTTTTTTTGCCTGGGTCTTTCGCCCAATCTTATTCTTTCCTCCCATTTTTAAGTAAGACTTTGTATATCTACATTATGTAAATGTTATTAATACTTATATGATTTAATTTGTTTTTTTTTTTACCATTGAAGGCATTTGCCGAAACGTTAACATTTATATTATATATGATGGGTTTTTTTTTTTTAAAGCTGGATGTAAATTGTTTTATTTACACAAATTGTTTGCGTCTCATTAATCTGAAATGAGTTTCTTCGTCTCATTATTTGTAATATGGAAACACGTACCGAACAGGTTTTTGTGACGGTTTATTTGAACGTTATTTGAAAGGTGTGCCATTGTTTAAAACCATCGCCTAAAAGGCAGAATCAAGTTCGATTTAATAGATCAAAAGTATAAAACATGTTGAAACAATTTCAGTTTTGGAATGCTCCACAAAAATCCAAGACTTTCAACAACACGCTTACCAGTCACTTCTCACGTAGAATGAAAGTTTTAGCCAAAAAATAATGTCAATACGTTTTACAGCTCTGGGTAGTGGTAAGGATCTTCAGAATGTTTTTGGAAATCTACTTCACAATGTACACATGTTTTAGGAAATATACTTAACAATGTACACATGTTTTAGGAAATATATTTAACAATGTACACATGTTTTAGGAAATAAACTTAACAATGTACACATGTTTTAGGAAATATACTTAACAATGTACACGTTTTAGGAAATATACTTAACAATGTACACATGTTTTAGAAATATACTTAACAATGTACACGTTTTAGGAAATATACTTAACAATGTACACATGTTTTAGAAATATACTTAACAATGTACACGTTTTAGGAAATATACTTAACAATGTACACATGTTTTAGGAAATATACTTAACAATGTACACGTTTTAGGAAATCTACTTCACAATGTACACATGTTTTAGGAAATATACTTCACAATGTACACATGTTTTAGGAAATATACTTAACAATGTACACATGTTTTAGGAAATATACTTCACAATGCACACATGTTTTAGGAAATATACTTAACAATGTACACATGTTTTAGGAAATATACTTAACAATGTACACATGTTTCAAGAAAAATTCTATACAATCTGTAAATGATGTTGTTGTTTTGTTTTGTGTTTGTTGTAAAAATAATTACTTCCGGGTGACTGGGTTCTCGTGTTTTTGTTTTTGTTTTTGGTTGATTCCTCTCTTTATACAATTAATGCCCTGCTATTTATCCCTTAACCAAAAAACCCATAAACAGCCTTAATCATCCTGACGTCAAAGATGTCTCTCCCCCCCCCCACCTTTTACATTTAGTAGTTGGTGATAAACACAAATATAAATTCTAGAGTTAGGAAACCCTACTCTCCTGTGAATAGACTTTGCTGGGGAAATGTATAAATAATGCAAGACGTCAGAATGGCAATGAGGCATCGGCTTGAGATAGGCTTTTTTTTCTCTGAAAACAATTCTGAAATTCTTGTGTATTCCAACAGGTTTATGCCTCTCTCTCTAAATTACTATGAACGCGCTCGTAATGATGGCAGACCCGATTGCGTTAGACCAGTGGTTCTCAACCTTCCAAACGCCACTTCTCTTTCATACAGTTTCTTATGTCCCACAAATAAAAAAAATATTTTTCTTTGCTGCTTCATAACGGTAGAGCATATGTGAATATGTGTTTTCCGATGGTCTCAGGCGACCCTTGTGCAAGGGACGTACGAGCCCCCAAAGGGGTGACGACCCTCAGGTTGAGAACCATTGCAATATACAATATTGTCTATGATGATCTTGATTTTTTTTCTTTTTAAGTAAAGCAGAAATAAATATTCACAAATAATAGTTGTTTTTTTTTTTATTTCTTTGGGAAACATATAAATTAACAAAGAGCATGCAATGAATGAGTAGAAAAACGAACATAGTCCACACATTAGACGCCTTATACGAGATAGTGCTTTGAAATAAGGGGATGGAGTAAATAACATATTGCATATATTAGATGTCTAATAAATCATAGTGCTTTTATATAAGCGATAGAAAAAAGAACACAGTGCGTATATTAGAGAATAGTGTGCATTGGTTTTATAAGGAATACGATAAATAAGATTATGCATGCTATTAAACTCCATTCTAGATTGAAAGACTCTTTAACTGATTCGTTTTATCAGAAATGGGTTCTGTTTAATAATGTAATTTAATGAAGATTAACAAAATATTTCATGCTATTTATCATATTAAACTATTAAAATATGCCGTTTGTAATCAATTGCTGTAAGGTGGACGTGACATCTACACATCCCCATTCCGATCCTTGCGGCCGATGGCGCACGTGCCCTTCGGCGTCATCATGAGCTGAATGTTCCATAAGGTGAACCTTGACAACACGATCCACTCACTCACTAAATGTAAGAACTTCAGTAACCAGCCCGCTTTCATAAACAAGTGCATGTATCACTGTGTGACAGTGCATGTATCACTGTGTGACAGTGCATGTATCACTGTGTGACAGTGCATGTATCACTGTGTGACAGTGCATGTATCACTGTGTGACAGTGCATGTATAACAATGCGACATTGCATGCAGCCAAACTGATAACAGGCTTAATTAATTAAGAGAAAACAGTTATTGTACAAAGTTTGCTTATTGTACAAAGGGTGCTTATTGTATAAAGTGTGCTTAATGTACAAAGTGTGCTTAATGTTCAAAGTGTGCTTAATGTACACATTTTGCTTATTGTACAAAGTGTGCTTATTGTACAAAGTGTGCTCACTGTACAAAGTGTGTTCACTGTACAAAGTGTGCTTAATGTACAAAGTGTGCTTATTCTACTTAAACATCTACCGGTTAAATGCTTTCAGGGGAATTGATTTCTGCCCATGTAAACCGGGTTTGATGGGTCGGCATGTTGTTTGTTTTCCGAATTTTTAGATCATTCCCACGTGGAATATTTAGATCATTCCCACGTGCACTTGGCCGGCTGCCGGGGCCTAGCATGGCGCCGAATAACGTGCCGAATAACGTATCTGGGATCAGCATTACCGATCACCCGTGCTCTTAGCCACGGCAAGGATTACAGATGATTATATATGCATTGGTTAATCTACGTTGTGTCGGTGGAACGGCCATCGGGATTAAAGTTGATAACAGTTATCGTAGGCTATATTTTCCATAGAGTTGTTACTTTTTTCTCCATAGAAGGTCTGACCATTACTGAGTTGAGTTAAAGAATGATAATTTCATTTAAGTTTTGGACAACTTGAAAATATATACATATAAAAAACTAGTTATAAAATGATTACGCGTATCTTTTCTTCCTCCGCGAAGCTCAATTTTAACGTTAAAATATATATTTTTATTAAATTACTAAGGGCGATTTCCGTTGATAGAATTTTTTTTCCACACATTTAGGATGGATTATTTTTGGAATAGGGAGCGTAGGCATATAACAAATGGAAACAAGATGCAGTAGATTAGAATATACATATTTTCAAGCAGTATGCCAGCTCTTAAGGTTTAATTTTTCGCCACGGGCTTGAGTCAACTGTCTAAAAAACATAAATCAAATTTTCCCGGGTGCTTCGAACAGGGAAAATACAAAAACACCTAAGTCTAGCAGGAAACGATCTGACCTGTGCACAGCAGCCCAGCAGGAAACGATCTGCCTGTGCACAGCAGCCCAAACTGTCAGGATAAATTTGTGTGAAGCTATTCACAGATGTCTATGAGCCAATATAATCGTCGATAAATGACATCATCGTCTAGCTGAACACCGTTTAAAGAAACGTCGTGGTGCTCAATGGAAACACCAAGAAGGCCGCGAAATTGGTGACTTTGGATTGACTTCATCGCTTTGTTCCTATTTGAACTCATCTCGCGTAAGTAAGGATACGTTTTCTTTCGGTGTGTATAGAAATCTGGAAGCAAGAAAACCTAAGTATGCATCCGGTAACTTCAAGTACTGGTCTGGGGCTTCTTGACATCAAAACTCCTGGGACCACGTGAAGCGCAAAAACAACTTCACCACGAGTAAAACGCCATCCTGGAAATAACTAGTTCAAATAACTAGTCTGGGCTGTGTTTTGTTAAAGCGGCACAGACGCTAAGCACCCACGAAGAATTTCAATTGCATGCGATGTTTTTTCATCTCAAAATTGGACTGGTAACATAAACAGAAATGCTACTTAAGGAATAGAATTAAATATAAGATTCGCACAAAAAAAAAAAAAAAAAACAACAACAAACAACAGTCATCTTTCCACAATGGTTACATTGACCATTTTTTTAAGAACCCCGTTTGATCTTAGAATATATGAAGGATTAAAAAAGGGCAGAAGATAAGCGAAACGAGGACCTTGCAACAAAAGAACAATACCAAAAAAAAAAAATGAAGGCGAAATCTGACCAGGAATTAACATTCTCCTGCGAGAAATGCAGCCGAGGTTGTCCTTCTAGGATTGGCCTAGTGGGCCACTCGTCGCAGTGTACGACTACATAGCTACTCCATCGTCTCGCGAAGATGAAAGGATGCCATATATTTCTAAATTTATTTTGTATTTTGTAAGGGATTCTCCAACTGTGATACATCTAACAGTATTGGTACTTTATGTGGATCCAGATGGTTTACAGTGGGAAAAAAATTACGCGGAAATTGATTTTCAGGTGAAACACGTGAAATATGCTCATTCTGGTAGATGCATTACTAACGCATTATGTTGTGTTTAAAAGAAAATTGTCTCAATTTGATAACTCCTGCGTCTAAGCTTTAGGCTGATCAATATAAAAAAATCCAATCGGGTATCTCATAAATGTGTTTGGTGGCGAGATATAAACCAAATACGTGGCGCGCTTTTTGTTTCATCGTCAAGAACTCGAATTCATTAAATAAAGAACCATCCGTAAATAGCAAATAATGATTCAGAAAATACATATATTATGTTATTTATCTTATTGTAACACATGCTAATCTATTGCCGATAGAGCACGGTTAACTATTACTTTGTTCACTGTCATGGATGCCGCTATCACTTGCATTATTAATTCTCTCACTCCTCAAACTCAAACTTAGCTGTCCTCTCACACACATGAGGTGTCAACGTCCAGTGAAATGATACAGTACTTATTATATAAATTTAACACAACAATAATAAGACTTGGATATCCTGCAACAATTCTAGGATACAATAATCACACACTTATTCAATATTTCACATCACAATTGAATCACAATACTTCAATACTTCAACAATCCATATGAGAGAGAAAAAAAACCGGTCTGCCGTCCGTGTCGGATAGAATTCGTGCACTCCCGCTCTACGTCAGCGTCCAATCTACTACCGCTCTCGAAACTAGTTCTTCCTCTTTTCTCGTGACTTTACAAGTTATTACAATATTAAGATCAAATTACTACGACATCCTGACCTTGATAGTGTCGTGTGTATAATCACAACCAACTTGGTCTGTTACAGTTATGTTATGCAGAACTAAAAGATTAGTGTATTGCTTATTTTTTGGCTCTGACGTTCATGTCATTTCCGTCTCAGCAAAGCTGTTGAACATTGCTATTTGACTACGCGTGGGAATTCTAACAGCACCGAGTCCTGTCAGGGGACCAATCACACCCTCTCAGGGTGGAAATGACGTCAGCGCGACAGTATTTGAATTTAAACTATTACGTCACCAACAGGGCGTCCGAAATCCAGAGCAAAGAAGAGTCTTTAGAAAGGTAAAAGACTGGTCGCATTCTATTCAGAATACAAAACAAATTTGCAGGGGCTGGAGTCATAGACTTAACAGTAAGTTTCAATGAAACTAAGACAGGCTTCGGCTGCTCTTCGTAATGACTGTAAAAATTACTTCAGTTGTAATCAGAAAGTGGAATCAAAAACAAATTGAATCACTGATGAAATTGAATAAATTCAATGGAGTGATTTAGTGCCACTGTACCGGCCGGGGTCATAAGAGAGTAATCTCAGACCCTCATCAGAATATGTCCGCTAGTTCGCGGGGTCATTTATCTTATTGCGTCATTACAATCTTTAGAATGATGCTACTATATATCATTACGCAAACGTAAAAGTATTTTTTCACACAACCATTAATTGAATTCATGCTACTCATTCTATTTTCAAAGTGTTTAAAACTTACTTCGCAATGTGGTTCTCCGATGTCCTTTTCAGGGACCGCAGCTTAATCTGTGCTTCGCCCGTAAGATTGGTTGCGAAGAATAGTCGAATCAAACTATGTTAAGGTCAAACGGTAATTGTAATTTAATGAGAGATTCAACCCTTTTTTGAGACCGAACACACCAAACTAGTGGAAACGTTAGCGCCATTCACGAATTTTTAAATGATGTAACATTTAACAGTCTGGCATATGAAGATATTGTGCAATGTTGAAGTCTTTTAATTGGGGTAGGGGGTGTGGGTGGTGGGGGACATCGATTGCTAAACCAGGTCTACAATGAAACTAAATTAAGCATTAGTATAAATAGATTAAAATTATGCCGTTTTAATTTATTTTTTTTATTTTTTAAAGAATGATATATTAATATGTCTGTTAACGGCAAAATATGTGCTTTCATTTTTACATCTTGTCTATATGACTTAATTTGCTCCTAAGTTTCTTTGCAAAAGATTTTTTTTAAAAATCTTATTTAATCATCATATTAAATAAAATAAAAATATCTTTCGATTCGAACATTTCAGTTTAATGAGGGCTGGCTTACCGCCTGACATGTTCTCCTATCTCGTGATGCTTCTGATGGTGCAGTACATGGAAATAATTTTAAAAAGTGCCGGGCCAATGGTGTTGGAGAAGAGAAGGACGAAAAAACGCGTTTCTGAACCAGTGAGCCCTTTCATTGAGATTGAGTTCCTTGACGTTGGGAGGGGAAAAAAACGAGTAAAGCGAACTCAGAAAGATGTCTGACTATTTCTCACTGCAGAGACTGCAAGATACGGAGGGGGTAAAACAAAAAGATTCCGGGAAAGTGTCATGATCAATCAGTTTGGCACTTTACGTTCAGATCAGATTTTCAATTTTAAGAAAGAAAGATGGCTTTAGAAGTGTGATTGGAATGGACATGTGTGGTGACATCGGATGTCCTCTCTTGATACATATATACAGCAAGCTTTATCATTTCGTTTCAATGCTGCACCAGGTCTTTCAATGCTGCACCAAGTCTTTCAATGCTGCACCAAGTCTTTCAATTCTGCGCCGATTCGATTTAGCTTCAATTTCAAGTAGTTTTTATCTAATACCACTGGTCAGATTGAAGAGTCTTAAAATAATATTGTTGAATTCTGAACTCAGACAAAGTGGGAGGGGTCAGTGTGGGGGGAATGGATAGGTTTGAATTAATACTCAAACTCCAGAGCAAAGATCGACTAAATGTTGGAGACGAGCAGACCCCATCGTGAGTTATGTTTAATGTTAGCTTCCAGTCCTGCTTGTAGTGATGCGTCTTCTAATTCAATAAAAGCTTTTGATATATCTTTACTGCTTTTCCGTTTTAAAAAAAGCTATGTCATCAGCATATACAAGATGCTGAAGTGGGTGGTTGTAGAGGTTGTCTATTGTTCGTGGGTCTTGGGTTTCCCTCATAAATTATCCTGTTATTTTTCCTCGGGTGTCAATATGTATGCTTCTTATAACTCTCTCCTATTTTGGGCTAAATAACATAGAAGACTGTGAGTCTCCTTGTCTTCTGCCTCGTCTAATGTGAAATTCCATTGAATATTCACCATGAGCCTTGATTTTGCTTTTTGAGTTGTTAATTGTTACATGTATCACTATTGTCAATTTTTGGGATTTGCCAAACTCTTGCAGAGTCTCATATAGATATTTTTTTGATGCTGTCATCGGCCATTTTATAATCCACCTAGCCCTTATGTACTGGGATATTATATTCATGACATTTCTCTAATCGACATCTGATGGTGAAAATCTGATCGGTGGTTGATCTGTTTTGTATGAATTCACATTGGTAGTCACCTAGTAATTTTTTCAGTGCACGGTTGTATTCTTTTTGCCATTTTCAACGCCAGTGTATTGTTACTAATTTTATCCAAAAGATTTTACTGTAAAAAATCTTCAAAAAATTTCAGCGTCAAAAATTTTACTTTTGAACATGTGGATTTTCATAAATACTATACACAGAATGATGAAACCCCTAGGTCATTGATGAAAATTGTCCCCAAGGTGTCACCATGATTGAGGGGTCTGGTCCTGAGTGATGGCGGCTCGCGAGAAAATTAAAGCGAGGCAGCAAATAAATTGGTTGGTCCGTAAGGGTCGGTCTGGATGGGTGGCTACCGGGTCCCAACTACTATGTCAGTTCGGCACGTGACCTGTCACCGTTATGGACACTTAGGACTGTTAAGGAAGGCCAAGGAGATTCCCGGAAAAGGGTGGAATGTAATTTATGTTGGTTCAAGCCTTTGCTGCATGAGGAAACGTTGCTTGAGTCTGAGAAGTTATGTGTTATTGTTCAGTGCGAAGAGGGCTTGATTAAAAAACAACAAAAAAAACAACAACATTACCTCCATTCATATAGGGAGCGAGATAATGCGGTCGATATCAACTCGACACCTATTATAATCATAAAACTGCTTTCCTCACCCTGGCCTCATTAATTCCAGCTTGGCCTCTACATCATCCGTAAGAAGTGTTATTGATCTGTTGATAATGTATGAAATTATCACATAATTCTTCTTGATTGATTCGTTTAAAAAACTATGTTCTGCATTTATTTTATAAAAATATAAGAACGAAAGCCCATCAAATGACGAAAATGAATTTGTAACCGTAAAAACAAGTAAGTATCACCTTTCAGTCGGGTGCAGTCTCAAAAGTTTGGCAAGATCACCACTGGATCTGACGCTAAGAGTATCAGAAGTTCGGTAAGTCAGGCTGTACTGTGCAAAAGTCAACAACTGAATTGCAAATGACTTCCTGTCACGGACACGAGCAGTGTGCTCTGATTCTCGTTAATTCTCGTTGATTCTTGTTGATTCTCGCGGTAGTTACCGTTAATACCGGTGACATGGTTGCGTAGTGCGTCAATGACGTCAGGAAGAGGCTCTCCAACAAATCTCGTTTCTACATTGCTGAGTCAGCAACTGAATACTGAGCAGCGGTGATGTTTGCATTCTCGCTAGCTAGCCTCTAGCCTCATCAACCTTTTCAAGCGCCAAGAATAGAAACCCTGTGCCGAGAGTATGAAATAAAGGAGCTATTTGTTATATTTATAAATCACATCAATTTATTTTTTTATTCAACCTCAATAATCAGCTGACCCGCCCACTCAAATTATTTCACTATACTCAATTTTTCATTTCGCCACCCGCTCACGCGCACCTGCTGTCACGAGAAACCCGCCTCGCCCACGCGCGTGTCCACTGACCCGTATCCGCATTGCATCTTGAAAATGTGACGACTTGAATAAGGAAATCACTGCAATAATCATCGAACTATACCACTGCGGGAAACTGTAAAGACGTACACAGTCCATTCACTAAAAATGTGTTAATTAACATGGTAAGAATTAAGATAATAAAGGAAATTTTCGACACAATATAATATCACAATGTGGAATTAATCAAATTCTCTCATAATAATGATCATAAATTTCCCTGTATTTCTTTTCTTATTTCTTATATTTTGCATACTTCGAAAATATTTGTTTCCGTTAAAATCTTATTTTGCAAAGTAATAATACATTTTTTTTTTTCACTTCCTGTAATCTTGATTTTGGAACACACAATTTCTGGCAATATTAACAATGGCGAACACATAAGTTTTTGAACCAGTTTCTAGTTCTTGTTTTTTTTTTCATTTTTTTTTTTTCATTCGCCCCGTCTGCTGACGAAGGCTCTTAGCCTAAACGTTCTTCTCGTATCGTCATGTCGTTCTGATTCAAATGTTCACATCTCTTGCTATACTATTTCCTAATAGTTAAGAAAAGTGTTAAAAAGGTGTGTTTCTATTTAGATGACGATGACTTGAAAAGAGATCCAAGAAACCCGGATGTGAATTTTGTTTTACGATACATGAGGCTGTTTGAGATTCCTGTAAGGCTGTAACTAATGTAAGGTTTCATTACTGAGCTATCACATACACACACATATCACATACGATACATGAGGCTGTTTGAGATTCCTGTAAGGCTGTAACTAATGTAAGGTTTCATTACTGAGCTATCACATACACACACATATACACACACGATACATGAGGCTGTTTGAGATTCTTGTAAGGCTGTAACTAATGTAAGGTTTCATTACTGAGCTATCACATACACACACATATACACACACGATACATGAGGCTGTTTGAGATTCTTGTAAGGCTGTAACTAATGTAAGGTTTCATTACTGAGCTATCACATACACACACATATACACACACGATACATGAGGCTGTTTGAGATTCTTGTAAGGCTGTAACTAATGTAAGGTTTCATTACTGAGCTATCACATACACACACATATACACACACGATACATGAGGCTGTTTGAGATTCTTGTAAGGCTGTAACTAATGTAAGGTTTCATTACTGAGCTATCACATACACTCACATATACACACACGATACATGAGGCTGTTTGAGATTCTTGTAAGGCTGTAACTAATGTAAGGTTTCATTACTGAGCTATCACATACACACACATATACACACACGATACATGAGGCTGTTTGAGATTCTTGTAAGGCTGTAACTAATGTAAGGTTTCATTACTGAGCTATCACATACACACACATATATACACACGATACATGAGGCTGTTTGAGATTCTTGTAAGGCTGTAACTAATGTAAGGTTTCATTACTGAGCTATCACATACACACACATATACACACACGATACATGAGGCTGTTTGAGATTCTTGTAAGGCTGTAACTAATGTAAGGTTTCATTACTGAGCTATCACATACACACACATATACACACACGATACATGAGGCTGTTTGAGATTCTTGTAAGGCTGTAACTAATGTAAGGTTTCATTACTGAGCTATCACATACACACACATATACACACACGATACATGAGGCTGTTTGAGATTCTTGTAAGGCTGTAACTAATGTAAGGTTTCATTACTGAGCTATCACATACACACACATATACACACACGATACATGAGGCTGTTTGAGATTCTTGTAAGGCTGTAACTAATGTAAGGTTTCATTACTGAGCTATCACATACACACACATATACACACTCGATACATGAGGCTGTTTGAGATTCTTGTAAGGCTGTAACTAATGTAAGGTTTCATTACTGAGCTATCACATACACACACATATACACACACGATACATGAGGCTGTTTGAGATTCTTGTAAGGCTGTAACTAATGTAAGGTTTCATTACTGAGCTATCACATACACACACATATACACACTCGATACATGAGGCTGTTTGAGATTCTTGTAAGGCTGTAACTAATGTAAGGTTTCATTACTGAGCTATCACATACACTCACATATACACACACGATACATGAGGCTGTTTGAGATTCCTGTAAGGCTGTAACTAATGTAAGGTTTCATTACTGAGCTATCACATACACACACATATACACACACGATACATGAGGCTGTTTGAGATTCTTGTAAGGCTGTAACTAATGTAAGGTTTCATTACTGAGCTATCACATACACACACATATACACACTCGATACATGAGGCTGTTTGAGATTCTTGTAAGGCTGTAACTAATGTAAGGTTTCATTACTGAGCTATCACATACACTCACATATACACACACGATACATGAGGCTTTTTGAGATTCCTGTAAGGCTGTAACTAATGTAAGGTTTCATTACTGAGCTATCACATACACTCACATATACACACGCGCGCGCGCGACAAAGTCATTTTTAAAACATTAGACTCGTCGAATATATGCCGTCACCGTCCAGTCAGACTTACAATTCAGCGGGAGAAAATAAATGAAACTATTGATTTTGTCATTACCTGCGCTCAGAGCATACAAATTTCAGGATTACATGTGCATCTAGTTTAGCCAGCCCCCACCCCCTTTCACTTCCCCCCTCCCCACACACACACACACTTGGCAACATCGTAAGAACATTTCAGTGCTACTGGGGTTAACGTGAATTGACTTGAGAAACCGTACTTGGTGCTCGTTGTATATGTCAGCGTAATGTTTATGTTCTAGAGATTCTTCCTGATACCTTGTAACGCGTCTTGGGCCACAGCTAAACTCTGAATCTCAGGTTTTCTGGACAGGTTCTCTGCGTAACGTCGCGCAAAATTTTGGAGTTCTTACGTATCCATCAAGCATGTGAAAAAAAAAATCGATTACAATAAATAAACAGCCGCTGAAAACAAAGTTTTTAGTATGAATCTCTCATTCGCATTTTTTTTTCTTTTGCATTTGAGTAATTAAACGTGATTGTAGCAACTGATTTTTTGGTTTGGGGATGTTTTTTTTTTTTTTTTTTTTTTTTTTTTTTTTTTTTTTTGCTGAAAACAAAGTTTTTAGTATGAATCTCTCATTCGCATTTTTTTTTCTTTTGCATTTGAGTAATTAAACGTGATTGTAGCAACTGATTTTTTGGTATGGGGATGTTTTTTTTTTTTTTTTTTTTTTTTTTTTTTTTTTTTTTTGGGATTTTTTTTTTTTTTTTTTTTTTTTTTTTTTTTTTTTTAAATTAAACTTAATGCATGTAAAGCCTAATAGACTAAAGATATATACGAAACCCACGTACCTCATAAATACTAAATCTCCAAGCCAAAACACGCACCCATTAAACAAATGATATATCATTCATCTGGCCTCTTTAAAATCAGTAAAAACCTGGAACGGTGTCACCTGGTGCGGTTCGCACCCCCCTTTCTAGGCCGCTGAGTCTGTGGCCCAAGTTTCAGCTCTATAGGATAGTGGAAAGTGGGTCAGTTTGCCTTCCGAATTTTTTTCCGCCACAAAGAAATACACAGAAGCGAAGTCAATATAAATAATAATTTAAAAAAACAACAAAACATTTACTGACTTAAATTTAAAAATTTTAAAATTTTCAGATACATTTCGAACAGTCCCCATTTTTTTGACGCCATTCTTTCTCCAATATCCTGACTGGTAAAGTAATATTTTATTTGTGCAAGTAGGATGGATATATTGCAGAAAAAAATGAAGAAAAGTAATGTTCATACCTGAACTATTTTAGTTCAAAATTATTATTTTTTTTAGTGATTAAAAATCACGCAGCCCTCAAATGTAAATTCTTCTTTAAAAAAAAAAAAAAAAAAAAAAAAAAAAAAAAAAAAAAAAAAAAAAAAACAAAATTATATAAAAAAAAAAAAAAAAAAAAAAAGAAGTAAAAAAAAAAAAAAGAAGAGTCGCTTTTATATAAAAAAAAACGTGCTTATTTCAGACATCTAGTATGGGTTGCAGCCAATAACTAGTTTTTAGATAGGTGGCGTGTCCTGGGGTGGGTCAAACAAAAATAAACGACAATAATTTTTTAAATTTTTTTTTTTAAACGAACACGGTTAAATAAGGAAATTCAGTTTCACGTTAATTTTGGAGAAGTTGCTCGTGGTACTATTCTAAAAGCGTCTCTAATGGAAGCGACCGCTTCTCCTCCTCCCACACACTCCGACAGCCGCAGTCGCATGTCAAGTGATCGGGGACTTCTATTACTGTTCCCGACGTTCTGGGGTGAACAGGCTGCCGTCGGGGCGGTCACAAATGTCAGGAGCGTGCACTTGCAGTTAGAACGAAACTGGAAGACGATGTTGAAAGCACTCCAAAGATTTTGAAACAGAGTCAAATAGAAATATTTCAAGTGCTCGCCTAAGTGATGTTTGTCTGTCTTCAAATGGCAAGCTATAGGCGGGAATTTCAATCTTACTGAAGCTTTGCGACATGCCCTGGGATATTTACGATGGGACATTTATGATGGGAAATTTATGAAAAAACGTTCGTTAGAACGAGGGGGAGTAGTTAGAATTTTTGATGCCCGGGGCAGTCCTTTCTTGATTTTGCCGCTCATAACAAACGAAAGGAACAAAAGCTTACATAATAGACACAATGTATATTTAAAAAAAAAAAGTTTTCCGTTTAAATCCTTAACAGGTGTTTACAGTCATTTTTTTATTTTTTAAATTCATATCTACTTTCTAAGGCCCGACCCACCTTTACACCGCAGATTTATTTCACCAACTCTCTAAGAAAAACAGTTTTTTTAAATATGACGCACCAAATCACTTGCAAATTTATTTTTGAAGAAAGGTCATTTGGTGCAGTTATCAGGAATGGAATTTTAAATTGGTGGCATCCTATGTCCTTCATCTGCCCTTTTTTTTTTATATACTTGTTTTTTTGACAGTATCATTGACGTCATACCGTAGTCATCGTATTGGGTGACACACTTGGCGCAACAATGTATGGCAACAGAGGGTGACAAGAATTGAAACTTGAAGGTAACAAGAATTGACATCTGATGGTAACAAGAAATGAATACTGTTGGTAACAAGAATTGATACCTGATGGTAACAAGAATTGACACCTGATGGTGACAAGAATTGACACCTGATGGTAACAAGAAATGAGACCCAAAGATAACAAGAAATGACACGCGATTGTAACAAGAACAAGGATTGACACTGGTGGTAACAAGAATTGACAGATGATGGTTAAAAAGAAATGACACCTGAGGATAGTAAGAAATAACACCAGATTGTAACAAGAATTGATACCTGATAGTAACAAGAATTGACACATGAGAATAAAAGAAATGACACCTGATGATAACAAGACACGAATTAACACCTGATTGTAATAAGACATGACACGTGACGCAACTAATATACAAATTGAAAGTATAAGTTTTATGTTAGTTCAAAATAAATGCTCGCTCTTCAGAAGTCTAAGAAACATGAATCAATAAAGAAACTTTTGTCGTAACTAAGCATATGTCCTCCCATGGTAACCAAATGATATTAGGATAACGACGTCGAAGTTTCTTCCTATCTCTACATCAGCAGATTATTCTTCGTCCTATGGGATGTCACTTTCTATCCCTAAATACACACATCAGCTTTTAGTTTATGGTGATGGAAACCGACGTAGGCAAACACAAGTCTTCTCATACCCAGGCTTATTGCCACAAGTCTCCAAGGCCTTCTCATACCCAGGCTTATTCTCCCAAGTTTTCAAGAACTTCTCATACCCAGGCTTACTCTTCCAAGTTTCCAAGGCCTTCTCATACCCAGGCTTATTCTCCCAAGTCTCCAAGGCCTTCTCATACCCAGGCTTATTCTACCAAGTCTCCAATGCCTTTTCATACCCAGGCTTCTTCTCCCAAGTCTCCAAGGCCTTCTCATACCCAGGCTTATTCTCCCAAGTTTTCAAGAACTTCTCATACCTAGGCTTACTCTCCCAAGTCTCCAAGGCCTTCTCATACCCAGGCTTATTCTCCCAAGTCTCCAAGGCCTTTTCATACCCAGGCTTATTCTCCCAAGTTTCCAAGGCCTTCTCACACACAGGCTTATTCTCCCAAGTCTCCAAGGCCTTATCATACCCAGGCTTACTCTCCCAAGTCTCCAAGGCCTTCTCATACCCAGGCTAATTCTCCCAAGTCTCCAAGGCCTTATTATACCCAGGCTAAGTCTCACAAGTCTCCATGCCTTTTCATGCCCAGGCTTATTCTCCCAATCTCCAATCCCTTCTCATACACAGGCTTATTCTTCCAATTCTCCACGCCTTTTAATACCCAGACTTATTCTCCCAAGTCTCCACGCCTTTTAATGCCCAGGCTTATTCTCCCAAGTCTCCACGCCCTTATCAGGCCAAGGCTTATTCTCCGAAGTCTCCACGCCCTTATCAGACCCAAGCTTATTCTCACAAGTCTCCAAGTCATTTTCATACCCAGGCTTATTCTCTCAAGTTTCTAAGGCCTTCTCAAACCCAGGCTTATTCTCACAAGTCTCCAAGGCCTTGTCATACCCAGGCTTATTCTCCCAAGTTTCCAGCTCTTGGCGCCTCCTCATCGTTTATCCTATCTAATGCAGGTTTCTGATTTACCCTACAAACATTTTGAGGAATAAGAGTCTCTACTGTTGAACTGAATCGTTGGGGAGAGAGTTGGACGATCTCCCTGGATTATTGATGAGTGTTAGATTGTCTTGCTCAGTCGAGACATGATTGAGTAGACCCCCTAGCATTCCGCCAAGATATAGTTTATGGCACGTGTTTTGTGCTCTGCCAAATAACCAGATGCTGCGTGGTCATTTAATTACACAATAAAGAAAGTCTCAGCCAGGGGGGTCCGATAAAGCCAGCACAGAAACCATTTGTAAAGAAGCTATACGCGGGCAAGCTAATCCTCTCAAATTGCTGTCCTAAAGCAAATATCTATGCCGTGTTAAATGGCACAAAGAAGTGTAGCAGGGTATGAAGATAAGCATTTATGTGGACCCCAGGGGGGTTTCATTGCCCGTCTTGTGTCTTATTTCTTAGCTGATACTCCAGACATGACTTCGATCACGATTCATCTTTGCGAGTCTTGAGTCATTTGTGGAGACGGGGTTTGGGGGGGGGGGCGCTAGTGGCATGTACTGACGCTTTAAAATGCGTTACCCAACATTCCATAAAGCAAAAAAAAAAAACATACAAAGAGAAATACAATGTGGCAAATTACTTGTGATGTGTAGCTACAGTCAGTTAATCGTTCCGTTCTGTCCTTTTCCTCATAAGCCCCCAAAATAATTAATTCAAATGATTACGAGAGAGATCAGCAAACTGGGAACTTCTTTCATCTGGCACACAAAACACAAGGGAATCTTAATCATCACTCTCTTTCTAATTCCTTTTTTTTCTATTGCAGTAATAGTAATTTGAAATTATAAACGTAAATGTGGTGAGCACAAAAAATAAAATATCGTGTGTCCTGTTAATGATTTGTTGCTGAAATTGCGCGGGTAAATTATTAGGATGTTAAAGCTGAGTGGAATCAAATTTTTTAGGTTCATTAAAAAATAACACAAATAATATTCGAACCGAAGACAGGTTTCATTGGCTTCATACACGCTTTGCAACTATTTAAATTAGTAAAGACTTTCAATTATCGATCTTTCATTATTGGGTAATTTTACATCACCCTTGCGATATCGAATGATTTGAAAACAATGATCTCAAATCTGACAGAGACACGGTAACAAAGAAGTTCCCCAAATTTTCGTTTAGCACGTGAGAATATTTCGTCTCAAAGATTTAGTGATTCTGTCTCGGACACTTGAAAACAAAATTGGCTATCCAAAGGATTAGGTGGTCTGGCGTATCCCCTTGGCTAATATGTGGACATAAATATCTCTTTAGCCAGAATCCTGTCAGGGGAATAGGAAAACGGCACATCTCTGGTGGAGGGAGGGGGCATGAAAATAACGTATAAGCTTATGAATTATGAAATAAACCATTTTTTGTGTTGCTTTTATAGATAATTCTGTGTTATACTAGTCTAGTTAATAATATAGCGGAGAAGGTGTTAAAGCCGAGTGAACGAAATATTAAATACAATATTATGTAGCAGCTTGGACGGCAACACAAGACAATCAGCTGAACGCTTCGGCAGAACGCCTTCCTTTTGCAAACGCAACAGTGAAGATTGCAAGATAATAAGAATATATATATATTAAAATTCTTTCGAAAACGAGTTGAAACCCACTTAAAGGTAGCAAATAATTAACAGAACATTACTTAAGGGCATTACGCGAACGCGAAGAAAGTTAAACTTTCGGAAAAGCCCTGCCTCAACACCTTCACCCATCCCATCTCAAAATACTAAAGTTAGTATACATAGTTATTGTAAGCGAAGGAGTAGAGTTGTTGTTCTTTTCTTCTCAATCCCCATCTCGTTACTACGCATCCCTCTCTACCCCAACCTCTTCTCTGTCTCTCGGCCCAGCATACCGGAGCTGTACATCTACGTCATCAACTCAGATGCGACCTTACAGGTCATCAAGAGAAAGCCCGAAACGACCGAGCGAGAGGGTCCCGTGGGTCAATAAAAAAGTTATGCTGCAAACCCCACGCATTTTCGAGTAGAAAGAAAGTTTTTTTTTTTTTAAATAGAAACTTTGCTTGGGAACATCTTGGCAAGGATCATGTGACTCAGAAACTTCCTGTTAAGATGTCTGCACGCTAAGCCACTACATTTCCTGCTCTTAAAACTTCATTCTTGGTGGTTGGTGTGTTTCTCTGTGTTATTGTCATGTAAACAGTCCCCGGCGGTGTGCTGGCAATCAAGCCAAGCACGGTTCTTTGCCTTTCGGTTATTAAAAAATAAACTTATTTGTATCTATATATATACAATTCACCAGCAAAGGTCAGACACCACCACCACGCAGGCTATATATAGATCCGCCAGAGTGTGGTTAAATAATGAGTTCACTATAGCGTAAAATATAATTCCCGATAACTACGCTAAATGATATATATATATTTTTAATAACGCAATTTCCGTTTGGTGCGTAATATTTTCTTTTCGGGAAATGAAATCGTCTCAATTTAAGTATTGTGTAAAAAATATTCGGTTTAAAAGTGGTTGGGACATGACAATATTAATATAGTTCATGGGTTGGGTGTGAAATAAAAAGTGTGCAGTGACGTATCATTGGGGAAGGGGTGTAACAAATATTGGGATTCTTAAATGTGCGTTACTTGAGTTCATTTTTTTGTCAAGTAACTTTACTAGATGAGAAGTTCACGCCGCCAATGTTTGACGGGCTATATCTAGTTATATTATTATTTTTTTTTTTATATTATTTTTACACCATTAACAACTTTTTTCGGTAGAATTATCAAAATTTAACAACAGGTTCGCCTCAACTGATTCCAGCTCACCACTGACAGACTGAGAGTTTTGCCAAAGGCCTCCATTGGCGTGGCTTAATATTTTATGCACGATAACTTCTACAACCATTGAAGCCTATAAAAATTAAGTATTCCACAGTCAGCTATCAGGCATGAAATAATCGATTGCCTCAAACAATTTTCTTCATGAATAGTTCCCCCCCCCATACGATTGTCATATTTTAAACCAAACTCGGCATAGAAACGCGCAAACAAAATATATATAAATAAATAATAAAGTAACTTTATAAAAAAAAAATACTATGAAAGTAAATAACAATGTATGCGGCGTAGTCCTTAATTTGATCTAAACTTCAGGGTCTTGAAAAAAAAAGCAACTAATTCTGTATCCTCACAAATTGGAAATCGCTCAATCTAGCATTCCTTGACATTTTGATCTCTTCAACATCAGAAATCTGGGGTGATGCTTGCGACATACTTGCAACGAATATCTAAAAAAAAAAAAAAAAAAAAAAATTCTGCTCAGCAAGTCAATCTCTATTTTTGGTGAGGAAAAAAAAATCCGTCTTATACAAAAGATGACGGGACTGTTGGCTGAGGCTCCCATAAAATATCCATTCAACAAAATTGCATCCCTGTTTCTGTTATAAATTGTTTGGGGCCAACGGCTGGGTTAAATCAGCATACCCTTTATCATTGGGGAGGGCGATCACCTCAAGCTGTTAGACAAAGACTGCGTATTCACGCGGGCTTGAGATCTTTACATGGAAGAAAAACATCTCAAAGATCAGGCTTTAAAATAGTTCACATTTTTTGAAAGACTATACACCACACAGAACTAAGAGACCGACCGAAAATGATTTTCTGATTTCGGCCGAAAGTATAAAATGACTTTCGGCCGAAACCGAAAAAATACCGAAAGTTAAAAATGACTTTCGGCCGAAACCGAAGCCTAAAATGAAATATTTAGATATTTTGAAATTCGTTCCCGCATAGATTCTGCATACATCGAAAATGATAGGAGGAAGTATAAACATTTACATTCTTTTTATAAAAAATGAGATAATCGTGAATATTAATAAATAAACATCTAATATAACATCTTGTTGTTAAAGATCATTTAGTTTGTTCTTAAAGATCGCTTAGTTTGTTGTTAAAGATCGTTTAGTTTTTTGATAATGATCGCTTTATTTGTTCTTACAGATCGGTTAGTTTGTTCATAAAGATCGCTTAGTTTGTTGTTAAAAATCGTTTATATTGTTTTTTAAGATCGCTTAGTTTGTTCTTAAAGATTGTTTAGTTTTTGTTTAAAGATATTTTAGTTTGTTATTAAAGATCATTTAGTTTGTTCAAAAAAGATTGCTTAGTTTTTCTTAAAGATTGCTTAGTTTGTGTTATTAAAAGATCGTTTAGTTTGTTCATAAAGATGGCTAATTTGTTTTGAAAGATCATTGATTTTGTTCTTAAATATCGCTTAGTTGTTCTTAAAGATCATTCAGTTTGTTCTTGAAGATCATTTAGTTTGTTTGTATAGATCTTTTACTTTGTTATTAAAAATCATTTATTTTGTTCTTAAAGATCGCTTATTTTTTTGTTGAAGATCGCTTAGTTTTTTCATAAAAATATCTTAGTTTGTTCTGATAGATAATTTATTTTTTTCCTTAAGATCGATTAGTTTTTTCTTAAAGATCTTTTAGTTTGTTCCTAAAGAACAATTAGTTGCCTGTTAAAGATCACTTAGTTTTTCTTATAAATCATTTAGTTTACTATTAAAGATCATTTGTTTTGTTCTTAAAGATCACTTAGTTCGTTCTTCAAAATCACTTAGTTTGTTCTTTAAGATCGTTTAGTTTTTATTAAAGATCGCTTTATTTATTTTTAAAGATCACTTTATTTGTTTTTAAAGATCTTTTAGTTTGTTGTTAAAGATCGCTTAATTTGTTTTTAAATATCGTTTAGTTTGTTCTTAAATGTCACTTAGTTTGTTGTTAAATATCGCTTTTGATGAGAATTAAATGACCGAAAACTTCAGTCACTTTCGGCCGGATGGCCGAAAGTCTAAGTCAATTTCGGCCGAAACCGAAAAAAAATGAAAATTAACTTTTGTCTTTCGGCCGAAACCGAAATTAAGCCGAAAGTTAAGTTTCAGTTTCGGGCGAAACCAAAACTTGGTCGAAAGTTATAAAATGGCCACTTTCGGCGCCGAAACTGAAGCCGAAGCCGAAATTCGGTCGGCCTCTACACAGAACCATCAGACTATACACCACACAGAACCATTAGACTATGCACCACACATAACCATCAGACTATACACTACACAGAACCATCAGACTATGCACCACACAGAACCATCAGACTATCACCACACAAAACCATCAGACTATGCACCACACAAAACCATCAGACTATGCAGCTCACAAAACCATCAGGCTGTGCACCACACACAACCATCAGACTATCACCATACAGAACCATCAGACTATGCACCACACATAACCATCAGACTATGCACCACACAAAACCATCAGACTATGCAGCACACAAAACCATCAGGCTGTGCACCACACACAACCGTCAGACTATGCACCACACAAAACCATCAGACTAGGCTTATCATTAACCATAAAAATCAGCTTCATCGATGATTGATGACCAGCTGAACCCAAATCCCGGCAAAGATGTTGTGCTTTGGGCATGTGTCGCATACTGACCAGGACGAGGTCAGAAAATAGCCATTTGCCCAGCGTGGTATAGCACGGTTCATCGTTGATTATTTATGGATTTTATCATTACATGGCAGTTGTATGATGGAGTGTGGCTGGAATCTGCAAGGAATGTTTCACTGAAGTGGGTCACCGGTGGTGCAGTTTGGCGGTGTTCGTGTGATATCCCTGTATAAAAATATACAATGTGTTCCTCAAGTCTGGACAAAAAATATATATACATAATTACATTTTTTTTTCAACATTTTGTTGCAATCGTCTCATTTATTTTCAATTTGAACTCCACTATTATTGATTCAGACTCCATACGCTTTGCATGAATCACATGAAACCGGCGCACTTACTCCAGATTCTTTATGACTGTGATTATTTCCTCCTCCAGCAAACATTAGGAGAAAAAAATAAAGTCAGCAGGGCAAAGGTCTAGTGGTGAGACCATTCGTCAAGACGGCTAAGGTCTAGTGGTGAGACCATTCCACGTGGCTTCATCTTCCGGTCAGTTTGAGAACTTGTCATTGAGCCAATTTCCCGTGTGTCCAGTCTTGAAGGATACCGTGTGTATGAGAGTAGTTAGAAAAAAAATGAAGTGTTTCGTGTTAAAGACTGCTGTTACTTTCATATTGAGCTACATACAATAAAGTTGGAAAATAAACTTGTGCTCATTCAGGTTCGGTGGGTCTGATATTTTTAAAAATGCCGGTCTAAAAATATTCCATAAGAGTTGCATGATAGTACTTGAATCTCGCTATTTGCCACTTTTGTTTCCCCCTTCATCGAAAATTTTGGAAGCTGCTGAACATTCCTCAGGCCTGAATAGTGAATCAACGTCTAAATCAACCTCGCGGAGCAAAGAGAAGGAAATGGTAGAACAAGGTGTGCGGAAGCTTGAAGTATAAATAAAAAGAAGGAAAGCTCTTAGCCGAAACGTGCTTCTTTTATTGTCCTTTTATTGTTCCTCTCTTTCCTGTCACACGTCTTGAGCGCAGTCATTCATCTGTTATGGAGTCTAATGAGAAACGTAATAAAAACTAAAAAATGTCAAAGCACCAGGAAAAGACAAGAGTCAGAGCTTAGAAGCTTTATGCGTAGTTGCATACACCTTGCAAGGAATACTGCAATTTGGGGGTTGGGGGGAGGGAGAGGAGGTGACAAATAAGAGTTCCCAACAATTTGGTACACCGGAAATGGAAACAAACTTCCTAAAAATAAAAGTCGTGCAGCTTCATAACCACGTCAGTCACATGCTTAATTTGTTAATTTGTTCTGACGCATCATGCTTCGCCCTAAGACTTTGACTCCATCGAATTCGAGAAAGCTCCTGAGAGCCTGCATCATGAGCCACTTTGGAATATTCCCATAGTTTAATGTCTTTTCGTTCATTAATTAGAAAAAAAACCCTAAAACACAGCTTTACATATAAATAGTTCATATTCATATTTGTAACAAATACAAAGCATATAGCAAAAGCTACACAACTAATCTCCATACCAGAACACTCTGCAATTGAGCAAATCATTATCACCCCCCTCCCCCTTTATTTCTGGAAAATGGGGATCAACTTATTTTTAGGCGTTGGTGTGGGGTAGGGTTGAAAATTTGAAAGCACGTTTTGTCATCGACAACAAGTTTATGTGCCAAGTTTCAGCTCGATAGGATGACGGAAAGTTGTTCAGTTAGCCTACCGAAGCTTTTGCCGCAACAAAGAAAGAAACGCACTAAACAAAAGCGGATTTAATATAAAGGAATTTAAAAAAAAAAAACTGATTCGTTTCATCAAATTCCTCCGTCAAGTGTAAATGTAGAATTGGTCGCAGTAGTCCTATAACTAAAACTCTCAAATTTTAAAACTGGATAAAGCATGGATACATAATCCCACCGATTCTCTAAACACGACTAGCTAGATTATACTGGCTCCTGCCACAAACAATAAAAAAAAGGGAAAGTGGCAAGGAATACAAAGGGCGTTAACCTAACTTGCTTGGGGGCCGGGGTTACACCGACGACAAATTTGCTCATGGGCAATTATGGAGATGCACGGGGACAAGATAAAGAGGCTCTATTTTAAACTGACAACAGCATAGGTTTTAAGTTCTATGTTAGGAAAACGCATGTAAAAAGCGTTAGGAGAAGAAATTGTTTAGTAGCAGCCCACTGGAAACTGTGATTAGAGTTTTTAGACCATAAGAGCCAAAGCCACAACAGTTTGGTGACTGTACCGTGGAAATCAACGCAAAAACCTCAAGGTTAAACAGGAGTTTGTAATGTTGACCTACGGTCTACATCAGCGGTTTTCAACCTGTGGGTCGCGACCCCTTTGGGGGTCGCACGACCCTTTCCAGGGGGTCGCCGAAGACCATCTGAAAACACATATGCTCTACAGTAATCTAGTAGCAACGAAAATAATTTTGTGGCCGGGGGTCGCCACAACATGAGGAACTATATTAAAGGATCGCGGCATTAGGAAGGTTGAGAACCACTGTTCTACATGAACATCGGAAAAAACCGAGCACCCGCAACAAGAAAAGGATTTTAAGAAGCAATGTCTTTTGAGAGTTCTTGTCGAAGAATCACATCGCTGGAAGACAACAGCATTTCACAAAGGACGCTTACTGCTTCGCGACCACATGATTTCGAGAGATGATATAATATTCTGTCTAAGTACAATCAATAAACAAGAACTTAGACTGCCGCTTAAGAGGGACCAACATTGCAGAAAAGACTGGTCCTGTCAAGAGAATGCCATAATCATGAGTGACCTTTGCAGAAGCCGACTGGTCATGTCAAAAGAATGCCCTCATCCTGAATGACCATTGCAGAAATTGACTGGTCATATCAACAAAGGCCATCAACCTGAGTGACCATTGCACAAACCGACTGGTCATGTCAAAAGAATGCCATCAGCCTGAGTGATCATTGCAGAAACCGTCAGGTCATGTCAAAAGAATGCCATCAGCCTGAGTGACCATTGCAGAAACCGTCAGGTCATGTCAAAAGAATGCCATCAGCATGAGTGACCATTGCAGAAACCGTCAGGTCATGTCAAAAGAATGCCATCAGCCTGAGTGACCATTGCAGAAACCGTCAGGTCGTGTCAAAAGAATGCCATCAGCCTGAGTGACCATTGCAGAAACCGTCAGGTCATGTTAAAAAAAGAATACCATCGCCTGATTTCCCAGAACGCACTAACTTCGACTGCCGAGTGAATATACCTGTGACGAAGACCAATAAAAACCTGACCCATAACAATAGCGAAGGATCTACAGAGCTTCAACCCAGTCATTCATATAGCGCCCACCCTGCAGACAGATGAATTGTCCATTGGCCGGCGCCTCGGGCATCAGTCGCAGCACCAAGACTGAATACATAATACAACATTGGATTTAAAAGGGCGGTGAAATATTATAACCTTAAAGCATCTAAATAAAATGTAAAGGTCTCAAAGCAGCTATGGAAAAAGTCATTTCTAGCCGAAACATTACAAAGCATGAACATCTGTAACGCTAAAAGCGACATTCGTTTCAAATAAACCGGCATTTGCAGCGGCGTAGCTGCGTGGTGCGGACCGCATCGGGTGACACCGACCCTAGCTACGCCACTGAGTAAGTGATAGAGGACCTCTGTAAAATCCGTGTTTAAAATAACTACAAGGACATCATTCACTTGGACATCATCACCCCCGTTACCCACAGATCAAGATTCGTATTGTAATGAGCTTTAAACGCGTTCTACTCTACGTCACCATTCAATCAGTCAACTTAGAGTAGAAATACTTTGAAACGGAAATCAGCTGCGGACATCAGTGATAGAGTACGATTACTTGGAGTTTGTGCGAGTCGGAGTTCACCTCACAGGATAAAACGATTTAGCTTTTATGATAAGGGGAAAAACACAACTTTGCAATCCACTTTGATAATGGTAGTCTTTTTAAAAAAATAAAAAAAAAGGAAGTTGAAGAAAATGCCACAATGAGAGAGACTGCTTACTTCAATGATTTAAATGCCTATGAGTTTTGAAGAGTGCACTTATGAAATCGGCGTTTTTTGTGTGTGTTGTAATTACGTTATTTTTGTATGATTTACGCTAGCATTCGAAAATATTCTTAAAATTCTGTGTCGTGTTTTTTCTTTATATTTATGTATTTAAAGAAGGCTTTACCCGTTGTTCGGCTCGTAATAATTTTATAGGTTTTAAAAAAAAACATATCTCATACAAAACTCATACATACGGCTGAAAATTACATCTTAGATGGCTAATTTAATGTGGAGCTACATTTATTTATTTTTATTTTATTTATTTAGGCATTTTTATATAGCGCTTACCATAAAGCTCTAAGCGCTTTACAATTATTAAAACATGTAAACTAAGTAAATAAAAATGAGACACTAGGATAGTAACTACTATACTATAGAAACAATGAAAATGGCTATAAAACGAGGACACTTTGACACTTCAGGATCAACCCGAAACAGAAAATGNTTATTAAAACAAGTAAACTAAGTAAATACAAATGAGACACTAGGATAGTAACTACTATTCTATAGAAACAATGAAAATGGCTATAAAAAGAGGACACTTTGACACTTCAGGATTAAACCGAAACAGAAAATTAGGTAGGGCGAGGAGGGTGCATCACAGGTCATAGGCGGACCTAAACAGATGAGTTTTAAGGGACTTTTTGAAAATGGACGAGGTTTCACAATGACGGATATGGAAGGGGAGCTGGTTCCAGAACGTGGGCCCATGGAAGCAGAAGGAGCGTTCACCGATGGTCTTAGTTTTGGTTCTTGGGATTGAGAGGGTTCTACTGTCAATGGAAGAACGTAGTTGTCTTTTGGGGATGTAAGGAAGCAACAGTTCAGGGAGGTAGACAGGAAAGTGAGGGTCAGTGAACGAGTTGAAGCAAAGATTGGCAGACTTGTATTTGATGCGAGAGGATATTGGAAGCCAGTGGAGTTGCCGTATGTGAGGTTGAATGTGGTCATGTTTCTTTGATTTAAAAATGAGTCTGCATGCTGAGTTCAGTGCCTTCTGAAGTTTGTCTATGTGGTGTTGAGGAATGCCTGCAAGAAGAGTGTTACAGTAGTCAAATTTTGAAACAATGAGTGAAGAGACGAGAGTTTTTGTGCTTAGAGAATTAGAGACGAATTTCGTTCTTTCTTTCTTATATAATCATATGATATATCATTTGGAAGTATACAATCTCTCTTGAAAAGTAACAGGAATGTGACCACACAAAAAAACTCACCAGAAAATATAACCCAAAAAAATTCTTTTTTAATATATATAAGTCAACCAATGAAAACTTTCCCATGTTACAGGTTGGTAAAAATTATTTTGTACTCTATTTATTATTATTAGTATGATTATTTAAGCGTAAAATAATAGTTTACGATAATAATTTTAATTCTGATAACAAATATTTGAAGGAAAAAAAACTAAGTATCTCAAAAAAACTGTGTTTATTTATTATTTAACTAGTTCTACGAGGACGGCCATTTAGCTTTGGAGTAACTTCACAAGACACAAACCACTGGATCAAACAAAACACTATGTGTTAAGCTTAAATTATGATTTGACAATGTACAAATTCCAACGTTTCGGAAAATGTCTTCATCCGCACGACAAATTAAAAAAAAAAAAAAAAAAAAAAATAAAAAAAAAAAAAAAAAAAAAAAAAAAAAAAAAAAAAAGTTAACTTGAAATATATTTGTATATTCTACCTATACGTATACAAATGAAAATATTATTTTTAAAAATAAGAATGGAAACAAGTGCCTGAGCAAAAAAAAAATCAGAAGAACGGAAAGAAAGTGGGTGGAAGCATGGGCGCCCCCAGGTAGGGGCAAGGGGGGCACTTGCCCCCCCCCTGGAATGATTGGATAAAAATTTTTTTAGACAAAAATAGACAAAAATGTATTAAAGTAAAGAGAAAATAAAGAGAAAGTAACTAAGCTGATGTCCTGTCCGTTCGTTCGTTCACCATACAAATACGCTACAGTAAACTAAAACTATATTAAAACATTACTAACAATTTGTTGTCCCCCCATGGGTGGAAGTGCAAACCAAACAGGGAACAGAGAGAATACATAGCTAAATACAATTGTGAATTTGATGGATACCATATTTGGTGCCAGCGTACAAAATCCTTTCATCAACTTGTTTTCCATAAAATTCTATCTCTGTTATTAAATTCAAAAGATGCCTTAAAAATGGCTTTTTTAAAGAAAACTTCATTACAAGCTGTGAAGTCTTTCTGTTAATTTCAATGAAATGATGGAGCAACTTGTTTGCTGATTAAATAGAAAAAATTTGGAAAAGAAGGTATCTCACTAAAAAAAAAAACTGTTCACAAAAATAATAAAATAACAGGTCTGCCTGATGTTGCTAAATAGATTTCTCTGTCGGTTCTAAATTCAATAGATCTAATCGGCTAATGAAATTTAGTTTGTCTTGAACACGTTATGTGGGGGGGGGGTGTGGGGGGGTAAACATCTTATTGTCATTTTTCCCCCGGGCGAACTAATTAGATAAATGTCTTCGATGCTATTAGTGCCTTAAAAAAAAAAAGCTTGCGTGTAGAAGCGATGTCTTTAATGTGTTATGGGCGTGATGATGTATTATTAATTTGTTAAATGGATCAGAAAGGAAATTGTTCCCATGCAAAGAGGATTGAACTTTAAAAAAAAATCATGTTCGTTCAGTCCTTGTAGCAGTCGTTCGGTCCTGGTGGCATTCGTTCGGTCCTGGTGGCATTCGTTCGGTCCTGGTGACAGTCGTTCGGTTCTGGTGGTATTTTTTCGGTCCTGGTGGCAGTCGTTCGGTCCTGGTGGCATTCGTTCGGTCTTGGTGGCATTCGTTCAGTCCTGGTGGCATTCGCTTGGTCTCCTGGAAAATATATCTAAAAGTAGTAGCCTCTTTAAAAGAACATTTTGAACAGCCGCCTTGTCACTTAAGATATCACCTCCAGCAGCTTCATACACGTATCAGCTGTTAACTCCCTTGACATATCAACAAGGCTTCAAAAAAAATAATTTAATACAAAACGTTTCATCTTCTTTCGAAAGTGCACACACGAATATTTCTAATGACGCAATTGTCTGTTCCTCTGTTTCTGGCCGATTACCGCCCCCCCCCTTTTTTTTTTTTCAAACCCAAACCCGAGTGAAATGAGTACAAATCTTTTAAACAATCATCTTACAGTGACAACATAGAATTCTATTGGATGGCAGCTAGAGATTCATCCAATAAACATAGTATATTAACTTATTTGTCTACTTGTTAGCATTTGTTCACGAGAAAACTTTCCATCGCTTAAACCTTTACTTCTTGTAATGAAGAAATAAATGACTAGTTGTTTTGACGGTAGCAACTCTCTTACTCATTACATAGAAGAACTTTCAAAGTGGGCACCAAGGAATGCAACTAGTCAACAAATTAGCACTCGCGGATTTGCCATCGTGTACGCAATCAGGCAAATTTCACTATGGCGATTTCAGTGAAAGAATTGGCGGGGTAACTTTAGTTTCATGAAGCCCTTTAAAAAAAACACTTGCTGACGAAATCTGGCAAAGAGGAAAAAAAAAAGACTGATCAACTACAGGAGGTCAGATTAACTCATTGTGAAATTTCCATTTTGTTATTTCCTTGAGGACCCATGAATATCAAGCAGTCTTGACACAAGTTCAATCGCCAGACGAAATGCCGTCTACGGTGCTAGGTTAATCAAAGGTCTCTTAGAGTTCTCAGTCGGGGTATGGTTAAAAGGGCTTTGAGATCAGACTCTTTGTCTTGTCTGTGTGCTAAACAACTTATCTGCTCCTCATTTGTTGTTGTTTCTTTTTTCATATGTGCACTGTAATGTATACAGTCTTAGTTCAGACTCTATCCCCACTTCTACCCCCCACCCCCCAAAAAAAAGAAAAAGGGGCGCTTTAAAATGAATCTTGTCCCCGGGTGCCATACAACCTCGCTACGCCTCTGATCGAACCGAACATGAAACGGAACACAAAAACTTATATATATTCGTCATTTACATTTTTTAAAAAAAATTCTAGCTTGTCTACCCAGAAATACCCGGGTATCTTACTTCATGAGTACACAACTATTTTGTTTTGTTGCTGTCTGCACTTTTACTTCAATACGTATGCACCAAGAGTGTTAAGTCAGTCATCAAACTGGTTAGATTAGAGGGCTTTCTCTTTAAACACCTTCGCCAAACGGCTGGCAAGCCATTGCACAAACAAAAACACTGATCTGCTTTTGTTGACAGCCCAACTCACGGGACTCAGAATCCGCCGAGACTTCAGGCAAAAGCAACAATGTCTCATTTGCAATTATTTGATAGGAGAGGAGATTATGAAGTGCCTTTTTTGTTTTGTTTGTTGTTGTTTTTTTGTTAGACGCAACTGTGGGAGAGTGTGGGTGGGAGGGGGCATAACGTTGCTGTCCTGTTGTTTAAAGTGTTCACTAATCCATAGTTATTATTTGTCAAGAACTTCACTTTCTCACTGGTTTTACACTAACGTTTTTTAGAGTGTTTGAAAAAAAAGGGGGTGGGGGTAGGGAGGGTATTTTCCTGAACTATCCAAGCCTCCTGCTTATCTTCTCTCAAATGATCGGAACAAAATTTGATAACGTGTTTATCAGGCCATATGTAAATTTAGAAACACCATTCAGGGGCGAAGCTAGGGTGGTAACACACGTTGCGGTAAACTCATGGTGTCAACCCCCGCACCCTTTCCCGAGGGATTTCCTCTTGTTAAAATTAGTCCACAGCATTAAAAGAACAAAACACATTTATTAAAGGTCAGGAGGATAATGTATTTCAGAACTGCAACTATTAATTTTAATTAATTATTCAAAAAATATTAGAAATTTAAAAAAAAATAATATTTTGTTAACCTTCTAGATGGGTAAAAAGTCATTTTTTAAAATGTTTTCAATTTTGACCGATTCAATTCATGTACTTAGAATCACCCCAACACGGCGCATTTGGTAATGGAATGCTTTATTTCTTAGAATTAGTCTAACCTATTTATAGGATCACCTCATTTTTGACGCATCAACCTTGAACTTTTAAATAAAGCACGCCTTTGGATTTGTTACATTGTGGCAAGAATTACGTGTGATCGGTTATCCTTTTATGAAATTCGGTTAGACCGAGCAGTGTGTGCTCTGTAAATATGCATTTTTTTTCAATTTGGTGTCCCCACCCCAAAGATGGTGTCACCCGGTGCGGTCCGCAGCCCTCGGACGCCCTAGTTACGCCACTGACATCATCGACATGGGCATACATGTATTTATAGCAAATCGATTTGATTTGAACTATGGATAACTTTTTATGTCTTTATTAAAGCGGCTCTAAACCTGTGGGGTCACGACCCCTTTGGGGATCAAAATACCCTTACAAAGGAAAACACATATTTATGAAGTAGTATCAAATTTTATGTTGGGGGGGGGGGGGTTCACCATCACACGAGGAACTGTATTGAAGTGTCGTGGCATTAGAAAGGTTGAGAACCACCGCTTTCATATAATTTTAAGTACATTACTTTCTTCTGCAAACCCAGCCCCACTTATCGTCAACACCCATTTCAACCCATTTCGCTGCCATAGCAGTTGAGACGTTCACGAGCTTCAAGTTTCTCCTACCCGAGACGGCATCAAGTTTTCCTTTCATTTTGGAGGCAACCCCCACCCAAGCTGATGTGATCCTCAAGCACAACTTCACAAATTCGAAACTTCTTTCGGATTATAACTCTACGATTCAGGTCGTCATATAGTTTCTTCTTTCAGGGCGAAACTCTCAATCTTTTTCTCAAATCCGATACCTAACGACCCTTTCTAAAAAAATCCTCATATTTACTTTAAATGACAGTGACTATAATTTTTTGTTTTTTTGTTGTTGTTGTAGTTGTAAATCGCAGCGAAGGAGAGGACCCGAATCATGTAAGTCGATGGGTAGATCGTGTCTGGCTGGAAGCAATCACGATCTTCTTGCCGGTGTAATGGCAATTGTCCGATACTCGGGACAAGGAAAGAGGCTTAAATTGCCCGGAAGCTGGGAAACAAGAAGTTAACTCTAAAGAAGTTACGTGAAATGCGTTATTGGGGCTGTTACTTTTAAACAATAATTTCTTTTTTTTTTTTTTTAACTTCAAGCCGAAATTATCCAAAAGGTTATCCGTGAGTTTTTCCCACGTTGATAGCCGCATTATTGAATTATGTAGGCTGTAATTTTCGCCCGTGCTCTTAAAACAAATTATCTTGAAGATTTTGAAAGAAAAATGTTGAGAGACGTAGCAATAGTTTGGGTCACACAGAAATAGCGCGTCCAGTCTCCCTCAACAAATGCATCATTGCCAGTTAAATTAGCCAGACAGNTATAGTTACATGATTGCAATGTTTTGAATGATATGCAGTTTCGACATTTTAATTAACCTGCTTATAAGAGGTTTGGACTGTGATAAAGCTTCTTCAAGTAGATTAATGAGACACAATATGTGTAAACAAAACACTATATTATGTTAAGATTTAATTATGATAAGAAAAAAACAAAATTCAAATTCATTACAATAAAATATCAATATAGTTATAAAATAAATGTACATATTTTATGTATAAACTACCTATAACTAAAAAAAACAACATTGCCGAATTTACGAATAAGCTAAATAAGCAGCAGCGTTAGGTCACACCATCGGCCAGCTATATATTTTAAAATTTTCGTTAACCAGCTGATGTCATTTAAAACGGTAGCGTACCTGTGGACATGGGCGCCCGCAGGGGGGGGGGGCAAGAGGGGTGCACTTGCCCCCCCCCCTGAATTGATTGGATAAAAAATTTTTATACAAAAATAGACAAAAAATGTATTAAAGTAAAGAGAAAGTCTATAACTAAAAAAAACAACATTGCCGAATTTACGAATAAGCTAAATAAGCAGCAGCGTTAGGTCAAACCATCGGCCAGCTATATATTTTAAAATTTTCGTTAACCGGCTGATGTCATTTAAAACGGTAGCGTACCTGTGGACATGGGCGCCCGCAGGGGGGGGGGCAAGAGGGGTGCACTTGCCCCCCCCCCTGAATTGATTGGATAAAAAATTTTTAGACAAAAATAGACAAAAAATGTATTAAAGTAAAGAGAAAGTAACTAAGCTGATGTCCTGTCCGTTCGTTCACCGTCCCAAATACGCTACAGTAAATTAAAACAACATTAAAACATCACTAAAAAAATTTTGCCCCCCCCCCCTTGAAAGTTAATCGATTCCCCCCCCCCCTAGAAAGTTTTCTGCGGCCGCCCATGCCTGTGGACTATAGCTTAGGGTCTTAGCAAGTCTCAGTCCTTAGCTAAAATGAAAGTAAAGAAAAGAATAAGAATGGTCACATGTCCCTATCAGAAAACAAATATCAGAACAGAAAGAAAGTGGTTGGAAGTACAATCTAAAACCATAACCAGACAAAGACAGTGCAGCTAAGTAAAATTGTGAAACTGATTTAAGCCGTATGGAGTGGACATATCAAACCTTTTATAAATTTGTTTTCCATATAAATTCTATCAGATGTATCAATTGCATACACTATATCAGCAACTGCAATCTCTAATACTCCTTTGTGGTTGGCACTATGGGAATCTTTAGAAACGAGGCAAGGGGCTCGTTTACTGATGGTGTACACATGATAAGAAATAACGAGTTTGACTGTGGTATTGGGGTAATGGAAGAGTTAATGGGACAGTGATGGAAGACAGGAATACGGGAGATTGGTCAAAGTTATCAAATGAGCTCTTATCTTAGTGTGTTCAAGTGGCACGAATGTAATAACGACAAATAGTGGAACTTTGGAGGGAATATTTTTTTTGTGGATTCTTTTTTTTTTGTTTTTTGTGTTGTGCCGGTAATGAAATTGATATCGCTAAGGTAATGAGAATTATTTATTAAAGTCGAATCATAAAAATGCTTTCTAAACATAGAAGGCTTGATTGATGTATGTCAGACAAGTTTCTCTCTAAGTGTTTTTGAATCGATGGCATGAGCTCTTCTCAGTTTATTAAGAGTATAGAATCGAATAATTTCACAGTCATGTTCCTTGTAAACGTATTTGAAGAGATATTTAAAGCTTTGAACTGAGATAAAAAAAAATATCTCTGCGTTAATTAGGGCGTTGTATTTCAGGAGACAGGTATGGACTGTATGGAGCCATCCACCCGTTATCCACTTTGTTTCCCCAAAGTTGAAGAAAGTTACCATCACAATGGCGTTGATATTATGGGTAACCATGGATAATTCTGTTAGTCTCACCACAAAAATTTTAAGGGATTTTTTTTTTTTTTTGTGGTCGTTTTCCATACATGGTGCGTTTGTATTTAATTGAGCCCACGCGCATGCGCCGTGTATCATACATATTTGAGTTTTGATTAAGTTTTCCCTTATTTACTTCCATTTTCGATTACGCGTGAACGTTTCCAAAAAATTCAGGTTGGCCGTATTTCCCGACCATAGCATCTCTGTAACTTGAACTACATTTCTTGGACTGCCTATGAAGTTTGCAGGCAATATTATTTTCTGTCACGGCAATACCTTAACATCCTCAAAATCAGGGTTGTTTACAAATCGGCGATAGTCTTCCGCTCTTGTTGTATTTTGATTTATTTTTTTTTAGAAACTAAATCAAACGGTTTGCATCGTGCTTGCAATAGGCATCAACCATAAATTAGTGAGTCAGTAGTAGGCATCAACCATGAATTAGTGAGTCAGCAATAGGCATCAACCATGAATTAGTGAGTCAGCAATAGGCATCAACCATGAATTAGTGAGTCAGCAATAGGCATCAACCATGAATTAAATAGTCAGTAATAGACATCAACCATGAATTAGTAAGTAAGCAATAGGCTTCAACCATGAATTAGTGAGTAAGCAATAGGCTTCAACCATGAATTAGTGAGTCAGCAATAGGCATCAACCATGAATTAGTGAGTAAGCAATAGGCTTCAACCATGAATTAGTGAGTCAGCAATAGGCATCAACCATGAATTAGTGAGTAAGCAATAGGCATCAACCATGAACTAGTGAGTCAGCAATAGACATCAACCATGAATTAGTGAGTAAGCAATAAGGCATCAACCATGAATTAGTGAGTCAGCAATAGGCTTAAACCATGAATTAGTGAATAAGCAATAGGCACCAACCATGAATTAGTGCGTCAGCAATAGGCATCAATCATGAATTAGTGAGTCAGCAATAGGCTTAAACCATGAATTAGTGAATAAGCAATAGGCACCAACCATGAATTAGTGAGTCAGCAATAGGCATCAACCATGAATTAGTGAGACACCAATAGGTATCAGCCATGAATTAGTGAGTCAGAAATAGACATCAACCAGGAGTTAGTGAGTCAGCAATAGGCATCATCCATGACTTAGTGCGTCAGCAATAGGCATCAACCATGAATTAGTGAGTCAGCTTCCATGTGACTAGCAAATGGTTAAAGTTTCCACCACGAATATCAAATGTTATGAATATCATTGAACCTGGGACATATTTCCTTGACCAACAGTTTTATTTTGATATGTGGTCAACCCTGAATATGAGATAAGGAAAGGGTAGCATATTGCGGTCACATAAACTATTACTGAGAATTGATCAATTATACTTTTCGGATGCACCATGTGCACTTTTGTGAAAGATGGAGGCTACGTATCAGCTGGTAGTGGGGGCGCTTGTTCTGCTGGGGTGCGCATCATTTACAACAGTGACGAGTTCATATTCAAATTTAATGAAATTTGTTTGTCTCATGTCTGAAAATAGGTAAAAATAAATCGAATTTCATTACTCATCATGAACTAGTTTTTCATCAATTTTTTTTTAATTTTTTTTAACCACTCTCTCCAAATTATTGTGATCTTATAGACAAAATATCAGAATCTGTTGTAGAAATATTTCTAGCCTTATTATGCATTTGTGTCTAGAAATGCCATTGCAGTTAGGTCCACAAATCGAAAGAAATTGTGATTCATTTCCTACATTGCCCGAAAGCAGTCTCCGTTGTCCACTCAGTCCGGGACGTAAGAGACGACTAAAGCTGCCCACATTTCGTCATCTAGTTGTCCGAAAATTGTCGTATCCCGTTCCACAGACCGTTATATCGTCAATGTCTGTGGTAATTTGCAAAGAGATTGATTAGGGCTATGTTTAGAACAGAGGCAGCGCGTCTAGTCGATTTAATTTCGTCCGCTGGGGTACGGAGAGAGAAAAAAAAATTCAGACACTTTGGTGAAAAATTGAAGAGGTAGCTTTTCTCCAATCATGAATGGTCAAAATATGATATGAGGTAAGAAGAGGCTGTGGTGAGGTCAAAAATTGTATGTCCTTTAACATTTGCTTATATATAATGTTCATATATATATGTAGTTATATATATAATATATATATATATATATATATATATATATATATGTGTGTGTGTGTGTGTGTGTTTTTGTTTGTTCCAAGCAGGGGCGTAGCTAGGGTTGGTGTCATCCGGTGCGGTAAACTCATGGTGTCTACCCCCCCCCCCCTCGACTTCCACAACGGATTTCTTCTTGTTAATGTAAGTCCACAATGTAACAATGACAAGAGGAAATCAAATTATTTGATGGTCAGGAGCTTAATGTATTTAAGAATTGTAACATCTTTAAGGTGTATTTGTTTACACTAACTTTACTTTATTGAAAAATGTTCATTCCCTGGTCTTCAAAGATGCAAACACTTTTTAATGTTTTTTAATTGTTACCGAGATTCAACTCGTGTACTTAGAGTCACCCTACAACATCGTATTTGGTATCAACGGAACGCTTTATTTCTCAGAGCTTTAGATAAATATAGCTTCATGTCACTTATGAAGGTTAGCGATCACTTCAATCGGCGTTGAATCATGGACAAAACGATGTTGTATTTTTTTTTTGTTTTTTTTAAACTTATTTATAAGTTCACCTCATTTTTGACGCACCAACCTTGAACTTTTAATAGAGCAAGCATTTTTATTGGTTACATGTGTATAACATTTTACGCGTGATCGTTTATCCTTTTATAAAATTCGATTAGTCCGAGCACTGTGTGCTCTGTAAATATGCAAGTTTTCAATTTTGGTATAACCCCCCCCCCCCCCTGAGATGGTGTCACCATCCTGAGATGGTGTCACCATCCTGAGATGGTGTCACCCGTTGCGGTCCGAAACACCCGCCCGCACATAGTTACGCCACTGGATCCGCGTTATAGCTAACTTCAACACAAACAAAAAAAGTTCAGTTATCATTACTTTCAGTCAAGTCCCATAAGAAAATAAACAAAGTTGTCCCTAGCGTTTAAGACACAGCTAACGACTTTCCCCTGAGGTCACGGTTTAATGACCTGCCACTGGACGCAGTTAGCCACCCATTAAGAACACTTTTTTTTCTTTCTTGTTTTCATCTTCCGCTATCTGATACATCCAAACTATCCATGTGGCTATAAGTTGGCTAACGAAAATTATCAATCAAAGGGGGAAATCAGACTCCGGCAAATTAGTCTCACACTGTTCAGTAGCTCAATGAGTTTTAGATTGTCGGATCCCGGGGAAAGAAGAAGAGGAGTTTATCTTAGATCAGCTGATGATTTCGTACTCAAGGAATATCAAATTTCCCTTTTGTACCCTGGCATCAAGACAGCGCCGTTCCGGGCACGGAGATGTCAAACCCTTTTTGCTGCGGTCAGCAGTGGGTCTGACTGGTCTGATTGCAGCTGAACTTGGATGGGGTTCGTGCGCTCAGAGTTTAGTTTGCACTTCATGGAATGAACATCTTTGATGAATCAAGTTTCAATCTGCACAACAAGAACAAGAGCTGTGTCTAAGATAAACGAATGCTGACGTCACTGTAATCGAGTTTCTTAAAAGGATGCGGCTATTCGGAGCCGTTGAGAGTTTGGGTTTATTAAAAAAAAATGATTAAAAATTATTGTAGGGTTTTTAAGACAGAATTTGGTATCAAATGAAAGATAATTGAATGAACTATAGGTTTGTAAACTTACTTCTTCAGTTTAACTAAAATAAACTACCACAGATGACATCCGAATAGAATTGAGTCAACATGGAACCGGAAACCCATCGCCGCTATTCGGACCCGGGTCCCATTAGACTCAAGGTCAATTCAGTGGTCAATATAGTGGTCGAAATGTGACCTCTTCGCAAAAAAAGTATCTGCCAAAATAGATTCGTGACGTTAAGACATTGCATTAAAACATAGATTTCAACATTTACCCATCATGATTTATAGCTTATGATTTATAGAATATGATTTATAGATTATGAGTTATAGATCATGAATATAGATTATGATTTATAGATTATGATTTATAGATTTATGATTTCTGAACGTAAACCAAAATGAGATGCAAACGAACGGACCAGTCATGTTTCAATCATCGACGCCGTTCTAACGTGTGAGTCTTTCAATAAAGTTGTCCATCACACCTAAAAAGGCCTTATAGTAAACACTTTAAGCATGGCGGCTTCTAACAATATCTCTTGATCAAATAAATGTAAATCACATAACGAGATTTCAACATGAACATTTCTTAAACTAATTAAACACTATATTTTTAACTTGACAAATATTTTTGTTTGTTTAAAGCTCTGTCCTTGCGTTTCTGGGGGGGGGGGGGGTGGGGGGGGGGGGGGGGTGGAGGGGATCCGTTGAGAAATGACGCAACTAAGACTTGGCCTCGCATTGGTAAATAAATGAAATATGTGAGGTTAATGCGGCTTTCCCTACCAATTCCATTGTCTACAGAAGTCGATTTTTAGTTGACCTGCAGTACAATCGTAACGTTGTCTTCGGCCGAATGGCCAAGTGTGACAACTAACTTTAATTATTTTTTTGAAAATAAACAATTTAATTGAAGACGTTGAAAGACAACTGCTATCTATTAGTGGGATAGAAATCAGTTGTCTTCCCAAAATGGCTGAAGTTTTTTTTTAATTAAACTACTGTTGCCAGAAAAAAATCCGGATTTTTTTTTTTTAAGTACAAAATTGTGAGCAATGACATCAGTATAATACGGTAACGTTTTGTATAACATTATTCAACATTATTACCTGTTTTCATGTACATTATTATAGTAATCCAAACTTTGTGATTGCATCTTGATAGTACACCACTGCTTTCCAGTACATTATTGTAGAATACCAATTACCAATCCAACCATTGCATCATTGTAGCGCACCAACCCACCATAACTTCATTATAGTGCACCGATGCCACCATAACATCATTATAGTGCACCGATGCCACCACTATATCATTTACTGCACCAATACCACCATTATATCATTATAGCGCATCTGCTGTCTCGCCATGACATCACTATAGCGCATCTGTCTCGCCACGACATCATTATAGCGCATCTGTCTCGCCATGACATCACTATGGCGCTTCTGTCTCGCCATGACATCATTATAGCGCATCCGTCTCGCCATGACATCACTATGGCGCATTTGTCTCGCCATGACATCACTATAGCGCATCTGTCTCGCCATGACATCACTATGGCGCTTCTGTCTCGCCATGACATCATTATAGCGCATCTGTCTCGCGATGACATCACTATGGCGCTTCTGTCTCGCCATGACATCATTATAGCGCATCTGTCTCGCCATGACATCACTATGGCGCATCTGTCTCGCCACGACACCCCTATGGTATCCAGAAATGTTTCTCATAACAACCCTTGCAGGAGCCACAGAGCCGAAACCCTAACTGAATGTTCTACGCTGATCCAATTATTTTAATCTAGCAAAGACAGACAGACAACCGATTTTTAGAAGAAAGCCCAATGTTGTCTCGGGGTCAACTTGGTGGCTCAAATTAATTTCGGCTGCCCAGTAGTAGTAGCACACGTCTTACCCCTCCGAAGAAGCTGTCCGGTAGTGGTATCAACGATCTTATTGTATTTAACTAAGGGTTTTTTTTCGGTTTGGGGTGGGGGGGGGGGGATTGACTTTGTCTTTAACAACGCCCTGACAGCTGAGACATCGAGAAAGTCAAACATTTTTCTAAAAGGGAGCCTAAACGGGTCTTAGAGTGTTGTTAATGAGAAACGAAATGCTATCAACGATCTTATTGTATTTAACTAAGGGTTTTTTTTCGGTTTGGGGTGGGGGGGGGGGGATTGACTTTGTCTTTAACAACGCCCTGGCAGCTGAGACATCGATAAAGTCAAACATTTTTCTAAAAGGGAGCCTAGACGGGTCTTAGATTGTTGTTAATGAGAAACGAAATGCGAAGTTCTCGTTGAAAAGGAGACATTTATTTTAGTTTTTGAATCTCAACAGCGTGATTGTTGTTCATAAATGTGTTGTTTTTTTTAAATTGTAATGTATTTTTATTGTAATGTTTTAAATTTACCTTAGTTTAAAGAAAATTAAAATGTAGTAGCTTGTTTCACTGGTTATTATTTCATGAGAATAATTTAATGATAGAAAATTTTCTTGAAAAAAAAATATTTTTTTTTAAGTGGAAAAATAAAATATTTGAAACTGATTTTTATTTTGAAAAATATAAAACAAATTTATCGTTTGACTTTAAATTATTTATTTTATTTTTTTCCTGTTTATTTTGTCCTACATTTTAAAACTCATAAATGACCTCCACATCACGTTTTGATCGCCTAGTGTTGGTTTAATGGATGCATCAAGAAATCACGTTTATCTACGCTAAGAATCCAGGAACTTCTATCGTTGGTGTAACGGACTATGTTTTCACATGTAAACAGAGAGGTAGCATGAGTGGACAGTGAGTGTGTTCACCAGGTTTTTCCACGGGGAGAGACAATCAATGTGGATTGTATTTTTGAGAACAAATGTGAACTCCACGTTTTTGGAGAGTAAAATTATGTTTTTGTCAGAGCGGTTGTTTTGCACGCTTTGCTGGTAATAAAGTATGAGTTGACTGAGATAGTAGAGAGCTGAGCGCAGAGCAGTAGAGTCAGTCAGTAGCGTGAGAGCTGTGAGATTAGACAGTTGAGCTGAGTTATAGTAGTCTGAGGACGTGTCTTTCTTAATGATGGAATACTATAGATATATATGTGAAATTACATTCATGCAAGGATTATTTATTAATATTATCAATATAAAGTGTGTTCAATAAAGTACTGTGAGTTTTAACTAGAATTGAGCATTCTTCTTTACGTGCCTGAATAATAAGTGAAAGAATGAAGAAGACTGAGTCGGCATCCTGAAGCGTTAATATAAGTAACCATACTACTGACATAACCCACAGCATAAGAAATAACATCCCACGCCATGTCAGAGTAGAAGTGTGTTACAAATGGTGTCAGAAGCGGTGTAACGACGATGCGTTACAAATATTGTCAGAAGTGTCAGAACAACGATGTATTACAGAACATTGAGTAACAATGATATATTTTAACATTCGAATCGAACGTCATTACGCCCGAGTATTTGTCAAGTCTGAGAAGAGTCCACGACACACAGAGCAAGCTGACAACGATTGAATTTAGGTCAGTCACGGGAGTCAAAAGTTGAGAGTTCAAACAGCTAACTGGTACACTGTTTCAATTATATAACAGTGGAGTGAATATTCTCGTGGAAGAAACAGCAAGAAATCTATTTTACAGTTATTAGTCAACGAAAGAGATGATCCACACAAAACCAAAAGAAGTCTGATGTCATTACAGATGAGATGTTTTATCAAGACATCGGAAGTAAGATTTCCCCAGCAAAATCTTTACTTTATATAAGCCGCACATAGCCTAGTGCGCAATGCAAGTCAAGTAATTCTTCAAGTAATTCTTCAATGACTCACAAGTGCAACAGAACCGGAGAGAAATTAGACAATTTTCAATTATTGGATTATCACAATTACACTATTACGCAAGGTACTTACATTGGAGTATTGCAGCAATTTGTGGTGTAACTTTTCTCATTGGATTATTTTACCCAAGTACACTACCACATAGGATTATCTACTACCTAGAAGGAGCATCTACTACAGAGGATTATCGATTACACAGAAATCATAGCGTCACAGAGGAGCAGAGGTGACCAACTACGGATTTCTTTTAAACACTTGGTATTTATGTGTTATATATTATATATAATTTAAGACTTTAAAAATCTACTTATATCATACTTAATTAGATTAAGTAAATTTTTACTTTTTCTGTATAATATAAGTTTAATTTTAGAGGATACTGTAGGGACATCCACGGTGTTATCTTTCCTAGGGAAGTTTTTTTATTAAAACGGTAAAGGTTTCTTCTGGCCCTATTTATAACACTGTAGGATAATTCTGTGTTAGCTGTGAAGTCTAGTTTGTACATTGTCATAACTGTTGTTTTTTAGTAGATCTTGTCATATTTGTGCTATTTGTCTTGTCATTGTTATACATATTGTCAACCTACTGTCATATTTTCTACTATCTTGTGGTCCATAAACTAAACAGTACTTTTGTATTTGTTGTCTCATTTGTATTCATGTAAACGTCTACATATCTGTATTTATGTTGTGAAGTAGACAATTTAATTATTTTAAATTTTTCTTACACTTATTTATAACTTATAATTCATGTATCAACTTGCATTTGTGTATACATTCATTAACATGTAGATATATGAAATATCGTAAACTATTTTAATTGATAACCAAAGAATAAGGAGATAACTGATATACTGATACATACCAATATAATTTTAGTTACTCACATTATAAATAAAAATGGCAGAGTACTTAGAATTATTAGAAGTAGGTGAGAAGCTTGGCTTGAAGCAGGAGAAATTAGCTGACTTCGTAACTCGTGAGATGGACAAAATTCGGGACAGACAGAAAGAAGACAAAGACCGACAAGACAAAGACAAAGACCGAGAAGCTAGACTGTTAGAGAGAAGCGACCTTAAACAAATAGAAGAACTAAAATTAAAAGGACAAAAGGAAATAGAAGAACTTAAATTAAGAGAACAGGATATGAAATTAAGAGAGGAAGAAATAAAACTAGAAAGAGCTAGAATAGAATCAGGACAGCATACACCATCAACAAGCAATAGAGAAACCAATAGTACATACAAACCTAAATTTAGAGAATTTAATGAACATAAAGAAGAAATTATTAGTTATCTGTCACAATTTGAAGGCATATGTCAGTCTTACAATTATAGAGAAGAGACTTGGGCTAATATTTTATTGAGCAGACTATCAGGGAAAAGCCTAAGTATTATTAATTCACTTAGTGAAGAACAAAAGAATAATTATACCTATATAAAGAAAGTTTTGTTAAAGTTCTATGGAAACACAGAAGACATTTATAGAAAAAATTTCCACAACATAAGACTAGAGAGAGAAGTAGACCCTAACACCACCATATTCAATATTAGAGACAATCTTGTCAAATGGCTTGAATTAACTGAAATTGACCTAAATGATCCAAAAGCATTACTGGATATGTTTATCATAGACAAAATATTAAGAAATGCATCAGTCTCTTTATTTTCATTCCTTAAAGAGAGAAAGATTAAAAATGAGCGTGAGTTAGTTGACTCAATCACAACATTTAAAGATGCTCACCCCAATGAAGAGCTAGACAATAGAAACAGCACACTAGCCTCTATTAGAAACACACCCAGTGATAGGGACAGTCAAAAACAAAACACATATCAAAACAGAAGATACCATAGCCTACCTGCCAGATGGCAAAACAATAAATTTCAGAAAAGTCATCAAAACAATTACCAGACACCATATACTAATTATTCAAACAACAACAAATGTTTCTACTGTGGCATTCCAGGTCACAAAAAATATGAGTGTAGGAAATTACATAGAGATTTAGGACATTCACAACAATACTATCAGAGAACATCACCCAACAGTAGTCCAATTAGATACAACAGTACAAATAGGAGTAGACAACAATATAGAAATCAACCAAGTAATTACCAGAGACACAACACCAATCAAACAAATGGTACACACAATCAGAATACACCTCATGAAACATCAGCTAGTATTTATCACACTGACGGAACACTCAAATTTTCACCAGCAATTGTTAACAATAAAGTAGTTAAATGTCTCAGAGACACTGGTTGTACAACAATAATTGTAGACAGAAAATTAGTAAATGACAACTACTACACAAATGAAAAAGCCATAGTTATCCTAACCAACAATAATAGAATAGTATGTCAGAAAGCTAGAATCAAAGTTGATTGTCCATGGATCACAGGATCTGTAACAGCTGTCGTAATGGATAATCCAGTGTGTCCATTAATTATTGGCAATATAAAAGAACTAAGCAATAACACTAAGTATCTAATAACAGAAGGGATAAGAGGAAGACATTTTAGCATGAATACAATACATAGCATAACAAGACAACATAACAAAGGAATTCTTAATAAAACATATACAGAACAAAAATCAGACAGGGCAAAACACATTTTTAGACTGAATTCAAGAAATATTCATCAACAATATAGACAGACTGAAAAATTCAAAAACGAAATCAAATNTTAGACTGAATTCAAGAAATATTCATCAACAATATAGACAGACTGAAAAATTCAAAAACGAAATCAAATACAGAGAAAACAAGTTTATAGAAGAAGAACATTACACAACTGCAAACAATTTTATGGGTAGAGATAGACAAAGAGATAACAGATCACAATTGTCATTTTCTTCAGTGCGGAGAAATACTTAACATTCCATTTTAGCTAACCTAGCATAACACTTTCTAATAAATCAATTATTAGTTATTAAGAGCAAAATTTTGTCAAATATAGTAATTGTCTACACAGAACTATTTTTGAAACTGTTTACATTATTGGTCATCAACTTTTTCATAGACAATGACGATAACATTAAGGTTAAATTGAGCATGAAGATCATTAAAATACACATTCAACCATTTTTTGATAAGACACTTGTACATATCAATTTTTGTAAATGAATATCATATTTTAACCGATTGTAAATTTTCTAATGCAAAATTTAAGATTGTTACATTCATTTTGCAGTGTTTATTATTCATTAAGTAGTTATAGTAGTCTGAGGACGTGTCTTTCTTAATGATGGAATACTATAGATATATATGTGAAATTACATTCATGCAAGGATTATTTATTAATATTATCAATATAAAGTGTGTTCAATAAAGTACTGTAAGTTTAACTAGAATTGAGTATTCTTCTTTACGTGCCTGAATAATAAGTGAAAGAATGAAGAAGACTGAGTCGGCATCCTGAAGCGTTAATATAAGTAACCATACTACTGACATAACCCACAGCATAAGAAATAACATCCCACGCCATGTCAGAGTAGAAGTGTGTTACACTTTGTGACGTCATGAATTTGATTTTTTTTAGAATCTGAATCTGTAGGAGAAGATTGGCCGCTATCTAAATGTTGAGTTTTTAAACGTCTCTGTGTCCTTTTGTGATATCGGTAAACTTCAAGAAGTATTAACCCATAAAGAAAATAAGAAACAATGAACGGAGCATTCCATAAGAAGTAGTCTGCAAGGATGAACCTTTTATCCGTAAATAAATAATATTCAGGTTTAGCTAGTGCCGAAGTGTTATGAAGTAGTCGATCTATTACATCTCTCTGAGTCTCAAAAACTATTTGAGTTGCCACTACCGTTAGGCTCGACAGTGACCAGGATACGGCAGTCATAACCAGACCTGTCTTATATGTCAACATTCTGTACTTGAGAGGCTTGCATATGGCAATGTATCTGTCAATAGACAGACACATTACGTGTAACATGAAGTTAGTACCAAGGAATTGATTACAAGCATGGCGTGCCCCACAGAATCCTTTCCCTAAGATCCACTCTCCGTTATGAATCACCTCTAAGACACCCACTGGCATGACTGAAATACCATAAAGTGACCCAATAGCGGCCATGGATACCATCAATATTTGAGGTGTGATGTTGTCGTTTGTAGACATTTTATTGTGTGCCTTGAACCATGATCTTGACACAGCGAAGATAATCATCATGTTGAATACAACGGTCAAGATGGTGATGACAGCTAGGAGCAGGGCTGACACCGTTAGAACACTAAGATTCGATGTGATAGCGTCGCTAGAGGGAATCAAAAATGCACTAAGAGCGCTGCAGTGGAAGAACGTCATATCGGAAGTGTTTCTGTTAAGAAATAGAGAAGATCTTATTTCACTTTAAAAATAATCCTTATCGTATCCGGAAATAGTTTTTTGAAAACAATTTGTTTGAAATAATATTGTTCAAAGGAAAATTTTTTATAGTCGTAAATTCTGCAAATGGAAATTATTTCGATGGCTACTTTGTTCGATTGTAAATTTATTCGAAATTTTTTAATATTTTATTTTTGTTTAAGGGGAGTTACGGGTGAGAATTGGAAAAAAAATTAAAATAATTTTTTATTTTTTATTTTTTGTGAATATGATTTCTGTTTAAAAAAAACAAATCTGTATTAAATTACAATATTTATCAACAAAAAAAGAAAAGAAGGAAATTAGATCAAATTTAATCACCAAACATTGCAATATCTGAAATTAGTGTTTATTTTACCTACTGTTGGAACAATTATTTGGAATTCCCGAATACAATCGTATTGCTTGTGGTGTTTTATATAGGGCGCTTCAAGAAAAAGAAGATTTTTTTTAAAAAATGAAGTGGTGAGTCTAACCGTCTCAAACATTCTTTCTAATTGTAAATTGATAAAAATGTTATAATTTACCTTTAAGCCATAGTTAGATGGAAAGTCTTGTAGCAGGCTAAATGTCAGACCGCTTGTGTAAAACCTGAAAATTTTTAGAATCGGTTCGTGTTCCTGAAATTAAGAGAATGTAAAAAAAACAACAACAAAAAAAAATGTGTCTGACCTTTTGTGCCAAATAGATATATCGTTTATATAGAAAGTTAATTTGAAGAAAATTATAAATATTTTTTTGAATGTTTATGTAAAGTATTTTTGGTTTTAACCTCCACATGTAGTGTCCAAAAGATCGTCTTCAACATCCTATTTTCCTACGCAACTCAAAGACCATCAGAAAATATGCATACATCTTGATTTAAGTTTCTTAAAATTCTTCCAAATGTAAGAGATCAAATACATCTATTTTGAATAAGAGAAACTTTAACAAACGCATCCCTCTGATCGTGCAAGAAAACTACATTTAAAAAAAATATATATATCCATTACTTGAGAACACTATTATAACAATATGGAGGCAGGGTCTTCCATTGAAATTATTTTTTTTTAATTTTTAAATTTGTATGCGGCTCTTACTTTCAGACGTGACAACTTCGTTTTGCGTGACTGTTAACATGACACGAAGCAGTGATAAAAGGACGGTTCATTTGATAACAGTTCATGTCTCGGGTCAGTTTGGCGGCATTTGTTGATTTAGTTTCAGCTGCTGATCGACAAGATTTGACACTGCAGCAACCAGAGGCTCTGTTGTTTTAGATAGTTACCATGGGCCACAAAATCTCCGAGCGAAAAAGCTGACATCACTTGAGCTGTTGGCGTATTCATATTTACGTAGATCTTTACAAACCTCACGCGTAAATTTGTTTTTTGTTGTGTAATGTAACCTCAAAATAAGTCTTTTTGAAAAAAATCGAGTCGCGCAACCAATGAAACCAAAGTCTATACATTTTACAGGGCTAACATTAAGTGAAAATTCGGGTCTCACTACAACCAAAACGTACTCTCGAACAGGAGCCTCACATAAACAGTATTTAAATGTTGATACTTGGTTAAGCTTTTCATTACAATTTAAATTTGCTTGACATCAGAGTGCGTCCTTTAACCAACATGTATCCCCAAGTCTTACTCATCCCGAGTAGCTCAAAATGGGTGCACAGTGCAGAGCTGAGAATTGTTTATGTTATTATCTTATTTCAATATTGGTTGACGTTCAAACGTGGCAATGACTTATTCATTTATTATTATTGCAGTTGACTTGAACCACTCACATCGCTTTCATTTTATGTGCATCTAATCCTTGACGCACACAAAAATAAGGTAGAGGTCTCAGAGAAGGGATACCTGTTCATTTTTTTAACGATAATTCTGCTTTTGAATTCTTTTTTTGTAAAATGGATTTACTCCCGATAATTTAAATAGACTGGTTAATGAACAGCTATGTTAAGCAGGCCATGCAGTTTGACGTTCGCACCTAGCTGGCCGCCAAGTTCTGAACTTTTGGGATGATGGCTTTTATTTAATGTTTAAAACTTAAATTTTTACTCTTTGAAAAGCTTTGCTTGTTATGACAATGTCATCAGTGATATGCCACACGACGTAATAATGTCATCAATGATATGGTAAACACAGTAATAATGTCATCAATGATCTGTCAAATAGAGTACTAATGTCACTAGTGATATGCCGTATAGAGCACTAATGTCACCAGTGATATGCCACATAGAGTACTAATGTCATCAGTGATATGCCACAGAGAGTACTAATGTCACCAGCGATATGCCACACAGAGTACCAATGTCACCACTGATATGCCACAGAGAGTACCAATGTCACCAGTGATATGTCACACGAGAGTGCCAATGTCACCAGTGATATGCCACACAGTGTACCAATGTCACCAGTGATATGCCACACAGAGTACCAATGTCACCAGTGATATGCCACAGAGAGTACTGATGTCACCAGTGATATGCCACACAGAGTACCAATGTCACCAGTGATACAGCGCAGAGCGTCGACTTAATTAACTCATTGTGGCTGTTTCGGTAAACAAGTTTATTCAGGTAACAGAACACTTACCAACGGGAACGTTGCGTTGACGAACTTAGTGCTTAGAATTAAACATTACACTCTCAACTTACAGTTACAAACGCATGACGCTTAATTGTACCCTGACTGTTCAGCATATGGCACGGAGTATAAAGCTCAGCTGATTCATGTCAAAAATCAGTGAGGAATGAAATTATTTTAATGCAAAAGACATTACTGCAATGAAATCTGAGGTCACGTGAACTTTTTGTGTGTGTGAGTGTGTATTCTACGGCGCAATGTTCAGGGCGAAAGCAGTTTTTTCCCTTAGCGCAAAACTTTCAATTAAATGGCGCGTCATAGGATCAGACATTTTTTACAAGACATTGTTAAAAGCATATTTTTACAAAGCAAAATTGTAAAAAAACACCACTTTTTAAGCGTCTTTTGATAATGAGCAAAACTATGATCGGAACAATACAGCATACATCAAACACTTCAATATTTTGAAGATCGCATTAGCTCAGTCTACTCACTGCATGGGCGACGGGTAGCTAAACATTCCCTGGATGGTGCGACAAGGGTCGGGAATGTTTTTCCCGGTTTTTTTAACGCACGCAAAGCTTTGCGCGTTGTGGGTGATAATAATATTAACACTTCCGGCACGTGGTACGAAGATTAAACAGACAGCCACATGGTGTTCCCTTGGGTTCCCCCCCCTCCCCGGCTGACTGGGAGCTAGCATAGTCACTTACTTAAATGTTTAACAATGTCAACAAATATACTCAAGTTACATTATTTTAATTCTAAACTGAGCTGCCACGTGTGGAACAATAAAAAAACGTTTAAAGCTCACACCATTCACACTGTCTTTAAAAATCAATCTTAACATGCATGTGTCTAACTAAGAAAACAATCCTTATGCATAATAAGATACAAGACATGTATGGAATACAATGAAATTTAAGGTGCAGGTACACAATTCCTTACAAAATAACAGCGGCGTCTATCCCTCACCCCAGTGTTGTTCGTCCGTCGTCGAAGATCGACTAGGACCATCGAGTAGTCCGGTGACTTGCGCGGATGACTTTTGTTTAAAGTGAGGCGTCAACCTCAATCTCTGACATGTAATGTAACTCTTTTTTTTTCTCTTAACAAAATCCCACCCTCACACACACACACACTTGCTTAAAAAATAAATTCTAAAATATTAATTTTGTTACCTTGAGAAATTCAAAAGTCAGGTTTTTATACTAGCCTCCCCTTTTTTAACTTAACAATAGCTTCCTATAACCCCTTCACACTTTCTGAAGTGGAGACGCCCCTACATAAAAATATACTTAAAATGCATGAGTTGCATCAAATAAGTTGAGTAATTCAAATAAATAAATGAAACACACTCAATACATGAAGACATTCAAAACATTGATTACCTGGAGTATAACACTGAATTCAATGAAGACATTCAAAACATTGATTACCTGGAGTATAACACTGAATTCAATGAAGACATTCAAAACATTGATTACCTGGAGTATAACACTGAATTCAATGAAGACATGAAATAATTAAAAACCCATGGAGTCCTTGGAATCAACACCAAAATTAATGAGCTCGACACAGCAAAGTCTTGACTTCACGCCGAACTGATCTAATGGAACTATAAATAAATGGGTTGATGGCCGCATTTGTGTACGTGAGAAATAGGAAAAGTATCAAGGCCCACAGTGTCGTTGTAAAACCGTCGTAAACAAAAATAATAACAAATATCCAAGAGGGAACCCAGCACAGGGTGAAACAGAAGAAGATACACCCGATAGTTTTGTACGCCCTGAGGTTCCTGTGAGAAGGCCGTGACCTTACGGTGGTGTTAGGGCAACGGCCAACATTTTTTTTATTATCGTAAGCGACCGGTTGTGCGACTTGGATGTTACGATCGCATGGTCCCTCGCTCTCTTCATTCGTCATTTTCCCATCAATCACAGGTAAATGTGTCTCACCCGCGATGACCAGAGATGTATCGCTAGTTATGAAGTCATTAGTTAAAACAAACGGGCTAGGAATATTGGAGGGCGTTTTCACTTCTAAGGAAAGGTCAGTGAACTTTTCAAAAGCCTTGATGCACTTATTTCGAGGCATTCGCTTATTGAAACTTCGAATCTCCCTTAGAACGAGGAAGTAAAGAAGCGCAGAGATACTATAAGGTAATACAATAGTCGTAATGGACATGGTAAATACCACCGGTTTGTTAAGCGCCTGTGCACAATGGTGCATTTTATCATAAGTTACTAGAGCGTCTTCTACTCCAATATGGCTTAACCCCGAACCATCAAGCACCGTGAAAATTACACATGGAATCGACCAAGAAAGTACCACCATGGCATACCCATGCCTGACGGTAAGAAGACGGTAATACATAGGCTTGCAGATTGCCAAATATTTGTCCAAGGCCATGACTAAAATGTTAAAGATCAACACACTGCACAAAACATTGTTCAATGATTGCCTCGCTGTGCACAGATCACGTCCGAGATACCACCGTCCTTTGTTGATTACGTCCACGCTAAACAGAGGAGTCAGGAGCATGCCGATGAGCACGTCAACGACCGTCATTGACGCCATCGTCAGCTTGGTGATCCCGTTGTCACGTGCACAGGAAAGGATGTTTCTGTTATCCTCTCTCCGTGACCTGACCAGGGCGATCAGGACGATGACGTTAGATACCACCGTGAAGACGGCGACCAGGCCGATGATAGAGGCGATGAGGACGAGGATGTGATGGCTAAAAGTTGTGAAGATTGAAGGTAAAGTATTTTCAGTACTGTTATCACCGGCGTTAGACATTGTTGGTTTCTCTAGTCCCGTGCTTTGAGGATTGGTAGTGCCCTTAATGAATTTTTACAAGAAAATAGCAACTGGCACTGCTTAACACACAGTTCACCAGATGTACTCCATTGTTGGCTGTTCTATACTGCAGACAACACTTATTTCTGATCTTGAGATTTGAAATTTTGGCATCTGTGTGACACGGGACATAACTTTCATTTTGAAATTTAAGTCTTACCGTTTCTTGGAAAAGACAATTTTTCCCGCAGTACAATTACTACATTTTGAGTCAAAACATGCATCTAATTTAATATACATTTATATTTATGTAAGTTGTGAAAAATTCCCTTTACTAAAATATAATATTAAATGTATTATGTTGAGTTAAATATTGATCATTCATCGTGTTGCGTTCACAATTAAAATAATAAAATGGGCTGTTAAAAAAATTCGAACCACCTTAAATAACAAAGTTGAGCTAATTTTAGGTGTACTTCCAAAAAGAAATTTGAACAAAGTAGTTAACTCATAATTTAGTAGAGCATATACAAATATGCACCCTTCTATGATGCAAACTGTTTAAATTTATATACGTTTAATTTTGTCCTAGCTACGTTTTTCTAAAAAAATGTGTCTTGTTGAACTTAAACACAGACGATTGTACCATATATCAGTCGTAGTTTTCAAAAACCTTCAACATTGATTAAAATAATAGCTCATCAAATATTGGCAATATGGGGTAGACAAGTATTGTAAACTTTGCAGTATTTATAGATGTGTGTATCCACGGCTAGGAAATATTTCAACGTTCCATCAGATATTCAAATATTTTAATAGTTCTTTAAATCTTAAACAATTGAACACATTTCCATAGTTAAATTCAACATTATATTTTGGCAGTCAATATAAACATTTTGTCTTTGATTTAAAAATGTATTGAGCCAGATTTTTTTTTTTTAAAGCAACATTGAAATAATAACCTTATCACAAGATATCAGAGTGTTCGAGAAAACAAATTGACGACGGAATTAGATTTTATTTTTAAAAATTCAAACGAAAATGTATTTTTTCTCAAAGCAATAACAAAGAAACATGAAGGCAGTTATTGTTTTCCCCATGTTACACTGAACAAATATTCACGTGGTGCATCCAATCTGCGATGGGAAATAATTGCTACTGATATCTCACACACAGCGTTGGCGTAGTTAAAGGCCCTCTACCACACGGTCGGCTTGGGTGTGCAATGCCCTGCTACTAACTCAAACAGTCAACTGAATTAAATCAATTGAAACGGTGACCTCCATCATAGAAATTACTGCCAACAGTAGCTTGTGTGTGATCACTAAAAAAAAAACGCTCTGATATTTTAAAGAGTAACCGATGAGACATTATCGTAAAAACGTTAATGTAAAATTTAATAAAAATTAAAAGAGGATAAATACATAAAAAGTACTTAAAACACTCATATAATAAGTTGTCTTACATTATATTCGATTCCCAGGACTGTAGTTGAAATTTCTATCTGGAGCTGACGCCGACACAAACTTTAAAAACATTTTTGGATTTTCAAAACAAGCCTATAGCTTTCCTTTTAAAATTTATTATACCAAAGTATATTTAAATAAGCCACTTCGTAGAGAGTAATACATTTCGATTATTTAAATCTAATATACTAATTTTGTTTAATCCGATGTTTATAACGGCTAACAGAACTACTATGTCCTAGCTTACTATACGCTTACGATTCTTTAAAATTTACTCTAAATTTATTTTTTGTTAAATTATTTGTTTAGAACAGAAGAATTATTTTCCTCTTTTTTCACATTAGTTTCCAATGAGGGTCAAACCCTAACATATTTAACTCAGACACGGACCGATTTGGCAGCATTCAGTATACATTTTCGTAACCAAATCAAAAGATTATACATTTTGTAGACATGTATAGATTTTAAATCAATTAATTAATTTTTTTTTAAAAGATGGGACCTTTTTTTTTTCCCACGGGTCCAGTTTTACAACTTTGTTATCTTTTTTTTTCATTTTTAAAAAAAAAAATATTTGCACCAAGTTGATGATTCCGATCATTTTTGGAACATTTAATTAACGCGCCATCCGGAAGCTTTTATTGGCTAATGCAATGCTAGCAAAAATAAAGTGTATTTTCCTGAAGCAATGCAAAGTTTTTCATTCCATTCGGCGGAGTAATACCTTCAGTTCACGAGGAACTATTTGGTTCAGATTTTCAAAGATACGTTACGATATTTCGAATTGATAGTGAGTATGATTATATAATTATATTGCTTTGAATAATAATGAGTGGTAGTGATTGTTAACCTAATTGAAAAATTTAACTGCATAGAATAACACTGAGAAGAAGGATTTGTTAGAATAATTAAATTATTGAATTTCTTTGAATAAAACTTGGGTTTTTAATTTTAGAATTTTGTTCCCTTTTATTTTTTTTAAAATTCCAGGTATTTAATTGACATTTTAATTGTTTTTTTGAAAATCATTTTATTTTCATTTTCAGGTTATATTGCTAAGTTTATTTCATATTTTTATTTCACACATCATTCTCTTTAAAAATAGAGGACTTGTGTCTGTTTCATAAGATCTCCAAATAGAACAAAATTGAGGAAAAAAAATCATATTATTTCCTTGTTATTGAAATTGCAAGAGGGTCAGTTATAGGATTGGAGCCATGAATGTGTCGGACTGCGTGGCAATGGGGCTGATTGTCCCGGGGCAGGAGGTATCACTCACATCAGATCGTCATGTCCGCGCCGTGGCGTCGGTATGTCTCAGCCTTCTCACCGTTTTCACTGTCTTTTCCAACGTCACCGCTTTCATTGTTCTTAAACAGACTATTATTAATGACAGGTCGAAGGTCAAGCTCAGCCATTCAAGTAACAATAAAATTACTAAACTCCTGATGGCGTTCATGGCTGTCTCCGATCTATTCATCGGCGCTTTCATTATGCCGAAGTCTGTCTTAGAGGTGATCCACAACGGAATATGGGTCCACTGACTCAACTTATGCAACGCCAAATATTGCCTTGATTATTTACTGAGTGCAGTGTCAACCTTACACATTCTAGCCATGACCCTCGATCGCTACCTCGCGGTTTGTCATCCACTGAGGTATAGGCTTTTAACCAACAAGCACGCGTATATTATATTAACCTTGACCTGGTTTATTCCTTCCGGAGTTGGTGTGAAAGAAAGTTTGCGGAAGAAAGTTCCAAGTGTCTAGATAAAAATTAAAATTTGTTGTTTTATTTTTCAAATGAAGTATGTCATTTGCATTGACATGTCCTACTGATGATATCTTTCGCATTGATGAAAAAATTATTATGTTTTATGGGAATTTATGACCAAACCAATGATTTCATTGCCTTGACGTCCACTTATCATGTAATTAGAATATGTTTAAGACAAGCGATTTCATTGCCATTGACGTCCACTTATCATTTCACTAGCATTGGCTTAAAACTAGCGATGTCATTGACATTGACATCCGAATATCATAACCTATGCAGCTTCATGTGCATATATTTCAGAACCTTTTGCTGAAAATCAGATTGAAAAGCATTTGTGAACTCAATGAAAACAAATGTCCAAAAGTGCCGTATCCGGAAATTTGATCGAAAGAAATTTCGTCGACGGTAAATTGATCGACGGTAATTTGATCGAACGGAACTTTCGTCGAATCATTTTTTTTTTTCAGTTCACACGTTAACATTTTGTTTTACCTTTCTTTTTGGACGCATTATTTTGTTTTAATAATTATAGTATAATGTGTTCAAAAAAGAAGTTTTACCGAAAATTTTAACGTGTGAGCTAAAAAAAGATTTTGAGCAAATTTCCGTTCGATCAAATTACCGTCGATCACTTCACTGTCGACGAAATTTCTTTCGATCAAATTTCCGGTAACCCAAAAATCCGTGTGTCATTTGCTAACAGGACTAGAACTGCTCGGTGGATGTGCCACACGTTAGCGAATCGATACACATTATTTCCAATCAGTAGCTTAAACAACACGGGGGATGACATTGTCGGGACAAAAATTAAGAATTTCTTTCATGTGAGGATTTAAAGTCTGTGAAGTTTATTGCACAAGGTTATGTAATAATGTTTTGTTAAGTAAAACTTTGAGAATTTTGTTTCATTTGGTTCATGCTATCAAACATTTTTTTAAAGGTTACTGAATGCAACTACCGTGGCTGTAAATAGCTAATTGAGTTCTTACAAAATAGTGAACATTTCCTCATCGTTACCTTTATGTTCAATGAAAAGAAATGCACGTCAAGAGTCGTTTAGCTAACTAATAAGAGCATCTCCTAGAAACGTTTCATATCAGACTTTTTAAGGCATGTTTAAAAAATTTTAAAATATTGAACCAACTTTTATAATTAAAAAGAAACCGTGTACAGCTCGTTGTAGTAATTTTTTTTTTCAAAATTGTTTTTATAGTGTTCTCTTCAATGTCTGGTGATATTTTTTTGGCCTTATTTTTAGTTGTCATCATTCCCTTAAAAACGTGTTTCAGTCCTCTGTCTTTTTTTAAGAGCTTCATAAACATTTAGCTTGCAAATACTCTAGGAATTAACTTGTGATGAAATTTCAGGTGTTACAGTTTTAGATTGGAGCCATGAATGTGTCGGACTGTGTGGCAATGGGGCTGATTGTCCCGGAGCAGGATGTCTCGCTGACATCAGATCGTCATGTCCTCGCCGTGGCGTCGGTATGTCTCAGCCTTCTCACCGTATTCACCATCTTTGCAAACGTCACCGTGATCATAGCTCTTGGACATACTATTATTAACGACAGGTCAAAGGTCAACCTCAGACAATCAAGTGACGGCAAAATTACTAAACTCCTGATGGCATCCATGGCTGTCTCCGATTTATTCATCGGCGTTTTCATCATGCCGATGTGCGTCTTGGAGGTTATTCACAATGGAACGTGGGTCATTGGACGGGAATTATGCATCCTCAAATATTACGTGGATTATTTACTGAGTGCAGAATCAACCTTACACATTCTAGCCATGACCCTCGACCGCTACCTCGCCGTTTGTCACCCCCTGAAGTACAGACTTTTAACCAACAAGCACGCTTACATCATTTTAACTTTAGCGTGGCTCATTCCTACAGTATTTCTCGTGAGCTGGGTCCTCTTTGGATTAGAAAGCTTTAAGTATTGCTTCCAAATAAGACACGAGTGCAACTTGTACAACTTTTCACCTGAGTTTCTCACGGCGTTTATCTGCAGTTTTGTAATCCCTTTTATTATAGTGTACATCCTTTATTTTTGTATTCTGCGGAAACTTGGACAATACAAAAAAGCTTTTGGGAAACGCATGAGCCATCATAGCAGAAGACCCTCTAACAGACATGCGCAGTTGGATCTCATTGCAATTAAAAACCTCGAATCGTCACAAAATAAAATGCAACCCTTTCAAGGAAATTTAACTTTGGTCACACGAGAAGAGGTTTCACGTCCTAATATTTTCATCCTTTCGAGTCTCAGCGACTCCACTCAAATTCTAACTTCAGTGAACCAATCGGCTTTTACCAAGCAGAGCGCACCAACTAGGAAAACTAAAACGTTTCGCACTATAGGCGTGGTGATGATAGGTTTCACCATTTGTTGGCTGCCTTCGTGGACGCTGGTTTTGGTTTTTTTGGTGAGGCAATACTTAGTCCCCCACTGGTTTCTGATGTGCATCGCTTGGTTTGGCTACATCAATTCTGCCATTAGTCCGGTTCTGTATTGCTGCAACAGATCGGTCAGACGAGCTGTCAGATCTCTGCTGTGCCCACGTTCGATGATGCAATGAACCTCAGAATTAACAAGTTGGTAGTCCCCAAACTGTCTTGTTATTTAAGACTATTCATTGGATGATAGCTAATTATGATATTAGAAGACTAAGTTTACATTTTGCTATTTCTCCATTTGTTTTGATTCTCGTCTTTCTGAGAAGGTTTATATACGAAATTTTTACATAATTATCTATTTCTTTCTCCAAGCTTTCTTGTTTTTATTTTTTTTATTTCTTCCACTATTTTATTCACATGACGTAAACACGCTCTCTTATATAGTATCCATTTTTAATTATATTTTTTAAGTGATAGGAACTTTTTTTAAAAATAAGTTTAAAATTATTATTATTATTATGAATGGCCGAATGGTCTAAACTGGGCAAGTCTCAAATTGGTGATCTGGAATTCAATTCCAGCCAAAAGCCCAGTCAAGCAAAAACATCACCAGCACCCAGGATGGATGAGACTCGTTAACCTTGGATGGAAACTCATCTAAGAGAAGGAAATTCTGAATTCAAACACGCAGATTGAGTCCCGTAGGCTGATAACATTGATACAATGAAACATTCCGACAACCTCTGTGACGCCATTCTTGACAAGCGGCGTGGAGAGAGGCTATTTGCTGTAAGGGAACCAGCTTGTAATCCTAGAAGAATAATCTAAGTCCTTGTGGAGTTCGTCCTGCGAAATCTGCACCAACGTAACGTCACATTGTGTAGGACGGATGCCAGCAAAACGTAGTATAATCTAAGACAAAGTCGCTTTTGAATTACAAATTTCATTACTTTATTTTCTTTTTAGATTTGTGCTACAACACATTTAACGCTAGTGAAGGTTGTTTTATTTACAATAGAGTTTGTAATGATGACAGCGTTGGAGAAATGTATTTGTTTTTGACTTTGTTAGTCCAGATATTCTTTCTTTGACTCAACACAACAATGTCAGAATTTGTGCCTCTTGTAAGTGCTTGATTCATAAAACCCAATCATTAGAGGTGGTTTTTGATCGTGGAAGAAAGTTCCAAATGTGTAGATACAAAATTTAAAATTGTGTTTTTTTTCACATAAACTTTGTCATTTACATTGACATGTCCGACTGATGATATCTTTCGCATTGATGAAAAAATTATTATGCTTTCAGGGAATTCACGCCCAGACTAATGATTTCATTGTTATTGACTTCCACTTATCATGTCATTGGCATTGGTTTAAAACTAGTGATGTCATTGACATTAACGTCCACTTATCATGTCACTTGCATTCGATTAAAACTGGCGATGTCATTGACATTGACGTCCACTTATCATGTCATTAGAATTGGTTTAAAACTAGCGATGTCATTGACCTGGACGTCCACTTATCATGTCACTGGCATTGGTTTAAAACTAGCGATGTCATTGACATTGACATCCGAAGATCGTAATCTATACAAATTCATGTGCATATATTTCGGAACCCTTTGTTGAAAATCAGATAAAGAAGTTTTTCTGAACTCCATGAAAACAAATGTCCACAAAAAGATCCATGCGTCATTTGCTAACAGCACTAGAACTGCTTGGTGGATGTGCCACACTTTAGCAAATCGATATACATTATTTGCAATGGGTAGCATAACCAACAGTGAGTTGACATTGTTGGGACAAAAACTGAGAATTTCTTTCATGTGAGGATTTAAAATCTATGAAGTTTATTGCTCAAGGTTATGCATTAAAATTTTGTGAAGTCCAATTTTAAAGATGTTAGTTCCATTAAGTACGTGATATTAACTATTCTTTTTAAAAGTTACTGAATGCAACTATCGTGGCTGTAAATAGCTAATTGAGTTCTTACAAAATAGCGAACATTTCCTCATCGTAACCCTTATGTTCGATGAAAAGAAATGCACGTCAAGAGTCGTTTAGCTAACTAATAAGAGCATCTACTAGAAACGTTTCATATCAGACTTTTTAAGACATGTTTCAAAAATTTTAAAATATGTAAACAACTTTTACAATTTAAAAAAAAAAAAATTGTACAGCTCATCATGGTAAGTTACTTTTTTTTTCAAAATTGTTTTTATAGCGTTCTCTTCAATATCTGGAGATATTGTTTTGTCTTATATTCAGTTGTCATCATTCCCTTCAAAACGTATTAATTCCTCTGTCTTTTCTTAAGAGCTTCATAAACATTTAGCTTGAAAACACTCTAGGAATTAACTTGTGATGAAATTTCAGGAGTTACAGTTTTAGACTGGAGCCATGAATGTGTCGGACTGTGTGGCCATGGGGCTGATTGTCCCAAAGCAGGATGTCTCGCTGACATCAGATCGTCATATCCTCGCCCTAGCATCTGTATGTCTCAGCCTTCTCACCGTATTCACCGTCTTTGCAAACGTCACCGTAATCATTGCTCTTGTACAGACTATCATTTACGACAGGTCAAAGGTCAACCTCAGACAATCAAGTGACGGCAAAATTACTAAACTCCTGATGGCGTCCATGGCTGTCTCCGATTCATTTCTCGGCGTTTTCATCATGCCGATGTGCGTCTTGGAGGTTATTCACAACGGAACTTGGGTCATTGGACGGGAATTATGCATCCTCAAATATTGCGTGGATTATTTACTGAGTGCAGTATCAACCTTACACATTCTGGCCATGACCCTCGATCGCTACCTCGCCGTTTGTCACCCCCTGAAGTACAGACTTTTAACCAACAAGCACGCTTACATCATTTTAACCTTAACGTGGCTCATTCCTGTAGGATTTCTCGTGAGCTCGCTCCTCTTTGGATTAGAACACTTAAAGTATTGCTTCCAAATAAGACAGGAGTGCAACTTGTACAACTTTTCACCCGAGTTTCTCGCCGCGTTTATCTGCAGTTTTGTAATCCCTTTCATTATAGTGTACATCCTTTATATTTGTATTCTGCGGAAACTTGGACAATACAAAAAAGCTTTTGGGAAACGCATGAGCCATCATAGCAGAAGACCCTCTAACAGACATGTGCAGTTGGATCTCATTGGAATTAAAAACCTCGAATCGTCACAAAATAAAATGCAACCCTTTCAAGGAAATTTAACTTTGGTGACACGAGAAGAGGTTTCACGTCCTAATATTTTCATCCTTTCGAGTCTCAGCGACTCCACTCAAATTCTAACTTCAGTGAACCAATCGGCTTTTACCAAGCAGAGCGCACCAACCAGGAAAACTAAAACGTTTCGCACTATAGGCGTGGTGATGATAGGTTTCACCATTTGTTGGCTGCCTTCATGGACACTGTCTTTGGTTTTCTTAGTCAGACGACATTTTGTTCCCAAATGGTTCATGGAGTGCATCACGTGGTTCGCCTACCTCAATTCTGCCATCAGTCCAATTTTGTATTGCTGTAACAGATCAGTCAGAATTGCTGTTCGGGAACTCCTAGGTCAACGATAAACAACTTGTAAAGTGTATCTATATTTTGTTTATCTTTGAGGGGGACTTATAGAAATTTAAGTCTGACACTTAAGCTATGTACACGAAATGTAGAAATTGTACCGTATTTAAATATTATATGTCTATTCACAAATTCATCGTGTTTGTTTGTCCCAAGAGACAATGGTCTCTCAATTTGGGTGTGCTCTCAAATTGGGTGTTCTCTCAATTTGGGTGTTCTCTCAAATTGGATGTTCTCCCAATGTGGTTGTTCTCTCAATTTGTTTGTTCCCTCAATGTGTGTGTTCTCTCAATTCGTTTGTTCTCTCAATTTTGGTGTTCTGTCACTTTGTTTGTTCCCTCAATTTGTTTGTTCTCTCAATTTGGCTGTTCTCTCAATTTGGCTGTTCTTTCAATTTGTTTGTTCTCTCAATTTTTCTGTCCTCTCAATTTGTTTGTTCTCTCAGTTTGGGTGTTCACTTAAGTTGTTTGTTATCTCAATTTCTTTGTTCTCTCAATTTGTTTATCTCAATTTGTTTGTTCTCTCAATTTGTTTGTTCTCTCAATTTGGGTGTTCACTCAATTTGTCTGTTCTCTCAATTGTTTTTTTTCTCAATTTATTTGTTCTCTCAATTTTTTTGTTCTCTCAATTTGGGTGTTCACTCAATTTGTCTGTTCTCTCAATTTCTTTGTTTTCTCAATTTATTTGTTCTCTGAATTTGTTTGTTTTTTCAATTTATTTGTTCTCTCAATTTGTTTGTTTTCTCAATTTGTTTGTTATCTCAATTTGTTTGTTTTCTCAATTTATTTGTTCTCTCAATTTGTTTGTTTTCTCAATTTGTTTGTTCTCTCAATTTGGGTGTTCACTCAATTTGTCTGTTCTCTCAATTTGTTTGTTCTCTCAATTTATTTGTTCTCTCAATTTGTTTGTTCTCTCAATTTGTTTGTTTTCTCAATTTCTTTGTTCTCTCAATTTGTTTGTTCTCTCAATTTGGGTGTTCTCTAATTTCAGTGTGGTGTTATATTTAAAATTCAAGAAACACCATGCTTTTAGACTGGACATTTTCCAGTTTCTTTGTCATGACTTGTGCACAACCTGATCAATGTGATGGTGTTGTTCTAAAAGGATTGATGCCTGTGCCAAAGTCTTCAAACTGAGGCGTCAACGAATTGTGATCATATTTTTATACTTAAGTTAAGTTTTCTAGTTAAGCGATAAAATAAATAGTTCTTTATTTAAATGTTGAATATTCAAATATAAAAGCCTGTAACAGTTTTGGGTTGCTCTTTTTTTGCATATCTATGACACAATACATACACATTTGCAAAATTTAGAATAATACATTTTATAAGATTTAGCTTATGTAGATTCAATTTTTTACACATTACAAATCTCCGTTGATATACTTCCAGACCATCCTCAATAAAATATTATAAATTATTTTAATTTCGTCCAAAACCTTGTGATGTCATTAATGGTGGGCTTAACTGAAAGAAAAAAAAATAGTCACTTTATATCAAGAAAATAAAGTTTTTCCTATGTTATTGGCATGAACGTCCAACTAATCAAACTCCCGGATGTCGTGTGTATATTTAAAAAGACTTTGCTCATATTGTCCTTGAACAACTTTCAGGAGCTCTTTAAAAAAAAAAATCAAACAAAATGTCCGGCATTTAAAATATAATCGCTCTCTGTCATTGCACGTGTTGAGATTTTCAATCTAAGTTTTGGATGTCCGATGTTGACTATTCAAAGTAAAGTTTCGATTCCAAACATAAAAGCTTTTGTATAATTCAAGCAACAACAAAATATTTCATGGTAATGCAAAAATTGTGATCAATTTGGCAGAGAGGTTAAACATGAGTGGAATATTTTTATGTAAAAAACAATAGGCTGCCCATCGCCTCCAAAACAAAGGTTGCTAGCCAACCATCACTAGGGAACACAATAACACTGCGCGTTTCAGTGTTTACCCCAACAGTAACAAACAAATGTTTAAATACTTTGACGTAAAAGCATTCATCGCCAATGGACGGTTGCTATGGAAACGAGCGCTGTTTGCGTTGCCCGGATAAATTAAAATGAGGGCCGACTCGAATCCACCAAAGCGGTGTTTGAATACTGCTGACGCATTTAATGTTGTTGGGGAAACTCTATGAATATTTTTAAGTTGTTTTTTGTTTTCCTAGATGATTGTCAAATCGTGATGTGACGGTTAAGGCAGTCACAGAACAAACAGTGAATCATTAGATAAAATGTACGAAATAGTCTGAACATGGTGATGTTTTCATTATATATTTGTATTTCGTTGATGACTATGAAGTTATATATATATATATATATATATATATATATATATATATATATATATATATATATATATATATATATATATGTATATATATATATAAGCTACGGTCAGGACGCATGACAAAAGAGAATTATTTGTGTCATAATTTCTTATATTTCCTTTAAAGGCCACATGCCCAGTAGTGCTCATATCTGTGTTTTATGATATAAACTTACAGTTCATATTTTACATGTAGAAATGTTATATCCAATTAAGTCAGATGCATCTTTATCAAACTTTGTGTGGCCAACATTTTAAAAAGAACTGCCATTAAAATGATCCCATTATATTTTTAAAACCACGTTTTCAAACACTGGTTAGAAATGAATGACTCTCAGTGTAATATGTTCTACGCCAGCCTACAAAACTACACGGATGTCATTTTTACGCAGCCCTATGTTCAAATATTCACCTCGGTTATTCTGGCCGTGATAACATTTCTGGGTATGTGTTTTAATGTTATAATTATTTTTAGTCTTTTTTACCGGTGTAAAAGTTCGTCCAGGAGTTTGAACAACTCTGGCATCAGGAACAACAATAACATTCCCGCACTGTTAATTGTTGCACTTGCGCTCTGTGATCTGATTTGCTGTTCCGTCGTAATGCCATTGGGGGTCATAGAGGTCATCGACAATGGAGAATGGAATCTTGGAGCCAAAGTCTGTGAGATGAGAGTTTCCTTAAACAATTTCACACAAGCTTCGTCGATCTATCACGTGACCTGCATGGCAATAGACCGATACCTGGCTGTTTGCAAACCGTTGCTGTACAGGATTTTAACCGATAAAGCCGGATATTCAATGATTGCTGTTTCATGGATTGTTCCTGGAACTTTGGTGGGAATTTCCGCAGCGGTTGCAAGGTTCGAAACTCATTCATTCACGGACGGTAACAATGAGAGCTTCTGGTCCAACAAGGCTCTAGCTTTTCTGGGCAGCGTCGCCTTCTTCGCACCGTTTTTAATCTCTTACTTTCTGTATCTACTAATCCTCTTTCAGGTGCGGGCTTTTCACAAGCGACAGCTGAAGTTCACAAGAAGGAACCCGAAGAAGAGTGTAAACAATCAGACTGAAGCCTTTAACGCAAAGTCATATGTGTCGCGTCTGACAAACAGAGCGCTGCCTACGGCGACACAAGTTATAGATCTGAATTTTCATTGTAATCAAACTGAACCAGGTACGTCCGCAACACAAGGTCAGGAAGTGCCTGAAACCAAATTTATCTGTAAGAAAGAGCTTACAACATCTGAAAAAGAAAAAGTTTTGGATAACATATCCCTAACGAAAAATGATACGAGTTCTCAAACCGAGTCACCGGCAGAAGACGGAAATGTAATCAAATCTCATTCTTTCGATGTCGCGTCGTCGAAAAGTCAAGAAATAACGTGTGTTGCTTCAAGCAGTCAAAATCAGGCAGACGTTCCGTCTGTTCACGTTTCCCATGCCCGAAGCGAAACTCGCGGGACTGAAAGCGCTTCACAACTTACAGGGTTCCCAGCGGGCAAACCAGCTCTTGCACCCTCCGCTGGCAACAATGTCAAGGCCTACCGCACCGTGGGCTGTCTGGTCGTGTGCTACACGATCTGCTGGTTCCCGTCGTGGACAACGGTTTTTTTCCAGGACCAAATGAGAGGAGACATGAGGATATTATATGCCTGGCTGGCGTACACCAACACCGTCTTCAACCCAGTCCTGTGTTGTACGAACAACTCTGTGAGGCGTGCAGTTAGGTCATTTCTAAGGAAAAAATGATACTGCTCACATGCGTTACTGATTAAACGAAAGTCAGACACGTTTAAATACGTTATAAAATACAGTTAAATTATTCAGATATTTTTTAAAAATATAATTATAATAGAAATAACACACAACAAACAGGGGAAAGGCTGAACTTCCCATCAACTAAAATTCACTTTGACAAAACATACGTTGAAGTTACGCAATTTATAACAATACCAGTTAGTGCTAACTTCTGGAAATTTAAATTTTTTGCGCCTATTGAACACATCGTTACGGCCATACATACTTACTTAGAGTAGAATAATTTGTAATAAACAAAATCTCATAAGCTAATCATCGATATCATTAAGCTTCATTTAAACAGCACATATTACTAAATATTCAAAGAGATCTATCATATATTACTCAAAGAGCTCTATATTGCTCAAAGAGTTCTATCACATATTATTACTCAAAGAGATATATCATATATTATTCAAAGAGTTCTATCACATAGTATTCAAAGAGTTCTATCACAAAGTATTAAAATAGTTCTATCTCTTACTACTCAAAGCGCTCTATCACATATTACTCAAAGAGTTCTATCACATATTAATCAAAGCGTTCTATCACATATTACTCAAAGAATTCTATCACATAGTATTCAAATAGTTCTGCCATATATTACTCAAAGAATTCTATTACATATTACTCAAAGAGTTCTATCACATAGTATTCAAATAGTTCTGCCATATATTACTCAAAGAAATCTATCACATATTACTCAAAGAGTTCTATCACATAGTATTCAAATAGTTTTACCATATATTACTCTTAAGAGTTCTATCACATAATTACTCATAGAGCTTTGCTATAGGACCATACCCACTAAAAACCAAACGTTTGTGGCGTTACAAAATGAGCTCAAGAAAAACTAGAGGAAAAACTGTTTCATCTCATTCTTTTTATTTTATCATGCTAATTGAATGTTACTGATTGTATAACGATTACATTATGTTATCAATTTCATCAAGTTAATCGGATGCTATTGATTTCCAAAAAAATTGTCTGATGTTATGTTTAAAAATTTCGTCCGATGTTATTGACTTAATTATGATTATTATTCCAATGTTGTTTATGGTATCATTATTATCATTCTGATGATATGTATCTTACCGTGATTATCTGATGTGATTGATTTAAGCATGATTATTATTCTTATGTTATTAATTGTATCATTATTATTCTGATGATACATGTTTGATAATGATCATCTGATGGGATCGATTTTATCATAGTTTTCTAATGTTATTGGTTTGATCAATGTTTTAATATTGAACAGACCCGCATGCCGCTTGAGAGCAACAGGTTGCCGACCACTGGTCAGTCTCAAAGAGCAGCTGGTAAGCTAAGAAATGTGTCAGCAGGAATAGAAGATTGTGCTAGGTTATTGTATGTTTCATTATTATTTTTTCATTGGTTTGCTGGGCTGGGACTTTGAGCAATCTGAACTAGCTGTTTTTCCATTTCTTTAACTTCCCCGTCTTTTTTTAAAAATAATTTTAGTAATTAAAGCTTCTATGATTTTAATTTCACCTTTTCTAATTTCATTCCTAAAAAAATAGCTCAGGTCACATTTGGGGAAGGGTGTACGACCAAAAAAACAATAACACTTCACAGATTTGGCAGTGCGTGATTACAACCACAAATGTAACATTTGATAAAAATAAATGTTACATTTTAATCAAATGAGCTTTGTTTTTATTTGCCACGATTTTCAACTTCATGGACTATTTTTGTATTTAATTTATTTCATTTTTATCTATAGATACTGCTCTCAATAAAATTATTATGCAATGTTTTGTTTGAAAAATATTCCATGTTCATTTATTTGATGCTAGACTTTCTTTAGGCTCCTTTTCTTTTAAAATAGAGGCTCATTGTTAATTGTCTGTAATTTTTGTTTAATAAAAAAAAAAATACTACCATGGGATTAAAGTATTTAAACAAATGTGCCTATCATTTTAAGGATAGGTTTTCTCCTCTTGATATGAAACTATTTTTTTAGAAGGTCTCCTGTTTGTCTAAAATGTTGTATTAATAAAAGTCACATATGGTTCATAACGTCACATGAGCGTTGATAAAGTCACATGTTGGTTGATAAAGTCACATGTTGGTTGATAAAGTCACATGTTGGTTGATAAAGTCGCAATTGTTTTGATAAATTCACATATTCGATGGACTTTGTCAGAAAATAAAAAAAATGGAGTAAATCACACAAGAGATGATAAGTGTGGAATGATTGAGTTGTCTCAGAGAATTGGGTTGGGCAACACTAGCGCCAACCGACACATGTGGCTTGTAGAACTCTAAAGTGTGGCGAGTAGAACGAACTCTAAAGAGTGGCAAGTATAACTCTAAATTTTCGCAAGTAGTATTCTAAAGTATGCAAAGTAGTACTTTTAAGTGTGCCAAGTAGTACTCTAAAGTTTAATTTTATTTGTATTTTGTTTCTTTATCTTATGTGTACTAACTGAAATTATCAAAATTAATTAAAACTTAAATTGCGCTGATATTTAACATCAAGTAAGGCATCAAGTAGGAATTTTAGCATTTATAGAAACATAAATAGATCATAGGACATCAGAGCGTTTTGAGCTTATGAAAAATAGAATGGACACAAGAGCTGTAAAAGTGATCAATCATCATCATCATATTATTATAATGTTGTTGTAGATTAAAAATGAAATAAAATTTGAATTAAATGTTTGTTTTTTAATACTATTTAGATCAAACAGTTTATTTCTTCATTTATGACAACCACAAGCTGAATCGCTTCATATTTTGCCCCCCATCAAGAGAATTTAACGTTTTCAAACTGCTAGTGATCTCGTAAGTTTTTTGTTTTTTTTTATGAATAGCGATTTTAACACGAAGTCAAAGCCAAACAAATTATTAACATCAAAGGAGATACAATTTGTGAAATGATTTTAGAGTGCCAAAAATTTGCGACACCTAAAAATAACCGGTTTTGAGCTTCACGTTCAGTTACTCAATCAGCTACCGTGTGAACCGTGTCGCAGCAGACGGCGAGGCGAGTACGCTGTGTCAATACCTTTCACCACCACGTGGTTCTCGTGGTTCTGTTTGATGTGACGGCCTCGCATTGTCCCAAGTCATTCCTCGTGAGTCTCATTGATCTTGGAACGGTTGGGGTTGGTGCGACGGGGTCAGCCTCACCCTAGCCATTGACAGTTTTGTTTGTATTTAGTAAACATCGGAGAAGCTCGCCGTTGTTCTAAAAACAAATTGGATCGCCCTTGGTTAAAATATGTGCTAGAAACTTTCCAGTTTAATTTTGGAATGACCGCTTGGCGGGTGTGACGCAAGACATAAACCAATTACAAATGCAGATGAATCCTAGTTTTTAAAAAAAACTAAATTACAGAATGTTGAAAACGTGATTGTTGATAATTTAAGTCTTGAAATGGTTAACTAGCTGTCGGGGCCAAAATAAATATATTTTATTATATATCAATTACAAACTAACTTCAATACTAAACACCACTTGCTCCTTTCGCGTATCCTCCTAATATAACTACTGAATGCATACCAACAAAAAAGTCACCTTTCATACACAGAATACCATCAAAACCAGTTACTTAAATAATCTTCACACCAAAGTAGCTCACTAAAAAAAAAAGTATTACAAAACATAAAACGAAAGAAACACGAAACAAATCATTGACACAGACCAAGACTCTGCCAGTTCATTTTTCCAAACCTAGACTATGTTCATGCATTTTTTTTAAAACCAGAACAAGACTTCGCAAGTGCATTTATACCAGACTAATGCTCTGCGAGTGCATTTTTACCAGGCAGTGCAGAGAGTCTGTTAGTATAGTCTCGCCTGAACTATAATTAAACTTAGTGCAGTGAGGTTTCAACGACAATTTACCGTGTCCATTCAATCAAAGGCCAAACTCTTAGACATTTTGCAAGGCAGTGGATGACCATTGAAAGGCTTCAGTTGCTTGAGGAAATGTAATGACGCCCCAGCAAATTAAAATCTGGGACACAATGCAAGAGTTCATCGAGGCGTAAATAAAGAAACTAAATTAATTAAATTAATGATTGAGCAGAGGAAAATAATGAAATCATCTTTTGGTATTTGAGATTCCGTAAAACGTTCAAATTATTTTTTAAATTAAAATAATGACATATCAGTTGTAATTAGCATAGGCTGCTTTTAGCGTCTTAATAAAAATGTATATGCAACTTGGATCCTTGAATGTTCTCAAAGTTGGATGTGTCTCATCTCTTAGGTTATTTTTTATTATAAATTTTTTTGCTTGCATCCGCCCATCACAGTGTTAATAATGAAGATTATGTGATGGTGTAGACTTGTGATGGTGTAGACAATGTGATGGTGGATACTTGTGATGGTGTAGACAATGTGATGGTGGATACTTGTGATGGTGTAGACTTGTGATGGTGTAGACTATTGTGATGGTGTAGACTTGTAATGGTGTAGACTATTGTGATGGTGTAGACTTGTGATGGTGTAGACTATTGTGATGGTGTAGACTATTGTAATGGTGTAGACTATTGTGATGGTGTAGACTTGTGATGGTGTAGACTATTGTGATGGTGTAGACTTGTAATGGTGTAGACTTGTGATGGTGTAGACGTGTGATGGTGTAGACTATTGTGATGGTGTAGACTTGTGATGGTGTAGACTTGTGATGGTGTAGACTTGTGATGGTGTAGACTATTGTGATGGTGTAGACTATTGTGATGGTGTAGACTTGTGATGGTGTAGACTTGTGATGGTGTAGACTATTGTGATGGTGTAGACTTATGATGGTGTAGACTTGTGATGGTGTAGACTATTGTGATGGTGTAGACTTGTGATGGTGTAGACTTGTGATGGTGTAGACTTCACAGGACGAGGTCCTCAAGGCCTGGGGTTCTTCTTATTCTATATAAGCTGATTCCGTGCACATCAAATCGCCTCTCTCCACGCAACAGGATGACACAAGGCAAAAACATATGTGGATGATACAGCTTGGAACCACTAGCGTTGCAAGATTCGTCATTGTATTATGTTTCATTGTATTAGTATAATTCGTCTACGGAACTTCTACGGGTTTAAGTTCAGAGTTTCCTTCTCTTAGATTGGTCGCCATCCAAGGTTAACAGGTCCCATTCACCCGGGGTGCCGGTGATGACTTCGCTTGAGTGGGCTTTGGTAGTGATTGAACTCAAGACCCCCAACAAGGTTTAGACAATTCGGCCACCCAGCCCTCCCCTATCAGCCGCTCAGGTTTAAAGCATATAATTTTTTACCATTAGATATTTTTGCCGACAGAATTACACGTTGGTTTGCGTGGAGCCGGTTATCCTTACTGAGATCATGGAGCTGTGAGTTGTTAACTTAAGTCTTCTTGGATTGGGTGGTGGTGCGAGGGGCGGAAGTGACGGGGAAAGTTGCGTTTACACATTTTATTAGAACGTAATTGCATGTTTGATTGTACACGAAACCTAAGGTCACCAATTCTCTCTCAACACGTTGTCAACACTTACCGCAAATGCAAAAGTAACAACAGAGTGTGGCAACAGACAGAGTAACAACATAGTAGCAGCAAAGCAACCATACAAAAAAAAAAAGAAAGAAGAGCCAAACTTCTTGACTCATGTCGCTTCCCTCAAACTCTAGTACTCTCCTTCCTGGTAAAGAAATGATGTAGCCATACAAAAGCCATGAAATCTTATCAATTGCATTGACGCCGCAAAACTGTAGGACAAGGTGTCGTTCGTTTAATTTCCTGTTAATCGATGCCGAACTATCAAAGCAGTGATCTGGTTTATGACAAGTATGTCACAATATTCCAAACATTCGTTTGAGATAATCGACTCTGAACTTTGCTTGATCACAAGCTAGCAGGAGGCACCTATATCAATCTGGCCGGTGGAGAACAATACCAATTGTCAAAGTTTTAAAAAAAAATATATTAATTTACTTTTCATTTACTCTCCCTCCCCCCCCCCAACCCGACAATACGTATTTCTATTTTATTTCGTAGCACTCACATGAGCATGTTGCTCACACTTTTGCCATCTAGTTTCTCATGGGACCAATTCTAATGTTCTACAGCCTCGCTTTTATTTGTTTAACCATCAGGACCGAGTTCCGGTACTTCTTGTCATGACGACAAACATATAAGGATCTGATCAGAAGCTGCATTGCCAACGCAGTCAACGGTATACTCCTAATTGGGAGCGGTAACTTCAGAACAAACAAGACAAACGAAGCAATAAACTTTGTGTGTGTGTGTTCCAAGTGCCGTTCTATCATTTAATTTTCACGTGCAATATCAGTCTTTATTTTAACTCTTCGGAGCTGTCAGCTAAACCCAAGTTCAATAGACGCGTCTATACAAAAACTAGAACTTCACGTTTGAAGTTTAAACCTGAATGTTGACGTCTGTCATCCACGGCGGTGTCAACGCTCTCCTTCTGGTCGCTAAACATGTTGAGCCCCTTTAATTCTCATTTCTTCTATATTCACCTATGTCAGGTCTTCTCTTCATCCACGAACTTAATCAAACATTAAAACCGATTGTCTCTGTCAGGCCGGAAACAAGATGAAAAAATGTTAACATCATAGCAACCTGTTCCGACCACTCTACAGAATTTCTTCGAATTGAAGCGAGCAGTCTCTCCTTATCTACTCCACTGTGATGTTTACCCACTTTATCATGACCTTTATCCACTCAACCGTGACCTTTATCCCCACTACCAATAACTTTATCCACTCCATCATCAACTTTCTTTATTCCAAATCAACTTTATCCACTCCACCATCACATGTATACATTCCACTATCACATGTATCCACTCCCCACCTTTACCTGGCCCTGTCCATTTCATATTTAGTTGTCGGCAACCTCGGCACCCTACTCCGACTGACCTGTACACTTTCATAGCTGTGGGAATTTAACACACATAAACGTATCATGATGAATAGCAATACTTTTTGGGGCTTATCGCACAGATTCGATAACACTGAGTTTAGATGAGGACGATGAAGAAGGAGCTTATACCTTAAATTATAAGGACCGAAAATACAGAAATTGATCTACAAAAATCTTTTAGAATTTTCTAAGGGTTTTATAGAGAATATGAATTCTTATTCATAGGTCAATATTATCGTTCTAGAGAGGGGTGTGACTACACAGAATGGCTGCCCTTCAAAGCTCTCTCGTACGTAGAAAATAATATGGCTTTTGGGGTCGTTGTGTTATTGGAGGTAATTCTGCTTTTCCAGTGAGCTTTCTCAGTGCTTAAGCGGTGCGGTTACTCTTTGCGAATTGTGATCAGCTTGAGAGATGGCCTCACACGAGTTTGCTAATGTGTACCATGAGTTGGGGTCAATTTACAGGAATAGAGCACACTTTTTAAAACAATCTTTGCTTGTTTTTATTCTTTCAGCACACCAGCTGAGTGTTTCCACTTCAGTTGTCCCACGGGTGAGTCCATAGAAACACCTGTACTTTTTGAAACATTTTTTTTACAAAGGATATCTTTGGTGCCTTCCAAACAATTCTCCCCAGAATTCCCCCCTCCAGTATATTTCACTCAAAATTAGTTCTTTACCCTCACTTCTGTCTGGCAATGGCGCAACAAGCCCAACCATCTCGCAGATAAATCAGTTGTGAAATCGAATTCTACTGCGATGGTGTTGTTTTCCCCAGTAAACTATGCACTTATAACCTTTGAAAAGTGACTGCGTGTGCACGCCTGATACCAATCGGATGGTTCTTTAGTTCTGTCTTGTTTTCCCCTACCATCTTCTTTCTTCTATCCTTTAATATATAGCTGACAGTGAACTTTCCACAATGACGGTAAAAATTCTATGCAAAGCAAAAGGTCACGACATCAATAATTTTCAAATTTCTTAATGAAATTCCCTAGACTCTACATTAAAATTTAGCATACATTTGCAATGATATGAGTAAAAATATATATATATATATAGTCAGGAACCTTCAACATGTATTTATTCAAACATTTAAAGAAAACAAGAAGACAAAGAAAATTGTTTAAAAAAAAATTGTATTGAAGTTTATGTTCAGTAAAAATAACAAGCGACAGCGACAATTTAAAACTTGACTAAAATCCCACCCACTTCTTCTCAGAATTAACCAACCCAAGAGTGCGGTACTGAAGTAGGCAAACAAATGCTAATGAATACCTTTCAGTAGACTCAATCGATTAAATCCCCACCAATACAGTAGTAGTAGCCTGTTAGTACCTCTGTCTCACTTTTGTTCACACACCAATTCAGTTTTTTTCCCTCTGGTTCTCATTTCTGTTAGGATTGCAGCCGGATTTAAGGTCTCCGTTTCTAAAATTTGGCATTTGAAATTTGGACGCCTTAGATCTTCGGTTCTTTCCTTGGCTGCAATGCGATATATAAGTTTTATAGGATAATTTAAAATGTATATTGGCTGTGCTTCATTTGAAACGATATAACGAACCAAAATTATTTCCTATTTGGAATTTTTTAATCAAGGAAATTTAGCAGGCTTGTATTTTAACATAATTATAATAATAGTTACATCCCGTGGAAATGAACGAACTTCGAAAATAGCAATTTTATTTTAGTAAAAAGAACAGAGAAAGAAAAATTATAACCAGTGGCACAAACTATCAGATTTTACATTAGTTATCCACTATTTTCGAGTTAGACAAATCGCCACGCTCTGAAATTCAAATCACGTGTAAAACTGGAGAGGAAGAATTCGAAATCAACTGCAAGCAAATACATTTATTATTTTTTTGTTTTTTATATTATAAGAACTTTTACAAAAATTCACCTGTCCAAATATCCTATTACAAATTTACGATGAATTTCTCTCAATGTCAACTGCGTCAGGTGGCTATAGAAGAGTATAAAAGCGCCATGTTTTCTCAGACACACTGGGTCGCCTTCTCATCGGTGATGTTCTTCCTGCTGACGGCCGCAGCGTTTTGCCTCAACACTACTTTCATCTTCGTCCTGTCCTACTACCTGTTTTTCAAAAGGCGACGCACCCAGATCTACAACACGGCCAGAAATAAAAACGAAATCACCAACCTGCTGATGCTTTCCCTGGCGGCGAGCGATCTTCTCTACAGCTCCATCTTGATGCCCCTGGGCACGCTGGAGATCGCCGAGAACGGGAAGTGGATCTTGGGAGACGGGCTATGCGCTGCTCGACTGACCTTGCATAAAATCATGTGCTCTGTGTCCGTGTATCACGTGACCACCATAGCCCTGGACAAGTACATAGCTATTTGTAAGCCCTGTTGTACAGGGTCTTGACCAACAGGACCGGGTATGTGATGATCTTCACGTCCTGGGTGATTCCGGCGATTTGCTTCACGGCTTTGAACATGATCGACGGTGAGAAGCCCGACATGACTAAGAATAAATTGCGAAAACCCAAACCATGGACGGAGTACCTGCAAATATCACTGGCCGTCCTGGGTTTCTTTTAGCCTTTCGTGCTTGCGTACGCTTTGTATTTCGGCATCGTTATTAAGGTTAAGAAGTTCCACAAGCGGAACCGGAAACGCGTAAGCCAGATTTCAAGTCAGGTCGTTTTCACAGAGACCACACGGACGCTCCAAGAGATCATCCCAATATACATGATACCGCCGTCATCTGGTAGTGTAGGAACACCGATTAACACAGGAGATTCGCGAACCGCCACACCCACGGCCACACCACAAGGACATCTAAGCAGCCAGCATCTATTAGAAGGACACGGCCCGAGCCAAGCTAACAGCCACTCAAACAGAAACACCAAAGCGTACAAAACCGTCGGATGTCTGCTGTTTTGTTTCACGGTCTGCTGGTTTCCTTGGTGGATTTCCATATTTTTGTTTTATCTCGTCATGCTGGACTACGTCGAGATGATGATACTGTTCTGGATTGGCTACTCCACGGCGGTCTTCAATCCCATACTTTGTTGTACTAACCATTCCGTGAGGCGCGCGGTTAAGCTATTCCTCGGAAGGTCCAAACGGAGAGATGAACATAAGGGATAAGACTTTGAGTAGATGATGAGATTTGGGAATATCATGGGTGGTGGACTCTGTCGTTCAAGGTATTATCTGAAGCCCTTGACATACACACTAAAAGCGAATTAATGGAGCAAATTTTTTAAAAATATATAAATATATATTAATGATGTGATTTATGAACAAGAACAGTAACTTTTTTTTAATGCCTTAAATTAATTAACACTTTTTTAGTATTAAAATTTAGATTAGTTATGAAACAGGTTCATTACTAAATTAAATATGACACTTTATTATAAATATAAATTTAAAGTAATCGTATTAATATGAAATAAAGTTAGAATTTAACACTTCATTACACTACAGACTAGCCAATGTGCCCGGAATTGCTCGGGTTTTCATTCGGGACAAACTTTTAAAGCTGACCAACATCAAGGCACACATTATATAGGGCCCTGTCAGAAACGTTTTGCTCAAGTACCATACAAAATTTAAATTGTCTCTTTATATAAACATCCCGAATTTTAAAACATTGAATTAAGTGATAAGAACAGTTTCAATTACTCCTCAAGCTGTGCACAGCCCCAAAAAAATAATTAAAAGACCAAAGTAATTGTTCAATGCCAAAAATGTGGCTGTTTATTAGATACAATAAAATAGGATTTCTGAGAGAGACCCTTCCAAAAAAAAAAAAAAGAGTCATTTTAATTATCTCTCAGATAGGGTCTCTTTGTAAAAAAAATCATTCACATAAATATTCCAGGTAAATATTCCAGAACAGTTTTCAAATACATCACGATTTCATCGTGTGGAATTCACCAAAAGTGTTGCCTTTTAAATTTTTTCTAGTGAGGCCGACGCCGTCATTATAAGGATGTCATTTTTTAATATTTTACAGCAGTCCGTTTTTATAAAGAAACAATTTTTTTTTTCAAATGTCCTCGTTCGCCATTAAAATCGGTTTAAAGAGGTGACAGATAAAGCTTTTCCTTCAAAAATATTCATTTCATTTTTCATTTAAAGTTGTGGTCCCTGACCCCAAAAATTTATAGATATTATTAGCTTTAAATTCACCGATATTATAAAAGGGGCTTTAGCAGGTATGTTTACCACAGTTTTGTCCAATGGAAACACTTCATGTCGAATCTTACCATATACACAAAGTCTTCGTGTATGATTTTGGCTACTATAAGCAAAAATACATCGTAACTCCTCCTATACTCTTTTGAAACATTCTGGAAACTTGAAATTTTAAGGAAAATCATAGAGACTTTTAGAAACATAAGAAATATAAAAAGGACATAAGAAGCCTTACAAAAATTGACAGTTTTTAAATTAGCAAAAGATTCACGAGACTTAGATAAAGATAAATACACCGTTATCGAGGAAATTCTTTTAAAAAATATAATAATCTATAAAACTACACTAAACTTTTCATTAACTTTTAGATCCCAGTGTAATTTTCTATATATCTGTATCTAAAAATATTATTTTTTTTGGAAAATTCTAGACAAATATAAAGCCCCTAGAAGTGAAAATGTATCTTTTAGAATCCAACGCTATTTTAATTAGGTATATAAAGGGTATGCTACAAAGTTTGGCCTGCATATATCACTTAACGTAGAAACCTATTTTGGTATCTAGGCATAGTGGTATTTACAAATCTTAAATAGAAAATGATATTTGGGACCCTGACCACGAAAGGGGTGAATTTATGAGTTTAAAAACCTTGTATTTCAAAATAGATATTCAGGTGCATGTGTGCCAAGTTTGATGTAGATCTATCTATTAGTTGTATTTTAAGTAGTATACCTGTTCTAAATGGGGGGGGGGGGAGGGACGAAATTTTTGCCCATGGCTCTAAACGTGATGGATAAGATAAGATTATTTTCTTGGTCCAAATAAATTGAACTATATTTTTATTTCAATGTACATATTCATTGTCAGAGAAAAAATACATGTGTATTTAACCAAGACAACAATTTACAATTATAGCAATTTAAACACAAGATATCTAAAGTATTACTATGGCGTAGAAATCAGATAGTAATGACGCATTTAATGATCACTCATATCTGTTAACCACGGAGGGAGTGCGCTGGTCAATTATTTCAGATTGCGGAACAAAATATGTTTTTATTTCTTTTGATCATACTATAAGAGAAAAAAAAATTAACCCTGATCGAGCTGATCTTTGTTACCCCTTTATGAACTGCGTGGGATTTTGAAAAAAAAAAAATTTGATAAAAAAAATATTTTGAATAATAAATGCCACGCAGTTCATATTATTCAAAATATTTTTTCTTAGTTTCACGACAGCATTTTTCTTCCAATACCTCTTCAAGTGAAGGATGTTTAGTATGTGTGCTATTGCCAGCTTTCTTGATTAGTCTGTTTAATCATTGCTTGGTGTCAGACGATGAATTCCCACACCAGCAGGAAATACTAAAGTTCAGTAGGCCTCAAATTGTTGCACTGTAGATTTTTTTTTGGGTGATAAATTCAAACCCAGTCAGTCAGTATTTCCTGCTGAAAAATGAAATGTAAAAACTATATATGCAGGAGTTAGATTACGATCTATCAATCCGTGTTGGTACCTATGTGATACAAACAGCCATAACCTATGAACAAAGTTTCACCTTTATCTAGTAACTAAATTTTTACAAAAGCCAGATACATGGATGAACATTTGAAATCTGAACAAGTGATGATCAAATTTTATTTTATTTTAAGACATACAACTAATTGAAAGCAAGGGACATACTACATATTGATGAATAGGACGTTTGATGGGTTGTTTGTTATAGCGTTTAGTTTTAACATAGCTTTATTGTGTGCCATTTAAGAAGATTATACAGAACATATAACATGCTGATAATTGGAAATATAAGGGGGAATAAACTATTGGCTAAAATTGCTTTGTTTGTATCATTTTGTGCCTTTGAGACTTGCTGTACTCGTAAATTCCATCCACCAGGTGTCGCATTTTGACTAACTTCTGATTGGAGCAATATCCCAAACTTAAGATTTTCCTTTCCTTTCACTCATATTTATGTACATTTTGTACGAAAAAATTGATGAAAGAACCCAAGTTCAATAGCCCGTCGGCATGAAAAAAAAAATCATCCTTGATACACGCCACTGAACTATGTGATAATTCGTATCTAAAATATTCCCTTTCCCGTATATCGATATTGATCAACACTTGTTTTTTTATGATGGCACGTGTAGTGGATGACAAATTGATTTTACTATAATGTCTATTGCCTCAAGCCTTCAAACCCCCAGTGCAGATTCCCTCACAAAGTGGCACTTGCCAAATAGTGAAATATCCTCGTCAACACAAGGCACATAAACATTGCAAATCCCCTCTACAGGTAAAGGAGCCAAAATGATCAATAAATTGATCGTGGGCCCTTAATATATAGAAGAAAAAGAGGAAAATTCATATTGATTAAATTTTAAATGACCCAAGTTATGACCCAAAGTCATCACAATTCAAGTCATTTTCCGTCGAAGAACCTTTCTAACTTCTGATGGTGGATCGTTAAAGAGAAGACTACTCGTCTCTGCTTCCTCCATAATCAAACCTTCGGAAGTTAACCTCGAAAGATTAGATTCCGTACAAGATCTTACATTGAGCGCAATGAAATTCCCGAAACATTCACTTCGCTATTGTCGCCATCCTGTGTCGACTATCTGGCACTGTCTTGCATACACAAGCGGCATGGCGATGAAGAAACACAGCTAAGGAAACATTTGATCCTCCATAAACCACCTCACTATTATCTCATGACATGCAGTTAATGTGTTTGCCATTATAAAAAAACACACATTAAGCGTGTTTCATTTGATTATTTCATTTTAAATATTTTTTTTTTAATTTCTGACTCAAATATGAATATGAATATATGGGAGATAAGTAATATGGTAATTATTACTTATATAATATACAGATTATTGGTACTTGAGAAACCTGACCAATCAGAGAAGAGTAAGAAACAATGGAAAGTAAAGAAGATTATCCAGACGCTAGTAATTGAAATATTGAGATTAATATGATGTTAGTTCCAAGTATGTTCGTATTTTTATGAGATGTATTTCGTATTGTGGTTGTCTATAATAAAAGATGAGTCATAATTTGGACCACTTCACCTCTGTTATGATTTGTAAAGTGATTGTGCAGTGAAAATTTCTTCATTTTGAGTTTTCATATTTCAAATATTTTGTATATGGTATTTTTTTAAAGCTAGTGAATGGAGGAATATTTGTCTGGTTTTGTTTTCTTTTTGGCGTGCAACAAAGTCTTTAAATTTTGTTTAAATACTGTGGGTAAAGCGAAAAGTCAACGCATTTACCTGTAATTAAATACTTCTTCTCATATTGTGAGGTGTATATTTTAAGCTAAAATGAGATAATAACTGAGAATTTGTGATAATGAAATCACCACTAAATAAGAATATATATATATATATATATATATATATATATATATATATATATATATATATATATATATATATATTAAAATCTATATCCTAAATTTATTGGACTAATATTTAACAGTTTGTTAAATTTTAAAGGCGGCAGTCACTCTGGACGCTAACAGTTGGAATGAACCAAAATCATCACATATATATATATATCATTATATTTATATCCGCCAAAGTTATATATTATGTATTGGAGAAACAGCGAGAGTTCAACGTTCAGCTTAGCCCCGTACGCAGCTTTTCCTTCCCGCCGCGCTGTCTGTAACACAGCAGCTCGACGAGAGCTTTCCTGGCAGATCTATTTAAGCAGTACAGCGCCGGGTTGATGGCCGAGTTGAGGTAGCTCAGCCACAATACACTTACGGCCGAAAACTCTAACTTGTGGGAATGCAAGTTGTCGGGGAACATCAGGAACAGGTGATACGGCACGTAGCAGACGGTGAAGCACGCGAATATTGAAAACATTGTCAAGATGGCTTTACTGTTCACTCGTCTGACGGCCGGGCCGGCTGCCGATGCCAGATTCTGAAATGTTGGTGTTCCTTCACTTGGTATCACTGCCGGAGTCATCTGTCCACTGACGTTCTGCCGGGATGAACTTCCTGACTTCAAATCCGAGCCATCATTTCCGTCACGGTTAGTGGCGCTTTTTAATATAGCTACAACCGAAAGTTTACAAATAGAGATAGCACGTGCATCTCTAATCGCGTGACACACACGCGAGTGAAACGTAGGCTTGAACTTTTTCTTTAAAAAACTTCTCAGCTCCAGCATTGTGAGCATCACTACCAGAAACGTTGCGGTGTAGAGTAAAAGAAACAGAGTCAGTAGAGTTGTCGTTAAATTAGGGTTGAAACCAGGTATGAAACACAGCTGATACACGTCTTGTAGAGTTGTTGTCCTGTCGTTGTTCCAGAGGGAAGTGAGATAGCCCATGAGAGATGTCGAAAACAAGACGGGGAATGCCCAACAGAAGGCTATCGTCATCAATCCTGTTTTGCATGTCAGCAGCCTGTGTCTCAGAGGGATGCGTATGGCCAGATACCTGTCCAGGGCAAGGCACAGCACGTGCAGGATCGAAACACCACCCAGGGATAGATCCATTGTATTCATAACGTAGCAAAGCGGACGGCCGAATGGCCAGAGTCCGTTGTGCATGATTTGGAGTACGCTTAATGGCATTATTAGAAAACCAAAGCACATATCACACAAGGCTAACGATATTAGCAGCATCTTGTTGATGCTGTATTTTTTAACTGTTCTGAGTGCGTTTTGTTTTTTATGACATGTCCAAGCATTGACCATCGCAACGAGGATGGCTCCGTTTGAACACACCGTGTACACGGCTATCATGATCAAGACGAGAGATAAACAGAAAATGACGTTGAGATCTTGGCTCATTGACGTCAAGTTCCTAGTAAGTTTACTCATATTTCTACTTTGATCCATTTGAACAAAATGTCTTCGTTTCCACGTCCTAACGATTTTATAATTGTCGTATGCTCATAACGCCACTGTAAGTATTGTAAGTACGTATGATACAAGTTGCACTTTTCAGAAATCCAAAAAATCGTTTCATCGCGTCATACAAATAACTGTGTGTTTTGAAGCAATATATGATGTCAATGGAGACAAAAAAAACTTCAGTAACACCAGATGTCGTAATTAAAATATTAGAAAAGTTTGAGCATTGTATATTTAAAACACAATGGCAAGTTTATACCCTGAACAAATCAATCCCATGGAAATGAGAATGAGAAGAGTTGAATAGCATTCACACAAATATAAAAAAAAAAATCTCCCGGTGCATTCCATAACAGAAATAGATTCTACGAATGACATCCTCATTTTCTGCAGTTATCTTCAAACTGATGTCTTTTTCTATTGTGTGCCCACATTTTTTTTTTTTATTGATTGGCGGGATTTTTTGTATTTACTTTCGGAATCGTCCGGCCATTAAAATGTTTTCATTTGAATGACGACCGCGTGAATACAAAACAAATGTTACGTGTTTGACAAGTTTTGAGCTGTAATGAAAAAACAAAGACGTCAGAATCTGGAACAGATGAACTTAAACAATTTTGGGATGTATGTCTCTTGAATTTCATGAAAGAACAAAAAAATTATTATAATATAAGCTTTAAAAGTATAAGGTTGAAAAGCAACCAGGTGAATCAGGGACTGGAACAGATGAACTTAAACAATTTTGGGATGTTTGTCTCTTGAATTTCATGAAAGCACAAAAAATTATTATAATATAAGCTTTAAAAGTATAAGGTTGAAAAGCAACCAGGTGAGTCTTTTATATCAGCAAAAAATGAAAACATAAACCTTGCTCATGTCGTAGGAAATTAATGAATGTAACAAAGGTTCAAAGGTCAGCAACAGGCTCCTTCCTCATCCTCATTCTCATCTGTCGTATAAAATAATGACACGTATAAAGAGATAGAGGCATTCAACAAATACATCTGATAGGAGTCTTGATCTGTTTCAATCACTGCACCTCGTAATTTTGTGTCGAAACACCGTCCCCACCACACATATTTTCTTTGGACCCGCCACTGCCAACGCCCTGTTGAAAGACAGATCTCAGTTCACTCTTAAAAGAGACTTGACGGCCTGCCTCACAGATTCGTCACCACATCAGAGCAGCGGGTTGATGACATCATTGGAGTGGACCAAACACGCCAACACAACCCCAGTACCACCCTGGTAGCCGTCGTCCAGGAATAGTGTCGTCCACAAAGGAAACCATCAGGCCGTGTAACTTATGACCAGACAGCCCACAGTGCGGGAAGCCTTGGCGTTTTTATTTGAAGCCGTTGCAACGTTTGATTTGATTGGTGTCGGGACGCGGGGTTGTTTTCGCTCTCAATGGTGACCAGCCCATGTCTTGTACGTCGTCCTAGTTCTGCATTGGAAGTCTTTTTCATTTCATACGATGCGCTTTTTTTCCGTGGTCCGTTGAACAAGAAAGCTGACAGTGAAACGTCTTCAGATGACAAGCTTCCGGGTTGGATGCAGATGTGGTATTGGATGCTATTTTCTTGGAGCATGTCGCAATGGGAGTTCCGCTTTCTGTAGCTAAGGTAAGTTTCGACGACTCGTCAGCTTTTATGACTTGACGCGATGACGCTGTCACAATGTCTTTGCAATTTGAACTGAGCTTGTCATGATCTAGATATAAAGGCAAAAAACGTGATCACGTCACTCCACTACTCCACTCCTTCATTGGTTCCTTATACAGGCACGCATTGACTATAAGTTGTCTGTTCTCTGTCACAACTTTTTATCAGATTCCTGCCCTTCCCATCTACCTGAACTTCTTTCTGTCTATTCACCCCTTCGACAGCTTCGTTCCTCCGCAGATACCCGTATTCTCTCCTTTCCCAAGGCACACACTAAAAAATATGGTGAATGATCTTTCTTTTTCTGCGCCCTCAAACGATAGAATTCTTTGGCACTACACATCGGCAATATACCAACCATCCAGGCCTTCAAGACTGCACTCAAAACACATCTCTTTAAACTATACTACCCTGACTGATTCCCCTCCTCTGACCGATAAACGAGCCTGCTGGCTGCCGTCTATGGTTAGCGATGTAAAATTTCTGGGGTGGGGTGGGTAAATATACATATGTTTTGTTGTTTTGGTTACACGTTGTTCTTTATTTCATAAATGTATTTTATTTTAATGTCATGATTATGTCTCTTTTTAGATAATATTTTTATGTTCAGTGCGGTGAGCCCAGCCCTAGGCTGGGGTGCTGCGCTATATAAGACCACTAATTATTATTATTATCTTCTGAAGTTATGGACATGACTTGGACAGCCTCCGCGACATTTTTGGAATTCCCGATTACATTTTCACAACATGGCTGCTGGGCGAATGCTCTCATGTTCTCACGTCGTTTATGAAAGGTTCTAACTTTTGGAAGGATCATGGCGTAAAGAAAGTATGATGTCAAAAACGGGGCTTAGAAAACAAGGATTCCTAGAAAAAGACGAACCAAGACCACATAGTTACCTTGACGGATACCCTCTGATATGGACTGAGCATCATCCACAAATACTACCGTTTAGATTATAAACATGGATAATGGAACTATCCACGAAACGGTGACCACTAAATTTCCTGCGTTGTTGGTTAAGGACCTGTAAATCAATGGTTTACACACGGCCAGGTATCTGTCGACAGTCAAACGCATTTACGTGATAAATCGACGAGGACCGTGTGAGATTATTGAACAGTTCTCGAACGGTGCCCCATTTGGCACCAAGGTTCCATTTTCCATTATCTAAAGCCTCTAAAACACCCAGGCACCTTACGAAGACGCCGCACAGAAGTTCACACACCGCTAGTGATATAATTATCATAGTACAGATCGTGTTATTGCATCTATTTGTTTTAAGGCTAGATCCCGTTTCTTGTCCCGTTTTACGCTGAAACAATAAAATTAAAACATGCCTCTAAAAACGTTATCAGGGCCATGATACCTGAAGCGAGAGCCATTCCGAAAAAGTCACTAAAATTAACATTATTGTATTGTTGAAAGACAAAGAACACTTACTGATACTGAGATAGAGCTATTCATTGTGACGTCTCCGTCCAGAAACATAGTTGAACTATGGCAGCGTTTTCTTATGTATTAAGAATATCATTTGTTTGTTGTTTTTTTTTTTTGTTTTTTTATTCTCAGCTGCTCTAATGAAACTCGAATGTTTCCAAGAGAAATGTCACTCTTCGTGTTTTGAAGAAAATCGTCATAACTTCTCTCTAGCTTCCTAGTTGCGCAACTGTCAGGGCAAAATAGCTCTGCTTCCTGTTGTTCCGGACTACCGCAAACTTGTCTTAGTCTCAGTTGAGACAGGCAATGTCTCAGCATAACATCAAAACGTCTTACAAGTCTTATTCAACTATACATTAGAAAATTTTATTCATCATCTAGACACTAGAAAGTCTTTTTCAACTATACACTAGAAAGTCTAATTTTACTATATACTAGAAAGACTTATTCAGCTATACACTAGAAAGTATCATTACACTATATACTAAAAAGTATTATTCAACTATACACTAGAAAGTCTTATTCAACTACACACAAAAAGACTTATTCAGATAGACTCTAGAAAGTCTTATTAGACTATACACTAGAAAGATATATGGGATTCAAGGCACCACTAAAACATGGATCTCTAGCTTCCTCAGCCACCGACGCCAAGCAGTAGTGGTGGGCGGTACAAGCTCCTCCTTTGTCAATGTGAAGTCAGGGGTCCCCCAGGGATCAGTCCTGGGCCCCTGTTTGTTCCTAGCATACATTAATGACCTACCGGAGAAACTGACATCACAGGCAAGACTGTTTGCAGATGACACAGCAGTGTATAGCAAATCCCATCTACATGCATAGGAGCCAAAATGATCAATAAATTGATCGTGGGCCCTTAAGATATAGAAGAAGAAGAAGAGAAGACTTATTCAATTACTCATTGGAAAGTCTTATTCAACTAAACATTAGAAAGACTTATTCAACTATTAACTAGAAAGTCTTATTAAACTATACACTAGAAATTCTTATTCAACTATGCACTAGAAAGTCTTTTTCAACTATTAACTAGGAATTCTTATTAAACTATACACTAGAAATTCGTATTCAACTATACACTAGAAAGTCTTATGTCTTATTCAACTATACACTAGAAAGTCTTATGTCTGATTCAACTATACACTAGAAAGTCTTATGTCTTATTCAACTATACACTAGAAAGTCTTATGTCTTATTCAACTATTAACTAGGAAGATATGAAATTATTTTCTCCCGCTCCACCATCTTTAATGAAATATTAAATGTTTGTATTACTTTCTAAACATTACTCAACACCACATTACAGAGGGGTTAATATTTGAAATGCCATTACATTATCACAACCTTGTAGCCCGGTGTGAGGCTTTGATGATCGGTGTTGGTTTACACTTCTGTCATCAATGGTGAAATCTACGCTAGACCTCCACCGTGTGTATTCAGTCAACAGTTTAAATTGGTTTGAATTGCAATCTTTCACAATCCCCGCTATCTGGTCCATAATGACAAAACATTTGCTTTGTCAATGCTCTGATTACGTATGGTATTTTGTCTGATGCCCTTACCCCAATCTAGAAAAATTTATAAGTAAATTGGCGACCAGAGCTTACTGACACCAATAGTGCCACCGACAACCTGGCCCTCCTCCCCCCCCCCCACCCACTTCACCCACCTCCTTGTCCCGAAATGGGTTTAGTGAAAGTTTTTCCTCGGCCCGACCCCCTCACCCCAGGCAGCAGACTAACGGCCGTCGCTTATCATTAGGGTTAACCACTAGCATGGCATCATTGGTTGTGCTTTGGTTGACATTGTCTCTATCCTATATCAGTGCTGTGGTTGTCCCAGTCACCTTGATGAAACTTTTGCATTTTTGTTTGAGAGAGAGAGAGAGACAGAGATAGAGAGAGAGAGACAGAGATAGAGAGACAGAGAGAGATAGAGAGAGAGACAGAGATAGAGAGAGATATAGAGAGATAGAGAGAGACAGAGATAGAGAGAGAGACAGAGATAGAGAGACAGAGAGAGATAGAGAGAGACAGAGATAGAGAGAGATAGAGAGAGACAGAGATAGAGAGAGAGAGAGAGATAGAGAGAGAGACAGAGATAGAGAGAGACAGAGATAGAGAGAGAGAGATAGAGAGAGAGAGACAGAGATAGAGAGAGAGAGAGACAGAGATAGAGAGAGAGAGAGAGACAGAGATAGAGAAGAGAGAGAGATTGAGCGCGAGAGTCTACTCTAATAATTTTCTTATTGTTGTGTGTGCCATTTTGACGTCATTATTGCCAGACATCTTTAATGCCAAGGATTGCATTTGTCTTTTTTTTTTCTACTCAAATATACCTGCGGGCTTAAAATCATCAACTCAACACAGTAGCCGACGCTGCATAAGTTAAACTCGCATTCATTTCTTGAATTCACATCACCAAGAAAAGAGTAAAAGAGACATTAGTCCATTAATCAATTACAATATCGAATGTATTTTTATTAACGCAATTATATCACAATATATATTTGTTGTTAATGTTAAAAAACTGTAATATTGTATATTGTCTCAACAAGAGGTTCTCAACGTGTGTGCAGCGGACAGCAGTAGGCGAAATGCAGGGGTGTCAGTTCAGGTTTTTTTTCAATGGGGTGGGGGGTAACCAAAACTTGGTTGGCTTGTTAAGTTGTTTATTACTGAAGGCGCCACAGTACATAGAAGTTAAAGTAAAACCTGTACATTCAGGGGGTGATGGAGCTAATGCTCTGCCCTGCCCTACCCAAAAGGACGTCTCTAGAGAGATGAGATAGGTCTGCCGCGAAGCTTCTGAGACTCTGTGATTTTGCTGGTAACAAAAGAAAGAATTTAAAACAGTTTCATGCGACTATTTTTTGTTAAAGAACTTGAGAATAATATTCAAGAACTTAAACTTATTTTGCGGGGAATTATTACCTCCCCCTTATAATCAAAGATTTGATATTTTCGTTAGAACCCTTAGCGTGTCATTTCTTATACTAAAACCCAAATTCTATTTGTGCTGGCTTCGAGAAGGGTCGAAAAATGTGTGTCATCTTGTACCTCAGTTTGTCGAGGGAACTAACAGTGCAGTGAAGTGTACTTTGAACAGAATAAGTATGATAGCCGGTGGCCTTTGCTAATTCAAACCAGTTTCAAGTTTGCCTTTATGATTAGTAGAATTTCGATACAAATGGTTTTAGCAATATTTTTTCTAAAAATAAATCAATGCTATTTAGCTTTTCGAAAATTAATTTCAAGTGTGGTCTTAAATTAGAGGTAAAAAAAAAAGGTGATTGCTAGTACTTTGAATCTTAATGACATCCGAACAGAAATTTGAATTTATTAAATGTGTAATTTTATATATACATAATTTATTAGCGCTTGATTAGAAATAATGTATTTACTTTTTCAGTTAATAAAATTTTAAAGACTTTCTCTGAACTCGAATGTTCATAATGTTTGCGAGTGTGTGGAAGAAGCGTTATTTTTGTTTTCAAAAAAAGGGACATTTGAAGATTTCTCTTGCAGTGTTTACCTGCTGAGCGGCTGGAAAAGAATGCTTAGTCGACGGAGGTGGGTGGACACTGTCGTTCCAATGACAGTAGTTGACCGTGGCTTGTGAATTGAATGGAAGGGTGGATGGCTGGGCTCTGATCTACCTTTTAGTGTTTTTTTTTTAAAATACTAATTGTCTGCCATCAGCGCTTCACATATTCATAAAGATACAAATGAGACTATGTAAACAGTTAAGTAACATTAAAATGGATTTCGGAAGCATTCCACGTTTCAAAATGTAAATACTTAAATTTGTGCAATAATTTAAAGATTAAAATTGTAATGTTCATAAATAGAAAATGAAGTTTAACCCCAAAAAAATAAAATTAAAAAAAAAAAAAACTTTCTTGTCAAAAAGTACTAAGAATTTTAAAAATAATTTACATTTTCTTAAAATGCATTACGCCTAGAAATTCAGTGTAGGAAATATTTTCAAAAATAAATCACAATAAAATATTTTAAAGTAACGTCTACATTCCTTTAAAAATTCTATGGCTTCTCAAAGTGTTCATCTACAATTATTCGCAGGCTTTCTTTGCGTAATGGATTCTTATTAATTTGCATCTATTTCTTACATCCGTTAGACTGCCGTCAGGCCGACACAATGATACAAGTGATAAACTCGTTCCAGCAGTCTCTTCACTGCCTGTCTGACTGATCTGTTCATGCAATACAAGAACGGGTTGACGGCCGTGTTGATGTAGGACATCCACAATACAACCGTAAGATGAGGTGGGAGCCCCTCCAACAGGTTGAAATAGAGACACACGATGCCCAGCGCTGGACACCAGCAAACAGTGAAACCAACTACCAGAATGCCCACTGTTTTAAATGCCCTTATGTTTCCCGAGCCTTGGCCTGATTTCGGATGCCCGTTGCCCGAGACTTGACCGTACGGTTTATTGGTGTCGATACTTTCTGGCGCGTTCATTGTGCGATTAGATTGTCGGGCACAAGTTCCCGAGTTCCAAGTGTCCAGCTTGACCTCTTCTTTGCACTCGTGCCCAAATATTTTCGCGACGTCATGATTGCCTGTCTTCATGTCATCGACAAAGTCACGTGAATTACGTCGATGAAAAACGTACCTTCTTTTGGGCGTCTCAATTGTTTGATTTCTATTGGAACAGTTTGGGCCATGGAGCTGTTCAGTTATGTTGTTATTATCTGTGGCGTATCTATTTAATAACCTCTCCCGCTTTTTAAGAATGAAGTTAACTTTAATCATAAGAAAAGTGTTTAGTAAATATAGACACAGAAAGGGTCCGTAAAACGCGAGAAATATAGAGAGTCCATAGGAAAATGTCTTTAAGCGCTTCATACATTCCAAATCAGTGATGAAACAGGTAGTGTTCTTATCAGTTTCCGTTCCAGTGATGACATCACTGACGGTTCCAATGCATAGAGCCGCTGGAACTACCCAAGACACGGCTACCATGAAATACCCTGTCTTGTTGGTCAGTGACCTGTACAGCCAGGGTTTACATATGGCCAGGCATCTGTCCACGGCCAAGCAGTTGACGTGGTACACGGAGACGCTGACCCACACATACGTCACGTACAGTCGGAAAACGCACACCATCGGTCCGAAAATCCACCGTCCGTTCTCCGCGACCTCGGCGACACCCAACGTCATCCCGACGCCACCCCAGACCAGGTCGCAGGCCGCCAGCGACGTCATCAAATGTCTGGGTATCTCATTATTGGACCTTGCTTTCGCGGGCCTGTTTTTCTTGGACCACGTCATTGCGAGAATAATGACGCTGTTGGCAAAAAGAGTAAAGGCTGTAAGGACAGCCATTAGAACTGACGCTGTAGCTACCGCGCTCGGGTCTGCGAAGATATCTTCCACGTGAAATCGAAATGAGCTGCAGATGATGCTGCATTCGGAGAAGTTCGTGGTCATCCTAGATGTCAACCTCTTTTAAACGAATATTTGGAGTTAAATTTCAGAGGACGTAGGGGAAAACCTTGTTTACCATGTACACATGAAGCGTCCAAGAGTGTATTTATGTCAGCAAATGTCCATGAAGCTTCGATATCACTCAATTTTCGAATACATAAGCCTCACTCAAACGAGAGCATTTGCTGCTGAAGCTAAAAGAGGAAATTAAAATAACGCCTTCTTGACAACAATTTAGCATTAGTCATAATCGAAGAAATAATAGATACACTTTCATCAATACAATTTTAAAGAGTTGATTAATTCCTAAATATTATGTAATGTTCTAAATTTATGATTCTACAACAATGAATTAAATGAAAATTAACCAAATAAAATAAGATTATTAACTAATAGTTTTACTCACTCTATAATCACAATAGCGGCAGCAACATGAAATGAGACAGAGTCAACCTAGATTCAACATTTAGCGAAATCGCCATTTTCTCCTCGGCAACCAATCCTGTTGTTTATTGTGGGCGTTGTGGGAAAGGGCGGAAGGGGGCTGCTCGACTGTTTGCAGCGGTTGTTCATTGGTGTACCAGGCAAATGGAGGCCTGCAGTTAAAAGCTCTGGCCAGGCTAATGCATGGTACAACAATCATAACACTTGGGTTGTTGTGAGGTGTGATGTGTGGGATGTGAAGTGTGGCGTGTGACGTTGGGGTGTGACGAGTAGGGTGTGAGGCTTAGGTGTGATGAGTGAGGTGTGATGTGTGGTGTAGGAGGTGTAGGGTTTGAAGAGTGGTGTGTGAGTTTTGGGGTGTGATGTGTAGGGTTTGAGGTGTAGGGTGTGCGGTGTGGGCTGTGAGGTATCTGGTGTGAGGTGAGTGGGAGTATATTATGTAGCTAAAAGTGATCCATTCGGAGAAGGATTGATTTTTAAAGAATTGGAAACTTGCTCAGAAATCTTTCTATAAATCTTCAGCAGAAAATGTATCAAATTTTATTTATAGAAAGATAAGTAAATGGAACACAAAATTTCCAATGATAGAAAATTAGACTAGTACGAAAATATACGTAATTGAATATATTGACACATATCTGAATACAGTTGAATACGATTTTGAATGTTAAATATTACGTTAACAATCAATTTAAACTTTAATTTAAAAAAAAACATTTCTACATTTTACTTTTTATGATCAAGAGAAACTTCTTGTCGTATTGTTATACATTTGGCAGGTAAAATGTGTCATCTAGGCTGTCTATTGAAAGCGAGACATTTGGCAGGAAAAATGTGTCATCTAGGCTGTCTATTGAAAGCGAGACATTTGGCAGGAAAAATGTGTCATCTAGGCTGTCTATTGAAAGCGAGACATTTGGCAGGCAAAATGTGTCATCTAGGCTGTCTATTGAAAGCGAGACATTTGGCAGGTAAAATGTGTCATCTAGGCTGTCTATTGAAAGCGAGACATTTGGCAGGAAAAATGTGTCATCTAGGCTGTCTATTGAAAGCGAGACATTTGGCAGGCAAAATGTGTCATCTAGGCTGTCTATTGAAAGCGAGACATTTGGCAGGCAAAATGTGTCATCTAGGCTGTCTATTGAAAGCGAGACATTTGGCAGGCAAAATGTGTCATCTAGGCTGTCTATTGAAAGCGAGACATTTGGCAGGCAAAATGTGTCATCTAGGCTGTCTATTGAAAGCGAGACATTTGGCAGGCAAAATGTGTCATCTAGGCTGTCTATTGAAAGCGAGACATTTGGCAGGCAAAATGTGTCATCTAGGCTGTCTATTGAAAGCGAGACATTTGGCAGGCAAAATGTGTCATCTAGGCTGTCTATTGAAAGCCTGACATTTGGCAGGCAAAATGTGTCATCTAGGCTGTCTATTGAAAGCCCGACATTTGGCAGGCAAAATGTGTCATCTAGGCTGTCTATTGAAAGCCTGACATTTGGCAGGCAAAATGTGTCATCTAGGCTGTCTATTGAAAGCGAGACATTTGGCAGGCAAAATGTGTCATCTAGGCTGTCTATTGAAAGCCTGACATTTGGCAGGCAAAATGTGTCATCTAGGCTGTCTATTGAAAGCCTGACATTTGGCAGGCAAAATGTGTCATCTAGGCTGTCTATTGAAAGCCTGACATTTGGCAGGCAAAATGTGTCATCTAGGCTGTCTATTGAAAGCCTGACATTTGGCAGGCAAAATGTGTCATCTAGGCTGTCTATTGAAGCCCTGACAATGCTAGTCAAAGTGTGAGATACATAAGACATTGCACACATTGCCCAGTCGTTCTATAGAATGCCTGACGGGATATAGATTAACATGAAATAGTTTAATATAGATCTCTTGTGTTCAAATTGTTTTATTTATGTGATGAAAATGTGCAATGTATTAAAAAAAAAACATTTCCATTTGTTTGGATCAATAAAATAATCTTATATTATCTTAAATGGATCTCTGCTTAATTTTATTTTTTAATGAATAAACAACTGGGGAAAAACATTTTAAGTTAAATTATTAAGTCTTCTGATAAACAGTTTTTACATAATGGTTTTGTTGTTTACAAAAGCATTATCTCTTTTGACACGTGGTGTTACACATACAATTACCAAAAATTGACACTAGAAGGCATGACGACGGATGAATAATCTCACTCAGAACAGCTGCAACAACAGGGTCTACTGAACTGGACAAGGATTTTTTAAAGTGTTACAGAATGTGTAACACCAAGTGTTACAGGAAATGTTTTGGTGATTTAAAAATCAAGCTATGTAATTCAAAATGGCGTTCAAGTTCAGACTGCTGCAATAAATTACAAAACAAAAACAACTAAAAAAAAGCCCTATGGTATCCCTTTGTGTCTTCTTACATACTTTGACTTAGCCCTGGCAGAAATTCTATAGAATACCTAGGCATCCCATTTAATGTCTGACGATTCTTGACCAAGCGTGGAATACCTAAGGCATGATACATATTAACTGTTGTTGTTTTGTAGTTGTTCTTCGTTTGCGAGCGAAGATGTCCAAGGCTATTTTACACGGTGAGTACGCAGGGGGCCTGCAAGCCCCACCTGCGCCTGGGACACACGTCGTTTCAGGTCCGAGAAGGATCTGTTTTCATTTTGCTGTCCTTGCCATGCGGCTTTTTCGGGCATGAGCGGTGTGCTTGTTCTCTAAGGATTTTACTCCGACAATGAGTCTGCCAATGCCAGATTTCACGGTCAATGGCAAGTGTCTCCTACGAATCATAGTCAATGTCCATGGATTTTAGTGAAACCTTTAGAAAGTCCTGAAAGCGTTTTCTTTTCTGCCTACTAACTTAGCGCTTCCCACTGCAGCATTCACCGAACAATAGTCGTTTGGGAAGTTTGCTGTCTGGCATTCTTGCGACATGCCCTGCCCATCTGGCTTGTCCTTTTTGTTGGAGCATGGGGTTTGCTGATACAATCGGCCCGTTGTAGGACCACTGTATCAGGGACTCTGTCCTGCCATGTCATGCAAAGAAGTTTACGTAGGTAGCGTAGTTGGAGATGGTTTAGCAGTGTAGCATGTCTGCTCTACACAGTCCTCGTGTCGCTAGCATATAGGTGAGATGTTGATACGATCGTCCCATAGTGTAACGAGACTGAGACCCCCTTCGCGCCCACACTCTCCTGCGCAGCCTTCCACGTGCAAATGCAAAAACATTAACTTATCATCTTATAGAATGCCTGGACTTCATACTTTACCTGGTCGACAAAAATGTGAACTGGTCATCTGGTGCAATTATTTAGAGCTATGAATAAACCAGAATTGAATTAATTGATCTTAATGTATTTTAAGCTGCTGTACGATATTTCAGTGGCTCTCCATGGAACTATATTGTGGAGAGTTCGGACCGCGCCTGACGTAATCTGTCTGACCACCCAAGCTTGTGACCACGCACGAGCGCCGGACCACGACGGCGCCTGACGTAATCCGTCTGACCGAAGGATCAAGCTTGTGGAGCACGACGGACCCAAGGATCAAACGCCTGACCAATTACGGCCGTCTGACACCCAGACACGACCATCCATCTGACCAGGGCATTTACCTGGGACGTCTAGACCGA